>JAVJIF010031975.1:210000-334551 GCA_038442645.1 Agave tequilana
TTTTACGGTGTTTGGTTGATAATGTGTAAGTCGTAAGTGAAAATTTTGACTACAAAAAATTAACTGTTTAGTGATTTAAACATAATATTAAAAATAGTAAAATAACAAAAAAAGTAAATATTAAAAAATTATTAAAAATATTAAATAATAAAAAACTAAAATATTAATATTAAAAAATATTAGATTACTAAAATATTAATAGTAATCTAATATTAATTATTAAAAAATATTGAATATTGCAATCTAAGATTAAATATTATGAATTCAATAATTAAAAATATTAAATTCCAAAACTAAAATAATTAATTTAATAATAAAAATATTAATTTTATATTAAATATTACTAATCTAGTAATAAAAATATTAATCTAATTACAATTAACTGTCTGCAAAACAGATTTGCATATCAGTAAAATTAACTGTTTGTGTTGCAAGTGGGCTGTAGGTGAGATTGTGTATGGCCACAAAAATTAACTGCTTAGGCTGAGCCGCAAGTGCATTTTACAACTTACATCTCCAAACAAATACCACAAGTAATTTTACTGCAATTATATTTTATCACTTATAGGCCAATTACGGGAAACAAACACGCCCTTAGTTTGGAGCCCTATATTATGAGCAGACGTGCCCTACATGTTGGTATTGCCGACACAATAAAGCATTTGTAAAGTGAGGATAATGAGAAGAAAATGTAACCACGTTCTAACTTTGAGTTGACTAGTAGGGTAGGCCTTACTGTTATTGCCTCTCATGACCTCTTATAAATAAGCTATTAGGTGACTCAGATCAAACAATATTTTATAAAGGAAAAGCATTGATTGTAATTAGATATTCAAAATTTATCCGAAATTATTTTATATTTGCATTGAAATAGATATGGATAATAATAAATCAATATCCTATAAATAATTCAAATCGAAACAATTTGATGTCTAATTCGACCTTATATAACATGATTGGATCGATGAAAATAATCCAATACTGCATCCACCTTTGTAACATATTTCTTATATTACACTAAATAAACGATTCAACTTTCCAGTTGTCTTGATGGTGAAATGATAGATACGTGAGACTCATAATCTCATACTAAAGAGTGTGAAGGTTTGAATACTCTTCAAGACTTAATATTGAGAATGCTTATTGAATGAGCAATATTCAATAACAAATTTCGGCCAGTAAGTTCTGATTCATTGGTAAAATGGCGTGAGTTATGAGAAATCCTAATGTTTTAAGATCTAATCAATATTGATATGGCGACATCTTTATGATTCTTGTCTGTTGATATGAAGACTCTATTTATTATTTGTCTCTCTACTTTTTAACTAGAGTGGAAAAGGATATTGTGATATCAGCTAAGTTTACACCCCTAAATAGCATAGATGTTTTTCTTGATTTCTTTTTTTCGTTATTCATTTTTTTTTTACCCAGATATAATTTACATAACATTTCAACAAATAATGAAAAACAAATTGGGTATATATTAAATTAATAAAGTAACACAACAAATTTAATTAAATAAAAATACAACAACAACATCATCATCATCATAACATTAAGAACTAACTACTCAAACGTAACCCCCATTAATCCTAATAATCTGCCCATTAATCCACTTCGCCGCATCACTAACCAAGAACCCCACCATCGACGCCACATCCTTAGGCTCACCCAGTCTCCCCATCGGGTTGTCCTCCTCCAACGCCCGAATCCGCTCCTCCGTCTTACCTGCATAGAACAATGCCGTCTTTACCGGGCCGGGCGCCACAGCGTTCGAAGTTATACCCGTACCCTTTAACTCCTTCGCCAAAACCCGAGTCATCACCTCAATCGCCCCCTTAGTGGCCGAATACGACCCGTAGCCCGGTCTAATCGAACCGACGGTAGAAGATGACATTGTCACGATCCGACCGCCTCCCCCTCGAACCAGCCGGTTCGCCGCCTCGCGGGCCAACAGAAAAGTCCCCTTGGCGTTCACGTTGAAAACTCGGTCCCATGTCTCGACCGTTGTTTCCGCTATGGCCGGGTACTCTGGGTCTTGGATCCCGTGGGCGGCGACCAGGATGTGAACCGGACCGCCGAATGTCTGCTCGGCCCGGTCGAAGAGGAGCTTGACGCTGGCCGGGTCGGACACGTCGGCCTCGACGGCGATGGCGCGCTGACCAGGTTCGGGTTTGGGAGTGATGGAGTTGAGTGAGGAGAGGAGCTGGTTCACTGGGTTCGGGTCGCCAACGTAGTTGATGACGAGTTTGGACCCGAGAGAGGCGAGGTGGGTGCAGATTTCCGATCCGATGCCGCCCGACCCGCCGGTGACGATGGCCACCCGGTCTTTTAGAGGGAGTGGGTTGATTAGTGGGCCGTTTGTTGGGCTTGGATCGCTAATTCGGGGTGAGTCGCAGCAGGGCTGGTTTGTGGCCATTGTTGTGAGAGCTCAGGGATAGTCTGCAGATCGCTGATTTGGGCTGGATTGAGGCCGTTTTCTCTGTGGCCGTTTGAGGTCGACACTCTCTCTCTCCCTCGTACTCTTTCTCTTCGCTTGATCACCTCTCTCTCTTTGCAAAGGAAAGATATCAGGTTTAAATCGAGAACGGGGATAAAAAGGATAGTGTTGTGTAAACTTCCTCGCCCCTCAATTATAATGTGTGCACCGTGCAAAAGATTCTGAGCAGTACAGTCGAGAATTGCGAGCAGAGAAGTGTGGTCATGTTGATCTGCCAGCTCATGCATGGATCATTGTGTTTATTTATTTATTTTTATCGTTGTAATTTGTTTTCTTGTAGTAGAATAATATGCGCATGAGTTGCGTGGAGGGGACAGCATATTTTTTTCTCAACAAATTAATGTAACGTATTTTGTTTGTTTGTCCTTATTTGAATTCTAAATCTTTTAACCGTTGCAAGGAACTTTTGCGCTAAAGATGTAAACAAATTAACATCTTGATCTTTTAAATTAATATCTAATTAATAAAATCATGACAGGTCGATCAATTCGTTGTCTTCTTCACCCCGCAACTTTTTCTCCTTCGGTATCCTAACCTTAATTTAAACTATAAGTCATATTGGTTATATTCTTCGAAACTACTTTGAGCAATTATGGTTTGTTAAATTAGTTGAAGAAGAAATTGAATTAAATATTATTACTAATGAGGATAGCATCCGAATATAGAGTCATAACAATGGCATGATAAAAAAACTTCTACTCCTAATACAATAACTATTATATAATCCCAATTTCAATACTACTCTTTAACACCTCTTGGTATGCTCATGACAGATGAAACAATGTGAGTTTGAATGAAAGAAAAATAAAAGCAAAAATGAGAAGAAAGTTTATTCTCCCTCACAAATCCACGCAAAAGAAAACGAAAAAGAGTAAAAAGCAAAAAAGGGGAAAATTAAGGCAAAATCTCTTTCTTCTCACTTTCATATAGACTAGTTCGAACTTTCTGTTGCAATGAACTGATATGCACAGATATCAATTGTTGGGATTGGCGCAACGGAAAAAAAAGTCGGATCGTCGTGCAATGTGAAAAAGAAGAAGAGAAGAAGAGATAAGATATTTCTAAGTAGAGAAATTTAACACATAAGTTAACGTGGTTCTACCGATCAAACAGATCGTGAATTAAAGTAAACCTAATCATCGATTTATCTTCAAGAAGACCAATTTTAACCCTAGGGTTTCTAATAATAGATATCAATCAATTCATCTTTTAACTAAACTAGGGTTGATCGAGAGATTAGCAAACTATAGGTTTAATTTAGTTATTCATTTTTTTATGTTATTTTCAAGTTTTTATGTGGAATCAAAAATTGTAAGAAAATAAAAGAAGGAAATAAAATAATTAATCTAAGCAAGAAAGCGGAATTAAATTGCAAAGAAGAAAAGAGTAACCTTTTATTGGGTGTCACTGACCAATTTACAAAGCTCCTTGTTCTTCAAAATAATCTTCTTCAAATAAAACGAAAATACAAGAAATTTAAAAGGAAAAGAAAATCTAAAGGAAACCCTAAATTTGAGCCTCTGAGAGCTGCCCTTGAGCTTCTGAGATCTACCCTTCTCTGTTGCTATGCAGGGGTATTTATAGGAGAAAACCAGAGGATAAGAAGCCTATGAAGATAGGAGGAGCGAATTTGAATTCTTCTTTTATCTCCAAACTTGTTTTGACTTATCCGTAGAAGTTCAATTCTGTCCTGCAACTTATTATCATATTGATCGCTGAATATAGCTTATCTGACGACTGAATTGGAAAGTTTGATCAACATAGGAGTTGTAGTCCTTCAAGTCATCTTTCTAGAACATCTTGAATCATCAGATTTGAATATTTATAGCAAAAGTTATGATCTGAATACTAAAACGTGTACAGTCTGAATCCGAATTTTTCTCTTCTTTATCTTCATCTTGTGGTGCAAGCAACCTTATTCAAATAGAAGTCCATCTTATTATTTTTCTCCTCCTTTTAGCAATTAGGAGTTATATTTTATCCTTCTCTTCCTCCCTTAGATTTTAAAATCTAAGTTTAAATTAGGTTAGATAAGGTAGAAACTTCTAAATTACTACAATTAATTTTGCATGTGGGCTTTTTGGGCTTTTGGGCTTCACTCAGGCTTTATTTCTTTATATTTTTAATTACTCAAGGCCTGCACACATTAAACAATAAAACATTAGTAGTAGTGCATAATAAAAGAATAAATAGGGAAATATGATGGTAAATGTGATGATAATATGCACTTTTTACTAACTATCATGCATCATATAAATTTTAATTCCGCATTATTGACCATTAGATTAGCTCATCACCTATTCACCTTTAGGTGATTTATAAAAAGTTTCTGTGCATATGCATGCACTATTATAATTTAATTTAGACTTACAATATAGTCAAGAACTGCAAGCAGAGAAGTAGGGTCATGTTGATCTTCTAACTCATGCAATGAAATCAATGCGTTTATTTATTTAGTTTTATTGTTGTAGTTTGCTAACTTGTAATTTGTTTTCTTGTATAAGAATAATATGCGCATGACTTGCATGGAGGGGACAATATATTTTTTTCAACAAATTAAATTAACGTACTTTTTGTTTGTCCTTTTGAAGAATAACACTTCTAAAGTCAAATTTGAACTCTAAACCTTTTAACCATTATAAAGAACTTTTTCACTAAAGATGTAACAAATTAACATCTTAATCATTTAAAATTAATATCTAATTAATAAAATCATAAGAGGTTGATTAATTCACCTTCTTCACCAGCATATTTTTCTCCTTTGGCATCCTAACCTTAATTTAAACTATAACTCCTATTGGTTATATTCTTCGAAACTACTATGAACATTTAGGGTTTGTTAAATTAGTTGAAGAAGAAACTGAATTGTATATTATTACTGATGAGAGCAATATCCAATATATAGCCATTATAATTGTATAACAAAGAAACCTCTATTTAATATAATTACTATTATATAATCCTAATTTCAAACTCACGATATATGGAAAATTGTGAGTTTGAATGAAAGAAAAATAAAAATAAATAATCTGAAAAGAAATCTACTGAAAAGTTGATAACTGATGGCGATCCCACTTGGCACTCTTCGAGACAAATGAACAGAAAAACTTGTATGCTTGAACACCCCTGCGCGAACTTATGATGGAAGAAACATTGAGAGTTTAGATCAGTATGAATGATGAGAAGGAGATGTTGAACTATTGAGAGTATCTTATGAAGAAGGAGAAGGAGGGATTTGATCGATAACAGAGCACTTTCTAAAGTTTGACCTAAGTCACTTTCACGTTGTTAAGTTGTGGAGACTAATTATTATCTTGATGGATTATCGTCCTACGAAGAGTCCTTACGCAAGGTTGGAAGGGGCGTACTAGGGTAAAGGCCCCGAAGCAAAATTTCTTTGAGGAGTCTCCTTGCAGATTCCGGAGCAAAGTGCAAAGCACTTTGGTAAAGAAGTTGGGCGAGTTCGGAGTTTCAGGTTGAGGGAAGTCAGAGTCTTGCTTTGGTGTAGAGGCTTGTATTGCTCCGGAGTAGGCATCTACCCAGAGAAGCACACCAAAGCGACAGTACAGAGTAGCTTCTCAGAGTGACAACTTGGTCTCGGGAGCTCATGTAACTCCCCCGATTCTAGATGTATGTATCACAGTATCGGTACTCGATACGACATACAAAGTTAATTTGACCTTTCTTGTAGTCTGATTGAGCCAATTTCTTTTTCAGATATTATTTTTTAATATTTTAGATTTTTTTAGAACTTTCTGTAAATTTTCCGAATTACTTTGAAAAATCTCCGAAATCGGTGTCAAGCTGGGTTGCCAATCTGGTGTTGCCTAATATCAGCGATACATTTCAAGATTTTTAATTTGCAAATCAGATTAAATTTTTTGAATCCGATTTCACATTACTCCTCAGTGTAATATTCTTTATTTTACATAATTTTTGAAAATCATTCAGAATTAGTCAAATTTTGACTTATTTAAATAATTTTATAAAAATTCTTCTTTAATTTCTTCTTCTTTACTCTATCCCCAATCTTCTACATTTTTCTGCACCGCCTTTCTTCACCGATTTAATCCGCCTCCTCTCCCCCTCTATTAATTGCTCTTTAATTCTCACCCTCCCTCTTCTCCTAACTCGCTCTCTCTAAATCTCTCACCCACTCTCTATCTAAAACACACATACACCCTCTCTTTCATCACTCTCTCCCCATTTGCTCCCCAGGCCGCCGCAGCACAGGGGACGTGGTAGTATTGGCTACCGTCTGTTATACGTCATTGAGCTCTCGTTTTTTGTTATTTATTTCGCCCTAGCGGGTTGGTCTGGTCTCAGTAGCCAGGGAGTCTTAGTAAGGTCATAATCCCGGGTATGCACAGAATACACCCACCTGATTAGACCTCCTCGACCATTGAGTTTCCAATTAATATAATAAAACAATATAAACAATAGTGATGTCGGGAGCGCTTGTTATTTGATCACTCTCTCGTTCGGATAATGGTACCCGTATGTCTTGTCCGGACGAGTTCGACTGAAGCACGGGCTTAGTATGAACTGCCAGTGATATGGAATGCTAAAAGAGATTAATTACAATATCAAGCGATACTGATTGTTATTATTATATAAATGCCTTGCTCGTTACACGTGATTATTGTTCAGTTATACTTGTTACATTCCCTGATATTTTATCCATCATCATGTCACATGCATATCTTGCACTTCATTTGAAGACACACTATTCGTATACATGTATACTCTGTGATTCATATATTCTCTGTCCAATTTATTCTTTGTAGATACACTATTCCTGCATACTCATGACACTGTAGCAAGATTATTACTGTTTCTCAATGGTACCATCAGGTTACTATTATTATTAGATTAAAACATTATATATTAAATAACTAAGACTTGATACATGTTAATTAAACAATTGATGTTATCAGTGTATAACTAAATACTAAATCTTATTACTCATATTCATAATAATAATATGTTAATGACATAATCATATAAAGTTAGTTGATATATATAGAATTTTTCTCGATTCAGATCATTATGATTATAGTCATGTAATATATAGTATTGAGAGGTAACACTGTTATAACATATTAGGTATACTAATATTATAGTACTAATAAAATACTTATAATATTGATATACCGATTGTTAGAATAATTATATTGTATTACTATTACATTTACATGTATTATATATTATTTTGATTGTACTATTATAGTATATATTACTGCATCATTTTATCACTCAATAGGTCACCTTTTGACGATCCTGAATTTGCGTGCCCAGGTTAGAGATCTGAGATATCATAGTATAAGATGTTTCACGAGATACAAGTAGGAAACTCATCATCTATATTATTTATAAGTATCTTTATTATTCTACTTTTAGTTTCTTATTTATCCTTATTACATATCTATCATGATCACTGACTCCTTTTACGGGTATTCTTGTACTTATTTATGCTAGAATTGTTGTGTATATTGTGTTTATTTTTCTATATTGAGGCATAGTGCATATACATAGAGATATTTCTGTTCTGCGTATATACGTCGTCTTAGCGTCTCCATACCTGCGGGATCGGGGAATTTCAGATTAGTATCAGAGCTTAGGTTGACACCTAATGTGGGTAACCACCTATATCAATAGTCGGGCTCTTACCAGCAGTACAACCAATTATCAGATTAGAACTAATTTGTGCCTGAATTTGAGAATTTTAGCTACGAATACAAGAATATCTCCATTGAAAATCCATTCTTTGACTCCTAATGTTCTCTAATTTTTCATTATCGTTCTGAATATTCTAATTTCTAATCACTTCTCCTTCATAATCTTGATTCTTTTCCTATTATTTTGATATCTGATACTAGTCATCCAGTCTCGAGTTTGTTATAAATATTAGAGTGACGCAGCAGAAGCATCATTAACCCATAATATCTTGGTTCAGGAACGGTAAATATTGTTCTCCTACATGAACTGAAATTTCAAGGACGAAATTTTTTTGTAAGGTGGGGAGAAGTGTAACCCCCCGATCTTAGTTGTACGTGTCACAGTATCGGTACCCGGTACGGCATAAAAAGTTGATTTGACCTTCTTGATAGTTAGATTGAGCTGATTTCTGTTTCAAATATTATTTTCTAATATTTTAGATTTTTCATAATTTTTGTAAATTTTCTGAATTATTTTGAAAAATCTTTGAAATCGGTGTCAAGCGATACCGATAACCGGCTCTAAGATTTTTAATTCACAATAAGGGTTGAATTTTGAGAGTCTATTTTTATATTATTTTTTAAAATCTTATTTTCTATTTTAGCATATTTTTGGAGATTTTTCTGAATTTATCAAAAATCTGGCCAATCTGGTGATGCCCAATATCGGCGATACATTTCAAGATTTTTTAATTTGCAAATCAGATTAAGTTTCTTAAATCTGATTTCACATTACTTCTCAGTGTAATATTCTTTATTTTACAGAATTAGTCAAATTTTGACTTATTTAAATAATATTATAAAAATTCCTTTTCAATTTCTTCTTCCTTACTCTATCCCCAATCTTCTATATTTTTCTGCACCGCCTTTCTTCACCAATTTAATCTGCCGCCTATCCCCCCTCTAATAATCTCTCTCTCTAATTCTTACCCTTTTTCTTCTCTTAACTCGCTTTCTCTTTAAATCTCTCACCTACTTACTATCTAACACACACCCCCATCTCTTTCATCATTCTCCCCTCTCTGCTCCCTAGGCCGTCGCAGCCCAGGGTCAGGTCGCCGGCATCACTGCCGTAGCCCAGGGGTAGGCCGTCGAGTCCCCACCTTCCCTTCCTTTTCCTATTTCTGTCTTTCTCTCTTTCTTTCCATTCTTCCTCTCTGTTTCTTTCGCTCTTTTTTCTTTCTCCTCTCTCTTCTTCTCCTCTACCACCGGGATGCGCCTCTCTGCCCGCTGCCCAGCAGGGTCAGCACGGTCGAGCGTCGTGGCCCCTGGCGTGCCCTTCTCTTCTTCACTTTCTTCTCATCTTCCTCTGTCAATTTTTCTCTCTCATCCCCCTTCCCTTCTCTTAGTGGATATTCCTGTATTGGATCCAAATCCAACAAATCCAATAACCATTTACCCATTAACCCATCACTCATTATATTTGGGTATGGGTTTTCGATTGAAATCCAACCCGCATCCAAAACTTAATAAAGGTAAAATTTCATAAAACCTCCTGATGTATATAATGTATTACATCTTAGCCATTATAAATTACGTATTAACCCGTTTGTTATGCTTTTAGTGCTCGGTCGATAACTTGACCATCGGGAGTCCGATTTAGGCAATTTTAGAGCTGTTACGATCGTACAAAAGAGAGATACATTCTTTAGTAATAATACTTTATCATGTTTAATTACATTAATTGATTGCTTTATTTAATAAATCATGATTATCGGTAAATCACTATAAATATTACTTAATAAATTATAATTATCTGAAAACCTCTATGAATAAAGATGTCTTAGTGATTACTAATATTTTAGTATGAGTCTTGATTTAAGATGAACATGTAGATGGATTATTTATATACCATGAATTATTATAAGACAATGGATAAAAAAAATTTCAGAATAATAAGTAAATTAATGATTATTAAAATAATTGTGAAGAGTTTGAAAATAAATAATTGTCTATAATTCTTTTAAGATATCGATGACAACAATAACATGGTATAACAAATACTGATATATATTGATTGTCATACATTCATAATAACTAAATAACCCTAAGACAGTTACTGTTACCAGAAATCACAAGTATAACCACTGATACACTAAACAACATTATTTACATAATCATGTATTACTTTACATAAGTTACCGTTACTTGCATATTTTTAAACCACCGCTCATGGATGTCTTATTATACTGGACACTATTATGTCATGTATTTGTGGCACTGTGACACGAATATACTATCACTCCGCACTGTCATTTCATGTACATGTATTACCGCTACACAGATATTGTTACCCATGACTCTATTATTTCTTATTCATGTCTCATTGATACACGGATACACTATTTCACTGGATATCGTGATTTCATATATTTGTACCATCGTTATATGGATACTCTGTTCACAGTTATATCATGTTCATATATCATTGTTACACGGACCACCGGTATACATGCGTTGATTATTTTTGTATTTCTATTGTACGGATCACTATTCATATTACATGAATTATTGCTATATGGATATTCTTATATTCTCGTTACATAACTGTTTTCTGTGACTGATATTGATATTCCAATTACTGAACATGTGCGCTATTGATATGCGATATGTGGAACTAAGTGCCATGTGGATTTAAGCCACGGGGGGCACCTCTAGAATTTCAAGCATCCCTGATTTTGTGTTTTCTATTATATTGTTTCAAGCTATCAACAAAGTTCATGTCCTGTTTCATATGTTATGTACCTTATACTATTCTTGTTCCTGGTACACTGTATAGATTATATAAAAATATTATCATGAGATTGGGGAAGCTGGACGATTGATTAGATCTTATCGGGCAGATATCTAGATCCATTATTGTCCCACTATAGGGGACGTGGTAATGCTAGCTACCGTCTGTTATACCTCATTGAGCTCTCATTTTCCGTTATTTGTTTCGCCCTAGTAGGTTGGCCTTGGTCTCAGCAGCCAGGGAATCTTGGTAAGCCGTGATCCCAGGTATGCATAGGATACACTCACCTGACTAGAGCTCCTCAACCATTGAGTTTCCAATTAACATAATAAAACAGTATAAACATAGTGACATCAGGAGCGCATGTTATTTGGTCACTCTCTCGTTCGGATAATGGTACCCGTATGTCATGTCTGGATAGGTTCGACTGGAGTACGTGCTCCGGTATGAACTGATAGTGACATGAAATATTGAAAGAGATTGATTAAAAATCAGGCGATACTGATTGTTATTATTATATAAATAACATGTCTTGCTCATTACACTGGATTATTGTTCAATTATGCTTGTTACATTCATTGATATTTTATCCATCACCATATAATATGCATATCTTACACTTCATGTAGAGATACACTATTCGTATACACGTATACTCTGCGTTTCATATATTCTTCAAAGACACGCTATTCTTTTACACTTATGACACTATAGCAAGATTATTATTGTTTCCCACTGATACCATCAGATTACTATTATTATTAGCTTAAACATTCTATATTAAATAACTAAGACTTGATATAAGTTAATTAAACAATTGATGTTATCAGTGTATAACTAAATACTAAATCTTATTAGTCATATACATAATAATAGTATGTTAATGACATAATCATATAAAGTTAGCTGATACATATAGAACTTTTCCCGATTGACATCATTACGATTTATAGTCATGTAATATATAATATTGAGTGGTAACACTGTTATAGCATGTTAGATATAATAATATTATAGTACTGATAAATACGTGTAATATTGATATACGATTGTTAGAACAATTATATCTAGGTCGCTTTCTGACGACCCTGAGTTTACGTGCCAGGTTGGAGATCTGAGATATCACGGTACTAAATTTTTCACGAGATACAATTAGGAGACTTGTCATCTATATTATTTATAGATATTTTTATTATTCTGTCTTTATTTTCTTATTTATCCCTGTTTTCAAATCTATCATGATCACTGACCCCTTTTGCTGGTATTCTTGTACTTATTCATACTGGAATTATTGTGTATATTGTGTTTATTTTTCTGTAATGAAGCTTAGTGCATATACGTGAAGGTATTTTCGCTCTGCATATATATGTCATCGTAGCATCTCCGTACCTGCAGGATCGGGGCGTTTGAGCTTAGTTCAGAAAGGCGTCTCAGAGATGCTTAGCGGTGAAGCGAGTCCATTTGCAAAACGAAAGGACAGTTCATCAAAAACAAAATGCCGAGAGATATAAATAGTACCTGATGAGGGATCAAGGCAGCGATAACCCTTATGATTGAAGCTATACCCCCATGCAAATAGTTAGGGTTGATTGCGAAGAGTTGCAGGAATGTGAGGTCCAGTCTAAAAGCTTCGAGGCCCGTAAAAATCAAGGGACATGTCAATGATCGTTTGGTGATTTCACAACTTATAACCCTAATTTTCGCTATAAAAGGAGATGAGCTATCATTAGGGTTCGGTACAGATCTGTGTGTATGTTAATGAAAATACAAAGCAACTGTGAGATTCTCTTTTCTTCTTCTGTAATCTCTCTCAAATATAGTGGATTTACGTATGTCTCCATGTTTTTTTTTAATTTAGGCTTTCCATGTAAATTTCTAGTGTCTTTAACTATGTGTTTCATCTGTGTTCTTTGTTCTTCCCAAATTCTTTCCCCTTACACATATGTCACAAAGTGAACTTTTAGCCTGTAAACCTTTTTAGAATAGACAAGGCTGACTCTAAAACCTATGGTGTCTCTTTTATTTGAAGTAAGGTAGACATTAAACCTACAAGTCCCTTTAGAATAGTCAGGGCAGACTCCAAAAGAAAAAAAATCCTTGGTGTCTCTTTCTTTTAAGCGAGGTGGATATTGACATGGTGCAAAATGTATCAATGAAAAAGAAGATCAGCTAGAGAAGAAGAGATAGATGGCTTTTGAAAGATCCCTAAACTCGGTAGAAGAAGAGGAGATTTGGTCTATAAAGAAAAAATCTCAGTATTTTATGAGAAGAGATGGTCAATAACAAATCTATCGAAGGAGAGAAAGCGATCGCCATTGAGACAGAGTGGTGCCAATAAGCTACAAGAATAGACAGTCAATATCAGATCTGTCAAAGAAGAGACAATCACTGGCATTAGAGCTGAAGATAATCATGATCTATTGAGAAGCCTAATCTTAAAAACAGAAAAAAAAATCGAGATCGACATCAGCGGAGTCATTGATTGTGGTGCTGTCAGTGCGGGCGAGAGAGTGGCAACAAGCTAGGTTGTGAAATCATCTAGAGAGGGGTGAATAAGTGATGGCTATAGAACATGATTAATAATGCGGAATTAATAAAAACTGAACTATTTAACACAATAGATTACAAGTAGACAATGTAAAGCAAATATTATTAAGCACAAGAATTATCAAGCATAAAAGATAAAGCAATATAGAGAAAGTATAATAATAAAGAGTGAGTAGAATAGAGAGAAATAAAGAGAAGGCAATCACAAACACAAAGATATATTTCGAGATTTGAGCCACTTGCTCTACGTTCCCGCCTTCACCGTAATGAAGGATTTCTGTTATGATTGATCTCTCGAGATCACCACTCTACAAGTTCTCTTCAAGAACCACAAGGACCCGTAAGCTCTTCTCGCTTGGTGCCGCAACACCTTACACGATAATAAGCCCACAAGATTGTTGAGGCCGCAGCCTCTACAGCTCGAATACAATAAACGGAAGATCTACTTCTCGATCTCTAGAAAAATAGCTCACAAATCAATCTCTATAATCGACTTGGATGAAGTAGAAGCTCAGAGTTATATGTGGAGAAGCTTTGAGAATGTAGAAATGAAAAACTAAGCCGTTAAAATATTGGATGTAGAAATTGTTGGCCCGGAGGCCTTCCTCTCTAGTTTTGATGATGATTAACTCATGTAGTTATGTTTACTAATATTCTTGTGTTTTTAGTCTCAGATCTTATAACAAGATGTTAGTTTGGTGATAGCTTCAACAAGAGGTGTTTGGAAGCTTCACTCAAGCTTCAAGATCTCACATTGCCTAGCCCATGGATGGAGTTTTGGATCGGGTCTACTTGAAGATGGAAGATCGTCAAGAAGACTTAGGTATCCTAGTTTAGTTTAGTATGTTTTAGATCCATTTGTAAAGCTTAGTATAGTTGATATGCTCAAGTGCACAAACACACACGTTTTATGTTTGGTTTTTGGTTTTCATGAATAGTTGATCAAAACAAGTTTAATTGATATATGTATAGTTGTTTCATTCTATACATGCATGCTTAACTTTCAAACAAACTTATTTTGACTTTCCTATTCATGTATTGAAAAATTCAAGTTTGATAAAAATACATGTTTTGGTTTTTGGTAAAAATGATTAGACACAAAAATAATTCATATTGATTGATATTTGAGCCAAACTTTTTATCACATGTTTATGTATCAATGCAAAATGATAAAACTATTTTTGGGTATTTTTACAAGACTTAAAAGAATTTTTAGAAATATTTTAACATGTGTTTTCTGTCCCTGAACAGTGGCTGACAGGCCAGGACGGCCGACCGCACGAGTCGACCGTACCAAGGGCCGGTCGACCCTTGCGGTCGACCGACGTGCATAAGCTTGTGCACGTTTGGCAGTCACAGGGACGGTCGGGCGGGCGGCTGACCAGACCTGAGAGCAGTGCTCTCTGTTTATTTCGGTCGGCCGGGCGGTCGACCGTTTTGCTCCAACGGTCGGATTTTTGACCGTTGGCGGTCGGCCGGCCGGCCGACCGCTAGCCTGTCAGGCTGCCAGATCAGCCTAAAGGCTAGTTTTCTGATGGGGCTATAAATACCCCATCTCTTGGGGCTATTTTGATAAGACTTTTGAAAAGAAAAATACCAGAGTTTGTTTTGTGTTTAAACAAGTTTTAAAAAGAGTTTAAAGGGCAAAAGATTCATCTTGTTTGTTTTTAAGTGTTTTGCTATTTTCAAAGAAAACAAGTTTTTGGGAATTGGTTTCTTATTCTTCATTTCCATATCAATTTGGTATTTTCCCAAGAGATTTTCTTTGATCAAAACACTTTGTTTTCACACTTGAGCTATCTTCTATCCTAATCTTTTTAGGATCTTTGTTTGTGGAAAAAGGAAAGAGGTTTGTGGTTGAGATATACCACTCGTTGTAAACCCCTTGATTTCTTGTATCCCTCTTGGTGAGGTTGATTTGGGTTGGTGTTTGCTCCCTCTTTGGTAGAGGTTGAGTTGGTTGGTTTGCTCCCTCTAGTGAGAGGTAGAGATTAGTTGTAACCCTCTTCGGTAGAGGTGTTTGTGGTTGTTTGGCTACGGCCTACCCCTCGGTTGTGAGGCGGTATTTGAGAGAGGAGTTCGGTACTCCTTTGTGTTGTAACAAATCCTCTTCGGTGGAGGTTCCCTCGGTGGGAGATAGTGGATTGGAAATCCTTCACGGTGGTGAAGGCGGGGATGTAGAGCTAGGGGCTCGAACCTCGAAACATATCTTGTTGTTAGCGTTTGATCCATTGTCTCTCTAACCCTCTCTCTCTCTCTCTTTTAATTGTGCAAAGCATCATTCCTCATTCATATCATTCATATTGCTTGTGTTGCCTTGCATTATTTCATATTGCTTATCATCCTTATATGCTTGGCTTGTTTGTGTGTGCCTCACTTGTACTTAACCACAAGAGCTTCACATAGCACCTCAACCCATTCAAGGGGAATCAAGAGGAGTTAGTTCAGAGCCCTTCACGGGGAATTCGGCTACACTTGTGTGTTGTATTAAGTGTGTTGTATTAAGTGTGTTGCAAAATTTGCATTAGCTTCCGCATTTAGCGCGTTTAATTTCTAGATTAGCACTTACACCTATTCACCCCCCTTTAGGTGTTTTACAATTGGTATCAGAGCCTATGCTCCTGATACTTAGGCTTAACATCTTAGGAGTGAGATCCATTTATTTGCTAATCTATATTTGCATTTGCTTGTTTGCACACTCATATAGTTTACCATGGACTTCATGACCCCACCTAGTTTTGACCCTTCCAACATTGTTGTTTGGAAGTATAGGATGTTCATGTACCTAAAGACCCTAGGTTTGCATGTATTTCTTGCGGCTACCAAGAGATGTTATCTTGGTGATCGCAATCATATAGGGGCCAATGCACAAGCCCTTGAGGCCATTAGAAGCACATTAAATAAAGAATATCTTATGATTGCTTCTAACTTTGATTCCGCATTTGCAGTGTGGAATATGTTGACAACCACCACCTCCAAGCTTCAATTGCCAATCCAACCGGAGGAGTCTAGTGGAGAATCCGACTCTCAATGCTTAATGGTCCAAGGGAATGACTCCCTTGAGGTACATTCGGAATATCAACTAGATAGTTTTGATGCTAGTTCTTCATGTGATGATTATGTTGATCCCTATGCTTTGAATGAAGAACTATCCATTGTGTGTGAAAAATTAATTGAAAAATATAAAGTTTTGTAAAAAGACTTGTGCTTTAAATAAAGAAAATGAAAAATTGTCTTCTAAACTTGATTGTGTTTTGCAAGAGAAGGTTGAGATCTATAATGAAAGGGATTCATTGAGATCTCAACTAGACCTTGTTCTAAAAGAAAATGAGTTTTTAAAATCTAAAAATGATTGTGAAATACTTTTTAAGAAAAATGAAAATTTAACTTCAAAAGTTGACTTTGTTTTAAAAGAGAATGATTCTTTAAAAATAAAAATTGCATCTATTTCTAAAGATTTAGAAATTTGTTTAAAGAAAAATGAAGTTTTGAAAAATAAGATTGATGCACATGTTTGCCATGCTATGGTAGTATCACACACTTCACCTATTGCATGCTCCACTTTATCTTCAAGTGTTAAAAATGATATAAATGTTTTGAAGAAGAGTGTTGATTATTTGGGCTCCACTTTGAGCCAATGTGCCAAGAGCCACACACGTTTGGAATCCTTGTTTCGAAAGAAGCAAATGTCATCTTTTCATGCACACCCTCCACGGCATACACATGCTCCTCACGGACACACCCATCACATGTATGCTCATGTGTACACTTGTACACATTGTGGACGTATGGGCCACCTTGCTAAATTTTGCTTTGATAGATTACATAATGTAAATTTAGCAAATAAGTTTGTTTAGGTTAGAGAAGGTACTAACCCCCATGGACCCAAGAAGATATGGGTACCAAAGACCACCCCTCCTTTATTTGATGTAGGTGTGGGCTCTCACATGTCATTAGAGTATAAGTACCTTGGAGTGGATGCGTTCCGTACTTAAAGGAGATTATTTGGATGCATCACTTTCAAGGGATGTTTGGTGGAGAGGACCACCTTGTTTTGGAGACATGGAGAGTTGCCTCATAGGTTTTGGTAACGATTCCTAACTCCTTATTTTATTTACATGCTTTCATATTCATTGTTTATAGCATGTTTTATTGTTTTGAGATTATTATGAAAATGCCATGATTATTAGACCATTGACATGCATGTATAACCTTTGAGACACCCATGTTTAATATGGATCATTATTTTGTGTTCTCACCGTTTGTTTAGCTATCATGTTTATCATAGCTCTAATAATATGTAGATTTACATAATAATCATGTTTATATTTATTGAAAGATCACCGAGAGGGGGTGAATAGGTGATTATGCTAATCTAGTCAACTCAATGCGGAATTTAAAACTAAATGCAATACACTCAAGTGCAATCTACAAATGATGCACACACAACCAAGCCAAGCAATTATGAATGCACAATATGAATATTTGCAAGGCACAAAGTAAAGAGAGAGATAGAGAGAGAGAGTCAATGGATCAAGCGCAAACAACAAAATGTGTTTCGAGGTTCGAGCACCCAGCTCTACATCCCCGCCTTCGACACACGAAGGATTTCCAATCCACTAGCTAGTCCACCTAGGATTCTCACAAGGAGTACCCAACTCCTCTCTTTACAATAACAACCTCCTCCTTGAGGCAAGCTCCAATCCAACAAAACAATCACCTCACAACCCGAGGGATTAGCACAAAGCAAACACAAGGATCACCTCACAACTTGAGGGATACAGCCCAAGGCACAAAGCCAAACAAAGATTGGGTTTTTAACTTGGTGGTCTAAACAACAACCACAAACAATCTCTTTCTCACACACAAAGATCCTATAGAAAAGATAGTAGATTTTTGCTCAAGTGTGGAGAAAACAAGGGATTTGAAACCAGCAACTCAAAGAAAATCTTTGGGAAATAATAGAAATGAAAATAGTGAAATTCAAACAAAAGCTTTTCCTAAATTCCCTTTTCTTTGATTTTTCAAACCCTAATAAACACCAAAAAGATTGTTCAATTTGAATCCAAAAACCTCTTTTAATTGCTGTGAAAACACCAGAGAGTAGGAAAAAATTCGCACAAAAAATCTTAGAGAAAAACTCTTGCCAAAGGGGTATTTATAGGCAAATCTGGAAACTAGCTGTTGGCAGCAATTTTTGCCAAAATAACCCTGCCGGTCGACCGGCCGGTCGACCGTCCAACGGTCAAATTTTGCCCGTTGGCAGCTACTGGTCGACCGCCCTGGTCGACCCAAACAAACAGAGAGATCTGCTCTCTGACCCGGTCGACCCGGACGGTCGACCGTCCCAAGTCTGCCAAACGTGCACAAATCTGTGCACGTCGGTCGACCGACCCGTCGACCGACTTCAGCCAAGTCGACTTGGTCAGAAGACTAGTCGACTGGTGAAGCCTGGAACAGAAAACAGAGTTAAAAACATGTTTAAAAATCTTTTATCATTTCTAAAAATCACCAAAAATAGTTTTATCATTTTGCATTGATATATAAACATGTGGTAAAAAGTTTAGCTCAAATATCAATCAATATGAACTATTTTTGTGTCTTATCATTTTTACCAAAAACCGAAAACTGTATTTTCTAAAAACTTGGATTTTGAATAGAAAATACGTTTTGTCCAAAACCCTTCCAAATACAAAACATGATATTTAAACATTTTGAAGCATGATGCATATGGATAGAAATCCAATATACATGAAACAAATATATATCCATGTTTTTGTAAATAATTTCAAATTATGTTTTGTCAAAAATACCAAAACATAAAACACATGAATAAGTAAGTCAAAACTAAGTTTGTCTAGGAAATTAAAGCATGCATGTATATAGAACAAATCATATATACATTAAACCATGTAAACTTGTTTTGATCTATTTATTCATGAAAACCAAGATCGGTTAAACCTAAAACCGAAAAACCAAAACCAATATTCAAAACATGAAACGTGTGTTGTGAACTTGAGCATTATCATACTATTCTAATTTTTACAATTTGGATCTAAACACAAACTAAACTATGGTACCGAAGTCTTCTTGTAGAGCGCAATCTCCAAGCCGACTCGATCCAAAACTCCTTGATCTACCGAGCAATTGCTATATATGATCTTTGACGCTCGGGCTCTTGAATCAACATGTGAAAGCTTCCAAATCATCTTGTTGAAGCTAATCACCAACTAATAACTTGATTAATGATCTGAAACTAAAAACACAGATTATTAGTACACATAACTACATGAGTTAATCATCATAAAAACTAGAGTGGAAGGCCTTTGGGCCAACAATCTCCCCCTTTTTTATAATGACAAAACTCATGGAGTTATATATGCATGGATTAAAGTTAAGCTTCAAAGAAGCTCCCCCTTAACTCATGCATAACCAAATAAACATAATGAATATGCAATGAAGGCTCTCAAACATGAATCACATGCATATCTATGCATAACAATAAAGGGTTCTAGATACCAATGAAATGTTCAAAAACAAAACATGCTCTAGATACCAATTCCAATGAAATGTTTAAAACAAAACATGCTCTAGATACCAATTACACTCTAGAGATACCAATTACAAAACATCCAATTACAAAACATGCTTTAGATACCAATTAAAATTAAACTAAATTAAACTTAATATATGCAAAACAAAACATGCATATATAAACCCAAATTCTTCTCCCCCTTTTTGTCAATCATCAACAAAGGGGTAAAAACCAAAACAAAACAAAATCTTCTTTCCTTTTTTTTTAATACAAAGAGTCAATCTTCAATAAGGGGTAAAAGCAAAGCCAAATCAATTGAAAAATCAATAAATATTTCTCCCCCTTTTTGTTCGAAACAATGAATCAATAAAAAAAATAATATTTTCCTTTTTGTCTAAAACAAAAACAAAGTCAATTAGAGGTGACAATCAATTAGGATATCAATTGAAAATATGTCAATGAAGCATCTTGATACCAATTGAAAGGAAACAGACAAGAAAAATATTGATACCAATTTTAAACAAACACATGAAAAATCTTGATACCAATTGATATTAAACATAATAAATTTAGAATGTCTAAACCAAAATTTTGATACCAATTGTAAATTATTTTCATTTTAAACATATGATACCAATTTGAAATTTTCAATCATAAAGTAAGGGAGTGGGAATCAAATACCAATTGAGAAATCACCAATTGAAAGACAAAATCAAATTTTCTCCCCCTTTATGAAATACCAACTAAAATGATGCATAGGCTTGATACCAATTTAAAAGTAATCAATTGAAACAAAATTGAAGCTCAAGCACTAGCATAAACAAGATTTTGTGCTTAAAGATATAGGGATATAATAAGCACAATTAAAACATATATATGCATGAAAGATAGATACCAATAGAAATTGATATTCTTGGAATGAAAGCATACATACATACAAAATATATATGAGTATACAAGAAATGTCAAGATTGATACCAATTGAAAGAATTCAATGATACCAATTAAAATAACAATAATATCAAATGTATATCTCATATAACTACCTCCCAATCATGGTTCAAGTTTTAAATGATTTTCAATATAAGGCATACATGAACATGATCTCCCATCCATCCTCCCATAGAGGGTAGGGGTTTTCAAAAATAGGTTTGAAATAAGTTTTGTTTGAAAATCTCTACCATAGTGAAGAATACGAACTAGTTATAGGAAAAACTTTTAAAACTAGTACGAAATCCTTCAAGTAAGGAATAAAACAAAATTGTTTTTCATGAAACACATGTAAATCACATGATCACTAATCACTCAAAGTCCATAAAGCTCATTCAAATTCTCATGAAAACAAATCATGAGTAAACTAATAAAGTGAGTGTACAAGTAAAATGTGACACATATCGACATGAAAATATTCAATTTGGCTCACATGAAATTCCTTGAAAACATAAAATTCATCTAGGATGTGAAATCACTTAGCAATCATGAAATTCATCTAAACGATTTAAACTTCAAGGCATATGTATGTCATGTACAAACTAAAGTATACATACATATCCTAAACACAATGAGTCCACAAAAGTATATGCATGAAGGCACGTGGCTCAAGGATGTACATGTAAAATCAATAGTTTGGACAAGATACACATATACATGAAGTTAAACAAATAAATACGAAATCAAGAAAACTAAATTTTCACCAAAACTAATTTCATTTCAAGGTATATGTATGAATTGCCAACACAATAAGTGTACATACATATCCCTAAACACAATTGAGTCCATATATATAGATTTGCATGAAAGGCAAATGACTCAAAGGGTATACATGTATATCTTAAGGTTTGGCAAAATAAACATATAAATGAAATGAAAGCTCATACACATAAAACAAATCCAAAAATAGGAATACGAGTTTAAAATGCATGAATCATCAAAACTAGGCTATACTAGCATATTTAATGGGTACAAATTAGCATCCAAGCACAAACATATATAAATTTATTTGTGTCCCACTACATGTGCAAGTATAAATTCTAGTCTTAATGAAAACTAACATCTAAACAAGTAATCAAATCATTAAGCACAAAACGGGATATAAATCAACATGAAAGACATAAAATGATCATGAAGAACATCCACATGCTATTAGAATCAAGAAATACAAAATAGCCTATAAACATCAAAACATATGGCAAAATTAGAAATCATACAACACATCACTGTAGTTAAACTATTACAATACATGTTAATTATCAAAATATGAATTATTAAAACAAAAAGTCATAGTCAACCATATGATTAGCATGACAAAGACATGTGCATTAGATCTATAATTAATATGATAGCTAAAACATAAAGAGAATACAAAATATGGGTCCATATTAAACATATGTGTCTCAACAACTAATCATGTAAAGCATAAGTCTAATAAACATGGCAAACATCATACTAATCATGAAACAATGAAACATGGTTCAACAAGAACAAAAATCATAAACATCATAAGCATCCAAATGGTTATAATGCATATGCATGTGCATTAGATCTAGGGCATACATGTTAGTTTAAACAAGGTGAGAACACTAAATATAGATCCATATAAGACATGGGTGCTCAAGTAACTAAACATGTAGAACACTATTCTAATGAGCATGGCATAAGCATAATGAACAATAAACCATGGCATGCTATAAATAGATGAACATGAAAAGCATGCAAATAAAAATGGGAGTTAGAGAATGATACCAAAACCGATGAAGGTGCATCTCTAGTTCTCCAAACCACGGTGGTCCTCCCACCAAATCTCCTTGAGAGTGAAGCATCCAAATGGTTCTCTTTAGGCACGGAACGCATCCACTCCAAGGCACCAACACTCTCACGTTTTGCGAAAGCTCCCACCTACATCAAAAAGTATAGAGGTGGTCTTTGGTACCCATTTCTTTGTGGGTCCACGAGGGTTAGTATCCTTTCTAACCCAAACAAGATTAGTTGCTAAATTTTCATGATAGATACGATCATAACAAAATCTAGCAAGATGGCATTTTCGATCACAATGTGTACATGTGTACACATGAGCATACATGTGTACACATGAGCATACATGTTATGATTGTGTCCGTGAAAAGCATGTGTATGCCGTGTAGAGAGTGCATGCAAAGATGGACCTTGTTTCTTGCGAACCAAGGTTTCCAAACGTGAATGATTCAATGTGCATTGGCTCAAAGTGGAGCCCAAACATTCAACACTCATATTCAAAACATTTATATCATTTTCAATGGTGGAAGATAAAGTGGAGCAATAGGTGTGCAAGAAGAAGAAGAAGCTATACTAGCATGGCACACATGAATATCAATCTCATTTTGTAAAGATTCATTTTTCTTTAAAACTAAATCCAATTCTTTTGTAATTGAATCAATTTTGTTTTCAAAACAAGGTTATCTTTTAAAACAAAATCCAATTTAGAAGATAAAACCTCATTGTTTTTCACAACATCATTACAATCATTTTTGTTTTTCAAAATCTCAATTTCGTCAAGGGCAAGGTCTAGTTGAGATCTTAGTGAGTCACGTTCACTAGTGATCTCTTCCTTTTCTTGCAAAACCAATTCAAAATTAGAACACAAATCCTTTAATTCATTTTTCAAAACAAGGTTGTCCTCTTTCAAAAGATTGTGTTTTTCCAATAAAGTTTCAAGCTTTTGAGCAAGTTCCAAATTTAAAGTTTGAACTTCAAAACAACCATGGCAATAGGAACTAGAGCTATTATCTAATTGAGAATCCGATTGTACCTCAAGGGAGTTATTCCCTTGGACCATGAGACAACGCTCTTCGGACTTTTCTCTCTTAGATCTCCTCATCTTGTTGATAATCTTTGGAAGCTCGGGAGACTCAATAAGCTCCAAACTGCAAAAGCCGAGTCATAATGAGTAAACACCAGTAAAAGATGTTCACTAAGAGATGCTCTAAGTGTTCTAAGTGCTAATGCATTTGCCTTCTTATGCTTACTACTATTGGGAATGATTCCATAGTGGAGGCTTGATAAACTAGATGTCCTAGTCTTTTCAAATGGCTACTCATATTGGCCTTCCAAACATCAAGTCTAATATGGTCAAACATAGGAGGGCTATCCATGAGAGCAAACTAAATGAGTGCAAATGAACAATGCAAATGAAGATTAGCAAACCAAGATCTTACTCCTAGGTGGTTAAACCTAAATATCAGGAGCACTAGCTCTGATATCAATTGAAAGATCACTTAGAGGGGGTGAATAGGTGATTATGCTAATCTAGTCAACTCAATGCGGAATTTAAAAACTAAATGCAATACACTCAAGTGCAATCTACAAATGATGCACACACAACCAAGCCAAGCAATTATGAATGCACAATATGAATATTTGCAAGGCACAAAGTAAAGAGAGAGATAGAGAGAGAGTCAATGGATCAATGCAAACAACAAGATGTGTTTCGAGGTTCGAGCACCCAGCTCTACATCCCCGCCTTCGACACACGAAGGATTTCCAATCCACTAGCTAGTCCACCTAGGACTCTCACAAGGAGTACCCAACTCCTCTCTTTACAATCACAACCTCCTCCTTGAGGCAAGCTCCAATCCAACAAAACAATCATCTCACAACCGAGGGATTAGCACAAAGCAAACACAAGGATCACCTCACAACTTGAGGGATACAACCCAAGGCACAAAGCCAAACAAAGATTGGGTTTTTAACTTGGTGGTCTAAACAACAACCACAAACAATCTCTTTCTCACACACAAAGATCCTATAGAAAAGATAGTAGATTTTTGCTCAAGTGTGGAGAAAACCAAGGATTTGAAACCAGCAACTCAAAGAAAATCTTTGGGAAATAATAGAAATGAAGATAGTGAAATTCAAACAAAAGCTTTTCCCAAAATCTCTTTTCTTTGATTTTTCAAACCCTAATAAAAACACCAAAAAGATTGTTCAATTTGAATCCAAAAACCTCTTTTAATTGCTGTGAAAACACCAGAGAGTAGGGAAAAATTCGCACAAAAAATCTTAGAGAAAAACTCTTGCCAAAGGGGTATTTATAGGCAAATCTGAAAACTAGCCGTTGGCACCAATTTTTGCCAAAATAACCCTGCCGGTCGACCGGCCGGTCGACCGTCCAACGGTCAAATTTTGCCCGTTGGCAGCTACCGGTCGACCGCCCCGGTCGACCCAAACAAACAGAGAGCTCTGCTGTCTGAGCCGGACGGTCGACCGTCCCAGTCTGCCAAACGTGCACAAATCTGTGCACGTCGGTCGACCGACCCGGTCGACCGACTTCAGCCAAGTCGACTTGGTCAGAAGACTAGTCGACTGGTGAAGCCTGGAACAGAAAAATAGAGTTAAAAACATGTTTAAAAATCTTTTATCATTTCTAAAAATCACCAAAAATAGTTTTATCATTTTGCATTGATATATAAACATGTGGTAAAAAGTTTAGCTCAAATATCAATCAATATGAACTATTTTTGTGTCTTATCATTTTTACCAAAATCCGAAAACTGTATTTTCTAAAAACTTGAATTTTGAATAGAAAATACGTTTTGTCCAAAACCCTTCCAAATACAAAACATGATATTTAAACATTTTGAAGCATGATGCATATGGATAGAAATCCAATATACATGAAACAAATATATATCCATGTTTTTGTCAATAATTCCAAATTATATTTTGTCAAAAATACCAAAACATAAAACACATGAATAAGTAAGTCAAAACTAAGTTTGTCTAAGAAATTAAAGCATGCATGTATATAGAACAAATCATATATACATTAAACCATGTAAACTTGTTTTGATCTATCTATTCATGAAAACCAAGATCGGTTAAACCTAAAACCGAAAAACCAAAAACCAATATTCAAAACATGAAACGTGTGTGTTGTGAACTTGAGCATTATCATACTATTCTAATCTTTACAATTTAGATCTAAACACAAAACTAAACTATGGTACCGAAGTCTTCTTGTAGAGCGCAATCTCCAAGCCGACTCGATCCAAAACTCCTTGATCCACCGAGCAATTGCTATATATGATCTTTGACGCTCGGGCTCTTGAATCAACATGTGAAAGCTTCCAAATCATCTTGTTGAAGCTAATCACCAACTAATAACTTGATTAATGATCTGAAACTAAAAACACAAGATTATTAGTACACATAACTACATGAGTTAATCATCATCAAAACTAGAGTGGAAGGCCTTTGGGCCAACAATTATCATGTTGATTTTTATCTTGTTTGATGCTTCATGATTTGATTACATGTTTAGATGTTAGTTTTCATTAAACTTGGTATATACTTGTGCATATAGTGGGCCACAAATAAATCTATATATGTTTGAGCTTAAATGTTTATTTGTTCCCATTAGATGTGCTAGTATAGTCTAATTTTGATGATTCAAACATTTTAAACCTCTATTCCCATTTTTGGATTTGTTTTATGATCATGTGTTTTCATTTCATGTATATGTCTATTTTGCCAAACTTTAAGATATACATGTATACCCTTTGAGTCATTTGCCTTTCATGCAAATCTATATATATGGACTCAATTGTGTTTAGGGATATGTATGTATACTTATTGTATTGACAAATCATATACCTTGAAATGAAATTTGTTTTAATGGAAATTTAGTTTTTCATGTTTCCATATGTTTATGTTTAACTTCACGTATATGTCCATTTTATCCAAATTATTGTTTATACATATACATCCTTTTGAGCCACGTGCCTTCATGCATATGTCTTTGTGGACTCGTTGTGTTTGGATATGTATGTATACTTTAGTTTGTATAGGACATACATATACCTTGAAGATTAAATAAGTTTTGATGATTTTCATGTTTTCATGTTTCAAGGAATATTGAGTTTATTGTCCATCTTTCATGATTATGATCTTCACATCTTATTTATACACTCACATTTATTGTTTACTCATGTGTTTATTTTCATGAGTCATATGTATGCTTAATTGATTATGAGTGTTGATTATCATATGGATTTCATGTTTCATGAAAAATAATTTTGTTTTACTTCTTGCTTGAAGGATTTCGTACTAGTTTACAAGTTTTTCATTTAACTAGTTCATATTCTTCATTTTGGTAGAGTTTTTCAAACAAAGCTTACTTTCAAAATCAATTTTTTGAAAACCCCTACCTTCAATGGGTGGTTGGATGGGAGATCATGTTCATGTATGCTTTAAAATGAAAATCATTTAAAATTTGAACCATGATTGGGTGGTAGATAATATGATTTATACACTTGATCATTATTGTTGTTTCAATTGGTATCATTGGATTCTTTCAATTGGTATCAACTTTGACCTTTCTTGTGTACTCATATATGTTTGTATGTATGTATGCTTTCATTTTAAAGAATATCAATTTCAATTGGTATCTATTTTTCATACATATATATGTTTGTGTTTATGCTAAGTTTGAGGTTCAATTTTGTTTCAATTGATTAGTTTTCAATTACTTTTCAATTGGTATCTTATTACAAGCTTATGCATATGTTTTGTTGGTATTTCATAAAGGGGGAGAAAATTCGATTTTCATGTTTACAATTGGTATTTGTATTTCCACTCCCTTGCTTTATGTTAGAAAATAAACAAAAAAATTTAATTGATATCATATACTTAAAAAGAAAAATACTCTCTTTTGATATCAAGATGTTTATTTGAATGTTTTAAAAAATTAGTATCTCAAAATTTTGTTTTAAAAATTAAATACAAAAGTTTTGATTTGTATTCCATATATGCAAGGAGAGCTTAACATCTCTTCTACGTATAGATTCATGTTGAGTGTATCTTGTATTGAAGAGCTTGACATCTCTTCTTTATGTGGTACACGTGTGTAGGGGAGCTTCACATCTCATCTTATATATTGCATAGTATACGTTATGTGAATTAGGGCCTGTCATCCCTCCTTCATGTAATGTATCTATGTAGGGAAGCTTCACACCTTCCTCTTCATGAATGTATATCGCATATTCCATTTGTTGATTGATCTAAGTTTACTTTCAATTGGTATCAAGATGCTACTTTGACATATTTTCAATTGGTACCTTAATTGATTATCACCCCTATTTGATTTTGTTTTTGTTTTAGACAAAAAGGGGGAGAAAAATTTATTGATTTAGTTTTGCTTTTACCCCTTATTGATGAATGTTTCTTTGTATTAAAAAGGGGGAGAAGATTTTGTTTTGTTTTGGTTTTTACCCCTTTGTTGATGATTGACAAAAAGGGGGAGAAAGATTTTGAGTTTATATATGCACATTTATGTTTTGCATATATTAAGTTTAATTTAGTTTATTTTAATTGATATCTAGAGCATGTTTTGTTTGAACATTTCATTGGTATCTAGAACCTTTTTATTGTTTATGCATTTTTATGCATTCATATTTAGAGCCTTCATTGCATATTTATTGTTTATTTGTTTATGCATGAGTTAAGGGGGAGCTTCCTAATCTATGCATATATAACTCCATGAGTTTTTTCATCATCAAAAAGGGGAGATTGTTGGCCCGGAGGCCTTCCTCTCTAGTTTTGATGATGATTAACTCATGTAGTTACGTTTACTAATATTCTTGTGTTTTTAGTCTCAGATCTTATAACAAGATGTTAGTTTGGTGATAGCTTCAACAAGAGGTGTTTGGAAGCTTCACAAGTGATTTCAGGGCTCAAGCTTCAAGATCTCACATTGCCTAGCCCATGAATGGAGTTTTGGATCAGGTCTACTTGAAGATGGAAGATCGTCAAGAAGACTTAGGTATCCTAGTTTAATTTAGTGTGTTTTAGATCCATTTGTAAAGCTTAGTATAGTTGATATGCTCAAGTGCACAAACACACATGTTTTATGTTTGGTTTTTGGTTTTCATGAATAGTTGATCAAAACAAGTTTAATTGATATATGTATAGTTGTTTCATTCTATACATGCATGCTTAACTTTTAAACAAACTTATTTTGACTTTCCTATTCATGTATTGAAAAATCCAAGTTTGATAAAAATACATGTTTTGGTTTTTGGTAAAAATGATTAGACACAAAAATAGTTCATATTGATTGATATTTGAGCCAAACTTTTTATCACATGTTTATGTATCAATGCAAAATGATAAAACTATTTTTGGGTATTTTTACAAGACTTAAAAGAATTTTTAGAAATATTTTAACATGTGTTTTCTGTCCCTGAACAGTGGCTGACAGGCCAGGACGGCCGACCGCACGGGTCAACCGTACCAAGGGCCGGTCGACCCTTGCGATCGACCGACGTGCACAAGCTTGTGCACGTTTGGCAGTCACAGGGACGGTCGGCCGGGCGGCCGACCGGACCTGAGAGCAGTGCTCTCTGTTTATTTTGGTCGGCCGGGCGGTCGACCGGTTTGCTCCAACGGTCGGATTTTTGACCGTTGGACCGCTAGCCTGTCAGGCTGCCAGATCAGCCTAACGACTAGTTTTCTGATGGGGCTATAAATACCCCATCTCTTGGTCTATTTTGATAAGACTTTTGAAAAGAAAAATACCAGAGTTTGTTTGTGTTTAAACAAGTTTTAAAAAGAGTTTAAAGGGTAAAAAGATTCATCTTTTTTGTTTTTAAGTGTTTTGTTATTTTCAAAGAAAACAAGTTTTGGGAATTGATTTCTTGTTCTTCATTTCCATATCAATTTGGTATTTTCTCAAGAGATTTTCTTTGATCAAAACACTTTGTTTTCCACACTTGAGCTATCTTCTATCCTAATCTATTTAGGATCTTTGTTTGTGGAAAAAGGAAAGAGGTTTGTGGTTGAGATATACCACTCGTTGTAAACCCCTTGATTTCTTGTATCCCTCTTGGTGAGGTTGATTTGGGTTGGTGTTTGCTCCCTTTTGGTAGAGGTTGAGTTGGTTGGTTTGCTCCCTCTAGTGAGAGGTGGAGATTGGTTGTAACCCTCTTCGGTAGAGGTGTTTGTGGTTGTTTGGTTACGGGCCTACCCCTCGGTTGTGAGGCGGTGTTTGAGAGAGGAGTTCGGTACTCCCTTGTGTTGTAACAAATCCTCTTCGGTGGAGGTTCCCTCGGTGGAAGATTGTGGATAGGAAATCCTTCACGGTGGTGAAGGCGGGGATGTAGAGCTAGGGGCTCGAACCTCGAAACATATCTTGTTGTTAGCGTTTGATCCATTGTCTCTCTAACCCTCTCTCTCTTTTAATTGTGCAAAGGATCATTCCTCATTCATAACATTCATATTGCTTGTGTTGCCTTGCATTATTTCATATTGCTTATCATCCTTATATGCTTGGCTTGTTTGTGTGTGCCTCACTTGTACTTAACCACAAGAGCTTCACATAGCACCTCAACCCATTCAAGGGTAATCAAGAGGAGTTAGTTCAGAGCCCTTCACGGGGAATTCGGCTACACTTGTGTGTTGTATTAAGTGTGTTGCAAAATTTGCATTAGCTTCCGCATTTAGCGCATTTAGTTTCTAGATTAGCACTTACACCTATTCACCCCCCTCTAGGTGTTTTACATAAATGTAGCTCAAGGAGAATTTTTCTTCAAAAATTAGTCTCAAATATTTTCTAAAATGGTGTTCTTCAAATCTTAATCATACTTAGCGTTTAAATTAATGTACCCTATTTATAGAGGTCTAGGAGAGAAACTAAACTCAAAATAGCCTTTTGGTATTAGCCTAGAAAAAAGACAAAATAAAATATAGTTGTTTGGGATAAATTTAGGCTCCAATTAGCCTGTCAGTCGACTGAGAGCTCGACCGCCAACGATCGGATTTTTAACCATTGGGGATTGGTGGTCGACCGGTCAGTCAACCGTCACTAGGCAAAATTATCGACCTAAAGCACACAATCGACCGGTCGGTCGATCGGTGTGCACAAGCTTTCACTTGTGCAGACCATGCATAATCGGTCGACAGAGAGATCGATCGATAAAGCAAATCTGATCTACTAGCGATCGACCGTGCGGTCGATCGATGCTAGGTCAAAAACTGTATTTTTGAAAGTTCTAAAATACATGTTGATTTTTCCACAACATACTATGAATTCTTTTTACAAAACAGAGTTCATGAATACATTTGAAGCTAAAAGTATGTGTGATACTGGATCAACACATAAACAAATGTAAACTTATTTTTATAGAAAAAGGAAATTCTATTTTATAAAGTCTAGTTTCAAAAAAAAAAATTTGAAATTCTGCTTTGAAAATGAAAATTCTTTTTTCAAGAAATCTTATAATCAAAACACAGAAGTATAGAAGTGTGTGTGTGTGATTTATGAGCTTCTTGATCATCTAGGCTGATTTTAACATTCTAATTCTTTAATAACTTAAAAGAATAAAAATAAATGTTTCTTTGCTTCGTACCTTGATCCTTCTTTAAGCTTCAAGCTAGCCTCCAATCATGAGTGCTATGAGTGCTCTAGGTGTTTTAGATTCCTTAGATCTCTTTGAAGATAGTTTCTAAAGTTGTGAGTCTTGTGTAAAACCAATCGTTCCTTAGATTTTTCCTGAAACATAACTTACAAATATTTATTAATACAAAATAACTTCATGAGTTTCATCATCATTAAAACTAGGGTTAAAGGCCTTTCGACCTACAAGTTGCAGACATATTAGCGGTTGCAACAAAACGCACGGAGTGTTATGATAAATACCACCAAACAATAAGAGTAGTTGTGAAAACCCTGAGCAATCTATCGTAACCAACAATATATCTTGAACACCACAAGAGAAAGAACACAAATCAAAGATTTTGTGAGAGGAGAGGGAGAAATTCTTATTAATTCTGAAAAGCAGAACAGAGTTTATAAGGTTCTCTCACAAGAATCTCTCAAACTCTCAGTACAAGGTGGATGAACAATCTTTTTTCAAGCTCTCAACCTAAAATTCACAACTAGAAATTTTATAAACTTCTAAATAAATTTAGACCTTTCAAATATTCAGCAAAAACAACCATGGTCATCCAATCAACCGCCTTTAGAAAGATAGATTTGGAAACCAATTTAGAATTTCAATCAGAAATCATGACTGAATCCAAAATTGCCTAGAGCTTTTGTAAATGCCTTTCGAAATATGTCTTCCCAAGAGAAAACATTGGCTCACAGCTATTGAAAGCTCCTTCAGAGCTTTCGAAAGTTTCATCCCGAGACTAAAACCTATCTCAGATTTTCGATATCTTCTCTATATCTAGAGCTTTCAAAAGTTTCAGTCAAGCTTTCGAAAGCTTGAGTATGTGCACGTTATGTGCACGTTGTGCTACTGAATTTGTTGGATCTTCTTCACCTCGTCGTGTAGTCTTCTCCAATGAATGTGAGACACCTAAAATACCAATATGGAGATGTTGAGGAAAAGGACAATTGTAAAAGGAAATAGAGAACTTGCATGCAGTCACATGCTCAGAATCTTTTGACTAATTTGCATGCAAATTTTGGATAAGGATTTGGAGACCAGCACGTTGATCTCAATGGCAATGGAACTGATGGTGATGGTCGTTGTGAAGTTGTGGAGGAAGATGAAAGTCGTGCACCAGCAAAGTAACAATCTCGATTTTCATAGTTGAATTCAGCTAAGAGTTAGCACATGCTACATGAGCATGGTCCAGCGAAAACGTATTAATAGTTTGTTGACGATGATTAATAGAAAAAAATTTTGAGAGGCTTTGATACCATGTTAAGTCGTTGAAATGATGTCAATATTATTATGTAATTCTAAGCCTAATACTACTTTTTAACAGGGTTTACTCAAAATTAATCTCAATATTCTTTTTGTTCTTGAAAAAATCAAAAAGTTTTTCGCGTTTTTTCTCAAAACTACCTTCCATGACTCCTCTGTTTCATCTTTTTCACACCGCATCCTTCTCCCCTCCAACATCTTAATTTTAATTCAACTATATTTTATATTGGCTAAATTCATTGTATTTTGGAAAACAAAAAAGTTAATGGTAGTTTTGAGAAAAGCCCTAAACGTTCACGACAGTTTAGAACAGTTTAGCCATTCATATACTTAGAGTTTTGACAATGAAACTAACACTATGTGGGCCAGGCCCAACACATGATGTAGTGCCCTCAGTGGGTCACAACCCAATAAGAAGCTTTCGGCTAAATGTTGTTGGCCCAATTACCACGAGCCCAATAGCCTCAAGCCCAAACAAGGCCGAGCCTAACTAAAAATATAAATAAATAAGAAAAAATAATTAAAAGAATAAAAATCAAGAAAAAATAAAAAATTAATATTTTTTATATTTGTTATAATAATGAAACAAAATCTGGAAAGGTAAGCGAAAATATAAAATTAAGAAAATGTGTCAAAAGTAAAATAAGAAAGAATTGAATTAAATAGAAAAACACATACCAAATAAAAGAAAATAAAAAGGGAAATATAAATATAAAGAAAGAAATAAAAAATTGGAAAAAAGGTAAAGAAAAAATAGAAAATTTAAACAATAATAAAGAAAAGAAATGGTTTGCACAAGGTATATTAAATAAAGTATCAAATAAATATAATAAGCAGCTTTATAAAGGAAAAATAAAAAACATAAAGGAAAGAAAATAAATAATTGTGGAAATAGCAAACAAAATAAAGAAAGGGAAGAAATAATATGGAAAAAAATAAAGAATGATTATGGAAAATGTAAAGAATAAATCTAGGAAAAATGAGACAATAAAAAGGTAGAATAGTATTAGAAGAAAAAAGAAAAAAAATTTAAAAAATATATTAGAATTTTTTTTCGAAAGAACACTAGCAAAATTGAAAGAAAAACCAAAGAATCTCCGAAAAACTGAAAAAAAATAAGATTGAATAAATAACAATGAAATAAAAGAAAAACTTTGGTAAAAAGGCAACAAAGGAGTTGAAAAAGCAAAAAGGTAGTGTAGAAATAGGAGAAAGAAAGATAAAAAGTGAAACTAAAAAAATCTGAACTTGTTAATGATTGTGGGTGTATATCTAGAATCGTCCAGGGGTTTTCGGATATATTTTTTTATGATATTTAATGGGATTTTCGGGGATTTGCTACAATAACTTTCTTTGTTTTTTCAAAAGCTAAGAAATCTAAAACTTGAAAGAAATAAAGAAGAGAAAAAGAAAAGGAAAATATAGATCTAGGGTTTTGGTTAGTGGAAGAAATCAGGATTTTTTTTGAATTGAAGGCAGAGGAAACGATTGAGACTCTGATAGCAATTGATGTAGAACTAGAGAGAATGATAAGAAAAAAGAGAAGAGAAGAAGAGAGGATTTAAAGAGAGAAAAGAGAGTGATTAAAGAGAGAAATCTGATAATCTTTATTTTAATAAAACAAGTCTCCTCTATGACGTGCTTGGATTCATGGAAATGGGAGGAAAATGGGAAGTGGGAGTTGAAAATGTGAAAGTGTAGTGAAAATTTGGGATTTATGAAAATAAGTTTTCTGGTGGTTGGCTATAATGTCGAAATGTAATTGAAAAAGTATATTATGTTTTTCGGTTTTCCGTTAGTAATGTAGAAGTTAAAGTGAAAAAGTTGACCACAAAGTTGACCACAAAGTAATATTAAATTAAATATTATTTCTGAAGTGTCGTTTTTGAACTGTAATTGACTGCAAGTGAGAATTACATGATATCAAAATTTAATGCATTAAGATACAACTTATTGCAAGTGAGATTTACATGACTACAAATTAACTGTAGCACCTTGAAAGTGAGAAAATGGTAATGAAAAAGGGAGGTGTAAAAGGGAAAAGGGAAAAGGAAAAAGGTTTTCCATTTTCGATTCAAACAAACAAGAGAAGTAGGAAATTAGTTTTTTCTCTTTTCATTTTCCTCCTACTTCCATGAATCCAAACACGCCCACAATGAAAATAAAGGGGCCTATTTATAGATAGACATTTAACACAAAGTAGAAAATTAAACAAAACTTAATAATTAAGAAACTCTAATTACCTAAAATTAAATAACACCTAATAAATAATAAATAAATAACATAATAATTAATGAGGGATTTCGCTACAGCCCCTATGTCAAATCATAATTAGAAAAAAAAACTCAGCTTCATAATTTAATTCACTACAGTCACCTCCTTTTTGAAAACCAACTACATGCGCTCACGTGTCAAGCGCAGAAGCGCTCCTCAGCTGTGAAAGACGCAAATGTCCTGCAATAATCACTTTGAAAAAAGTAGATCGTTTCAAAAATACGAACTACTAATATACAGAAGATTGCGACTGTGATCTCAGCTAGCACAAAAATGTCTTATATCTGAGTCTTAAGCAGGACCACGACTATGATCGCAATCCTCATAAAAATGTCATATTTCTATGTCTTTATAGGACTGCGACCATGATTGCAGCCCTCTATATTAGGACTGCGACATGATCGCAGTCCTCGTAAAAATGACATATTTCTGAGTCTTTATAGGACTGCAATCATGATCTTAGTCCTCTTTATTAGGATTATGATCATGATCACAGTCCTCATAAAATTGTCTTATTTTGAGTTTTTATTAGGACTGCTATTCAGTCGATTGCGAGGACTGCCAAGTGCACCACGTGAAGTAACGAGTTTTTAAAAGTAAATTCTGTATGCAGCGACTTGGTGTTAAATATACCATGTAGCCTTGGGCTAACAAGTCATGCCCACGAGGAGGAATACAATGAAAGTGTTTCTGTATTTTTTTTAAAGCAAGTTTTCTTTTCTTTGTTTTTAAGAAAAAGAAGAAGTGAAAAGAATATGGTTTAGTTGGAGTTTGGATTTGAGATTTGCAAAGAAAACAAAAGAAAGTTCAAAAGAAAGTGAATTAGGATTTTGAAGAAACGGTGGAAAAACATGAGCGAAGAAAGTTTTCATGTTTTAAAAGGAGAGAAAATCTAGGCTCACTAATCTACTAACACCACTACTTACTAATCTCTTGAGGGATTCCTGCCTCAATTTGGATTATTGGCAAAAGATTCACCTTGAGATGAAAAGCATTCAGGCAAAACAAATAAGATAGATTATTTAAAAAAATCACTTGTAACTTTGTTTTAAAGTTGAATATTAAACCATCAAGATTTCAATGGAATAAAAACAAGTTTCAAAAGTAGTGTTTAAATGACAAGTAAAGTTCAACTCACATCCTCATGTGCCTTCAAGAACACTCGCAAATTATAAGCTTGAATAAAGGTATGCATATGATTCAATTGAGTTTCACAAAAATCGATCAAAAAGAGAGTAGTGGGTAGAAATTAATGAGCCCAAAAATAGATTTAGTTGTTCACAGTTTGTTAAAGAAAACAAAAAGATGAGTAATGAAACAAAACATACTGAGAATTGAGATGATGGATCACAAAGTTGAATCTTACTCGAATTTGTCTCTTTAATTACAAATTACACTCTCATTTTCTCTCTTTTCTCGAATTAAGCTATAACAAATGCAGAAAAATGAAAAAAAACAAAAGAGAAGATTACACTTTGATCAACTAACTAACAACGATATCCTAACCTTAATCAAAATAAAAACCTAAGCCCGAGCTCTTTTCTTTATACTCTGTCTCTGCTCTGATGGGGTATTTATAGGAGGAAAGCAATGCCCAAAACGTGTAAAAGATGTTGATAAAATCGCTGACCCAACGACCAGGGGATTGTCGTGAAAACACGACCAAAGCCGTTTTTTCGCGGCTTTCCCTTGGCCATTGGATCAGCGCTTTGTGCATGTGATCTCCGCTGTGCAGTTATCTCCATTTTTTCTGATAAGATTGCCTCTTGATCCTTGGATTTAAGGGTATCTTCATTGATTTCTTAGGCTAGAAAATCTTAGCTTTAAAATTCCAAATTATTTGGATATTTTGAGATTTTATTCTCCTTCTCATTAATTGCAACTTACACACTGTCAAATAATAAAACGGTTAAATAATAGAGATTAATTAAATATAAATATGAAAATATAACATAAAATATGCAATATATGTGAATAATCAAGCCCCATACCGACCTTTTGCTCGTCCTCGAGAAAAAATCAAAGACTAAGAGTTTATTAAGCCACTTTCACAAGTCTCTCGATTGCACTGAGCATGTGCAGTAAACTTTTAAATCTCTTGATTTTATTTAGAGGAGTTATAGTCTCCTGAAAGTTTTCAGTAGATTACACCCACAAAATTCAAAAAAAAAAGTTTGTGTTTTCGATAATTCATTTTAAAGGAGAGAAGAATGTTTGAAAAACATTTGTAAAAACTTTAAGTGATCTATAAGTCATAAGTTCACCAAATTATTCATTTCTAAACTTAGTTATATTCAAAAACTTGTAATCATTAAAGGTAAGGATCAAATTGTATTTCTCACTTAGTTTCTTATTTTACCTTAAATCATATGCACCGTTGTGATTATGAAATAATAAACCCACCCCACGTGTAGGCGGGTCTCATGTCTGCGATCCGAGTTTGCATTGATTTTCATGATCTAAATGAGGTGTGTTCTAAAGATGAGTTTTCCCTTCCAATCAAAGATGTCATGATCGACAACACGTGTAGTTTTGAACGAATGTCCTTCATGGATGGATTCTCGGAATATAATCAAATTAAGATGTACCCTGACGATGAGAAGCATACATCTTTTAGGACACCACTAGGGTGTATTGCTATACTGTCATGCCCTTCGGATTGAAGAATGCAGGAGCGACATACCAGAGAACCATGAATGCAATTTTTTACGAGCATATACGCAAAATAATGAAATTCTACGTAGAAGATATTATAGTGAAAAGCTGGGCCAAAGGCTATCACATAGCAGATCTGAAGACAGTATTCGATATCATACGGGCGCATCAATTGAAGATGAATCTCACCAAATCTTTTCTGGGATAGCCAGCAGTAAATTCCTCGAGTTTGTCATGACATCCAAGGAATCCACCTCGAACCAAAGAAGGTATGCGCCGTCCAAGAGATGCAACCTCTAAGGATTCTTAGAGAGCTTAGAGGATTACAAGGGCGACTGGCCTACATTCGGAGGTTTATCTTAAATCTCTCAGGACGATGCCAATCCTTTATCAAATTAATGAAGAAAGGTGTTTCATTTATTTGGGATGATGCTTGCCAACAAGCGTTCGAGGAAATTAAACGATACCGCACGCATCCACCTATCCTTACAGCTCTCGTATCGGAAAAACCTTTTCTGATATATGTTCGAGCTATGGATCATTCTCTAGGAGTTTTGTTAGCTTAGAATAATGATCAGAGACACGAGCAAGCAATCTACTACTAAAGTAAAACTATGATCAGAGTCGAATATTCTTATAATCCGATCGAAAAAGAATGTTTGGCATTGGTATTTGCCGTCCAGAAGATGTGCAATACTTAGTGGGTCAAACTATACACGTCATATTAAAAGTCAATCCTTTAAGATTGCTTATAACGAAGCCATCGTCACTGAACGATCGATTGGAAAAATGAGCCATATTGCTCTCCCAATATGAGATTCAATTTCTGTCACAAAAAACGGTGAAAGGACAAGCCGTGGCAGACTTTTTGGCCAAGCATCCAGATCTAAGGGCAACCAAATTTTTTGAAGATCTCCCAGACTAGGTCGCTGAAGTTTGTTTGACCCAGACATCTTTCGAAAGACAGGTGTGGCAACTCTTCTTCGACGGCGCATCAAGAACGGGTCCTCGAGGAAATATCGTAACAAGTGTGGGGATAGTACTTATCTCCCCACAGAACTACGTAATCCCTCGTGCATTCTCATTAACTGAGTCATGTTTCAATAATATAGCAGAATACAATGCTCTCTTGATCGGGATGCAAATCACCGATGAGATTGGCATTAAAAATCTCGAAGCATACGGTGATTCAAAGCTAATCATTAACCATGTCCGCAAGGAGTACAAAGTCAAACATGAAGACTTGACTCTATCATAACGCAACTATCCACATAGCGGAGAGGTTCAGAAACTTCTACATCGACGATGTACCTCGCCAGCAAAATGCGCATGCATATGCACTGGCATCTCTCGCTGCTTCCTTGGCTCTACCAGCCGGAGTGGCAGAGAAAGTACTCGTTTCAGCCATGACTTGTACTGTCCAAGATCCGCTTTTGAAGACAACCAAAAGCCAGCAGGAGACCTTCAAGTTAAAGAAGCTCTAGAGACTTCAGCAGGTCTAGAGCTCAGAATTAGTGATTCCCGTATATTTACTACGTATTGTATGACATTCTGCCTGATGATCCTAAAGAGACGACTGCCATTAGAAGAAAAGCCCCTAAATTTTACTATAATGCGATCACAAAAATGTTGTATCGCCGATCGCATGATGAAATTCTCCTCCATTACTTGTCACACGAAGAAGCACAGGAGGCACTCAAAGAAGCTCATGACGGTATGTGCGGAGCTCATCAATCCGGTTCAAAACTTGAAAATTGACTCCGAAGACTGGGATATTATTGGCCAAAGATGATCCCCGACGTCATTGCTTACGCTAAGCGATGCCATGCCTGTTGATCTATGGTGACTTCATTCACCAGGCACTAGGACATCTTCATCCTACAACTTTTTCCTAGACATTTGAGATGTGAGAAATGGACGTGGTTAGTCCTATCATCCACCTTCATCCAAAAGACATCGGTTTATTTTAGCCATAACTAATTACTTCTTCAAGTGGGCAGAGGCTATCACCGTGAGAGAGGTAAAGACATCTGACCTGATCAAGTTTATTAAACATCACGTGGTCTACTACTTTGGCGTGCCATGATAGATCGTCCATGATAATGGGCCTCAGTTCATCAGCCAAGTATTCTAGAAATTTTACAACAAGTTCAGGATCCAGAGTGTGTTATCAACGACATACTATTTACAGCCTTGCAGAAGCTTTCTACAAGACTATTAGAAAATTTCTCAAAAAATTCATCTCGAAAAGCCAACACGACTGGGATGATAAGTTAGGTGAATGCTTATGAGCTTATCACACAATAGTGAGAATCGTGACGAAAGCTATTGTTGGCCCAGAGGCCCATCACTCTAGTTTTGATGATGGTTAACTCATGTAGTTATTGTTTACGAATAATCTTGTGTTTAAATAGTTTTAGTAATTGATCAAGATATTAGTAGGTGTTTGGCTTCAACAAAGGAATTTTAAAGCTAACACATATTGATTTAAGAGCTCGAGCGTCAAGATCGCATCTAGTACTCGGTTGGAATCAAGCTCGTTAGATCGCGTTTGGATCGAGTCGACTTGGAGAAGGAGTTCTACAAGAAGACCTCGGTTTATTTAGTTTAGTTTGTTTAGATCTTGTATAAAGATTAGATAGTATTGATATGCTCAAGTTCACACACACAAAAGTTTAAAGTTTGTTGGTTTTGGTTTCGGTTTAACCGGTTTTGGATTCCACGTCAAAAATATAGATATAATATCTTTCATGTATATTGGATTCTATCCATACACAATATGCTTCAAAGTTGTTTCAATATCATGTTTTTGTATTTAGACGAGTTTTGAAAAAAATCGGATTTCCATTTCAAAGTTTATTTTTTGAAAATTACCAATTTTTGTTTAAAGTCTAATTTCAATATCACAAAAATAGTTCAAATAGTTTATAATATGTGTTAAATTTTTGTCACACATATTTGCATCTCAAATATCTTATAAGAACTTATTTTAGTGGAATTTATGTGATAGGGATTTAATTGGTATTAAATTAGCCAAGTTTTTATACCTGTTTTTCTCAGCCAGACTGCTCTGGCGGTCGACTGGACGGTCGACCGGACCAGAAGTCGGTCGACCGTCACTGTCGATTGATGTGCACAGGACGTGCATAAAGGCCAGCCCATTCGGCCGGTCGACCACGCAGTCGACCGACTGAAAGCACCTCACTCTCGGGTGGGGGTCGGTCGACCAGGCGGTCGACCGATGGCTTTGGCCCGGTCGACCGGAGGCACAACGATCATAAAAATGACCGTTGGCCGGTCGACCGGAAGGATAGTTTTGCCCTTTCCTGGCTGCCAACGGGCAGATTTTTGAGAGGGTATAAATACCCATCTCTTGAGCTGGTTTCTTAATGGTTTTTGAGAGCAAAAATTTCCTATCTTTCTAAGTGTTTAACAACAAGTTTTTAAAAGAGTTTTTGAGCTAAAAGATTTTATCTTTATTTGTTTTAAAGGGTTAGAAAATTAAAGAAAAAGAGAAGTCTTTGGGAATTGTTTTGTTCTTCATTTCTATTTTATCCTAAAAGTTTTCTCAAGTATTTTCTTTGTGATTTTGATTTCCAAACTCTTTATTTTCTCACACTTGAGCTATCTATCTATCCTATCTATTAGGATCTTATTTTGGTGAGAAAATTAGTTTGTGGTCTTTGAGATCACCAAGAGTTGTAACCTTCTTTTATTTGTGTTATGTGTATGAACGTGAGAAGCATGTGTATGTCGTGTATGGTATACATGAATATGTGGTGCATGTTTCTTGTAAAACATGGATTCCAATTTCTGGTCATCCATAGCACATTGGCTCAAAGTGGAGCCCAAACAATCAACACTCTTCTTTAAAATACATATATCATTTTCAATCATAAAAGAAGAGGTGGAGCATGCAATAGGTACACTAGATGGTGAAGCTATAGTAGCATGGCAAATATATGAATTCAATTATTTTTCAAAGATTTATTTTCATTAGAAATCATATCCAATTCTTTTTAAATAGAAGCAATTTTATTTTTCAAAGATTTTATTTTATTTTAAAACAAAATCAAGTTTTAAAGACAAGGTTTTATTTTTCTTCACAACATCATCACAATATAAGAGAAAGAGTTTAGAGATAGTGGATCAATCGCAAACACCGAGATATTTTTCGAGGTTCGAGCCACTGCTCTACGTCCCCGTCTTCACACAGAAGGATTTTCACTAGAGCGTCCATACAGGACTTCCCACACAGGGAACCTCCACTGAGAATTTGGGTAAATATAAGTAGAAGTACACAACTCCTCTCTCCAATAAACACAACCTCTACACAAGAGGCACAGCACAATAACAATCACCTCTATACTTAGAGGGATGGGCATTTAGCCAAACAGCAATCACCTCACACTAGAGGGATAAGACTCAAAGCCAAACAACAACCTCAATCACCTCTATACTTAAAGGGATACCAACAAAACTAAATCACCTTCACAATCACCTCTACACAAGAGGGATACCAACAAAAATAAAAGAAGGTTACAACTCTTAGTGATCTCAAAGACCACAAACCAATTTTCTCACCAAAACAAGATCCTAACAGATAGGATAGATAGATAGCTCAAGTGTGAGAAAATAATAAGAGTTTGAAAATCTAGTTTTGATGATGATTAACTCATGTAGTTATAATACTAATGATCTTGTGTTATTTAGTCTCAGATAATTGATCAAGATCTTAGTAGGTGTTTAGCTTCAACAAAGGATTTAAAATCAAGTTTTGAAGCTAGCACGTGTTGATTCAAGAGCTTGCGCATCAAGTCGCATTAAATACTCAAGAAGAGTCTAATTCATTGGATCACGGTTTGGACCAAGTCAAGAAGGAGAAGAAGATTTTCAAGAAGACTTGTGTCGGGTTTTGTAAGTGTCAAAATTTTGTTTTTTGAAAAAATGTGAAAGATAGATTAGTTGGTGGATTGCTCAAGTTCATATATACTCACACACAAGATTTATATGTGTTTTCATAAAAGAGTTTTTGTTTTAGAAAATACCGGTTTGATTTTTAGGCTTCAACATATATGTGTGTTTTATCTAAACTATTTTAGAGCTTATTGTCAAAAATATAGATATTTCATCATATATGTGTAGTGGATCATATCCATACACACTAAGCCTTAAAAGTGTTTAGAATATCTTGTTTTTGAATTTGGAGAAGTTTTAGAAAAATCGATTTGAAAAATACAGATTTTTGTTTAAGCCAAAATTTCTGTATTACAAAAATAGTTCAAAATGTTTGTAATGTGTTTTGATTTTTAATCAAACATGTTTGTATATCAAAGTATATTAATGAACTTAATTTTGTACAATTTATGAGAATTTATGAGATTTTATTAAAGATAAAAAGACCAAGTTTTAATTCCTGAAATTGTTGGACCAGGTTGTCTGGCGGTCGACCGACCGGCCGACCGAGCCAGAAGTCGGTCGACCGGGCGGTCGACTGATGTGCACAAACGTGCACAGCCAAGGGCCGGTCGACCGCCATAGAGCTTCTGCTCTCTGTAAATGGCCCCGGTCGACCGTTAGGTCATAGCCCAATTTTCAGTCGACCGTCCGATCGACCGCTTTTCCCAACGGTCGAAAATCTGACCGTTGGTGGTTGACCGGGCAGTCGACCGACAACAGGGAATCCTGCTGAGTTGGACCCCAACGTCTACATTTTTTAGGCTTATATATTGGGGCTGTTTTGGTCTGTTTTGAATAAGATTTCAAGTGAGTTTTTAAGATAGTTTTTCCTACATTTTTAAGTGTTTATCTTCACTTGTTTTAGAGCTAGAACTTTAATATCAAAAGGAGAGTTTATCAAGAGGGTTTTTAAAAGTGATTTCTTGAGTTTTTCACCACAAATCCATCCTAGTTTTCTCACACATACTTGAGCTTTCCATTGCTATAACCATCCTATAGGAGAGTTGTTATGAGAGTGATTTTAGGTGATCAAAGTGTTTAGATCACCAAGTATTTGTTCTTGTATTTGAGGAGGCGAACTTGTGGTTCGTGTTGTTTCGAGTTCTAGTGGGAGCTCGGTGTAGAGGTGCGGCCTCGGCAAGCTAGTGTGCTTGCGTGTGTTTGTTCTTGCGGGAATAATTGAGGAGACTAGTGAGTCCAAGAGTTCTAGTGTGAACTCCTTGTAGGTGTTGCGGCACCGAGTGATTCGGTGGGATCGATTCTAGTAGAATTCCTTCATAGTATTGAAGGCAGGGACGTAGAGCAAGGTTGCTCGAACCTCGAAATAAATCTCCCATGTTTGCGATTGCTCTCTCTATCTCTCACTTGTGTTTATATCTTGCATACTCATATTGTTTATATTCATTACTTGCTTGATATACTTGTGCTTAAATTGTTATATGCGAGGGATTGTTTTCTCACACTTGTATTCAACCAAGAAAGTCATAGCGGCATCTCAACTCTTATTTAGATGAATCTTGAGAAGATAGTCTAGAGCTTTTCACCGAAAATTCGGCTACACTCTTGTCTTATACATGGTGTGTTTAGTTTAATAGTTTTTAGTTTGATTAAATAGTTTTAATTTCGCATTAATTCATCTTTAGATTAGCTAGTCATCTATTCACCTCCCTCTAGGTGACCTACAAGTGGTATCAGAGCTTGGTGCTCTTGATTTGGGTCAACAAGCTAGAGTTAAAGATTCTCATTTTTTAGCTAATCATAATATTTATTCACACACATAAATTTCATGTCACCTCCATTGTTTGATATTCTTAACGTCCAAACTTGGAAAGTAAGATGTCAATGTACCTCAAAGCCCTAGGCATTCATGTTTATTTTGCCACTATTAAAGATTCATATTATTTAAATGACAAAAACCTTGAGGCTAATGCAAAAGTCATTCATACTTTAAAGAGTACCCTAAATGATGAATATTTATTTAGGGTTGCTAATTTTGATTCGGCTTTTATAGTATGGAACACTATAGTCTCCCTTGGCGAACAAGAGTAATACTACGCGGGGAGCGACTCAGGTGATGGAAGTGATGCTTCCAACTTATACTACATGGTCCAAGGGGCTAACCCTCTTGAGGTCAATTCTGAATCCAAGCTTGATGAGGATGTTGAATTGTCATATGATGAACTTGCTTTATTTTGTCAATAACTCTTTGAAAAATACGATTTGCTTAAAAATGATCATAAAAGATTGAAAAATAAATATAAGTCTATTTCAAAAGAAAAAGATTCTTTTCAAAATAAATTGAAAAACATTTTTAAAGAAAATGAATCTTTGAAAAAGGAGAATATTTCCTTATTTTCTATATTAAATGATTTTTGTGAAGGAAATAATGCTTTGAAAAATAAAATTAACTTGGTAGAAAAAGAAAAAGAAATTGCTTTGGAAGAAAACAACTCTTTAAAAAGAAAAATTGTTTCAAAAGAAAAGGAAAATATTTCTAAAAGAAAAAGGATGTTGATTCTTATACTTTCCATACTCTTCATGCCACTATTGATAAAAATGAGATTCAAATTTTAAAAAATAGAATAAATTGTTTGAGCTCAACTTTAAGCAATTGTGCATTTAATCATTCTAAATTGGAAACCTTGTTTCAAAAGAAACAAGCTCCACATGTTCATGCACATAACCCATGGCGCACATATACACACTTTGCACATCATGATCACCTCATTCTCATGTGCATGCTAGAGTGTACAAATGTACACATTGTGGCCGCAAAGACCATTTAGCAAAATTTTATTTTGATAAAGTAAATTCTATAATTTTGCTAATAAAAATGTTTGGGTCCCTTATGATGCTAACTCCTGTGGACCTAAAAGAAAATGGGTACCAAAATCCCACCTCTTGTATTTGATGTAGGTTTGGGATCTCACATGACGCGAGAGTATTGGTGCCTTAGTGATGGATGCATGAGTGTGATGGACACTAAAATTGATGCACCGCTATCAAGGATGTGTGATGGGAGGACCACCATATTTTGGAGACTTAGAGCATAGTGCATATGGTTTGGTAACTATCTCTAAACTCCTATTTTAATTTACATGCTTTGATCAAAATATTTTTAGCATGTTTTGATTTTGTGCTTCAAGTGATGAATACTTGTTTAGATGAATTTTTCATTAAATTTGTGTTTATACTTGTACAAGTAGTGAGCAACATTTGATTCTTATATGTTTGTACTTCATTGCACATTTGTACTCATTACATGTACATGTATAACCTAGTTTTGATGATTCCTTCATTTACACATGTTTTCCTATTTTTGTTCATGTTTTGTTTCATGTATATGTTATTCTTGTCCAAAACTAATAAATATACATGTATACCCTTGAGTTTTTTGCCTTCATGCAAATTACATTATGAACTCTTTTGTGTTTAGGGATATGTATGCATATTTTTAGTTTTGGATAAAACATACATATACATTGAAGTTTATTTTTAATGAAAAATGAATTTTCATGATTTTCATATTTTTTTGATGTTTGAGCCTCATTGACTGTTATCATGAATATGCTATTCACATGATGCTTGCGCACTCATATTTAATTTATTCTCTTATGACTATGTTTTCATGAGCCTTTATGATCTTTATAGATCTTGAGTGACAATTTTTGTATACTTAGCTATGATTCATGAGATATATGATTTATTTTCATATTTGAAGGATCTTTAACTAGTATTTCAAAAATTATTTTAGACTAGTTATTTATTCTTTATTTGGTAGTGTTTTCAAAATTCAACTATTTTGAAATCTTATTTTTGAAAACCCCTACCAATAAAATGGCGGATGGATGGGCGACCATGCCTTATATACTCAAATTAAAATCTTTTTAACATGTGCATGAATAGGTGGATAGTTATGAGTAATATACATGAACTTCTTGAAATTCTATTTTTGTATACTCATATATGTTTTCTTATATATGTATGCTTTAAATTTCAAATAATATCAATTTCAATTGGTATTTTCATTTTCTTACATACATATGTTTTCAATATGCTTGATTTACAATATCCTTACTTGTTTAAAGTACAAATTATGTTTATACTAAGTTTGACTAATTTTTAAATATTAATTGGCATCTAAATGAGCTTATGCATTATTTTCAATTGGTATTTCAATTGATATCAAAATATACTTCATATTTTACCTTTTAATTGGTTCAAAAATTTACAATGTTTCAATTTCAATTGGTTTCAAAATTCTACTATTGATATCTTAAAATTTCTTAATATGTATTGCCTATATGCAAGAGGAGCATAATATCTCTTCTATATATAGATTCATGTTGAGTGTATCTTTTATTGAGGAGATTGACATCTCTTCTTTATGTGATACGCGTGTGTAAGGGGAGCTTAACATCTCCACTTATGCATTGTATATTATGCTTTATATGAGTTAGAGTTTTGTCATCCCCTCTTCATGTAATGCATGTTTGCAAGGGAGCTAACTTCACGTCCCTCTCTTCATGAATGTATATCGCATATATATTTTTATTTGTTGATTTATTTTCACCCCTTTGTTGATGATTTGACAAAAAGGGAGAGAAGTATTTTGGAGTTTATATATGCAAGTTTATTTCATTTCCCTGTTTTATACAAAAGGGGAAAGAAGAATTTTGAAAATTTATATGCATATATGTTTTGTTTATTCAAGAAAGGGAATAGAATTTTTAGAGTTTATGCATGTTTATCTCCTTATTTATGCATATATGTTTGTTTAGTTTTATGCACTTCATTAACTATATTTATGTTTATTGTTATGCATGAGTTAAGGGGGAGCTTTTATGAAGCTTATCTTTAATCTATGCATATATAACTCCATGAGTTTTGTCATCATCAAAAAGGGAGAGATTGTTAGCCCAAAGGCCATCACTCTAGTTTTGATGATGATTAACTCATATAGTTATAATACTAATGATCTTGTGTTTATTTAGTCTCAGATATTTGATCAAGATCTTAGTAAGTATTTACCGTCAAAAAAGGATTTAAAGTCAAGTTTTGAAGCTGGCATGTGTTGATTCAAGAGCTTGTGCATCAAGATCGCATCAAGTACTCAAGAGAAGTCTGGCTCATTAGATCAAGATTTGGACCAAGTCAAGAAGGAGAAGGAGAAGAAGATTGTGAAGAGAAGATTTTTAAGAAGACTTGTGTTGGGTTTTGTAAGTGTTAAAATTTTATTTTTAGATAAAATGTAAAGGATATATTAGTTGGTGGATTGCTCAAGTTCATATATACTCACACACAAGATTTATATGTGTTTTCATAAAAGAGTTTTTGTTTTAGAAAATACCGGTTTAATTTTTAAGCTTCAAAATATAAATGTGTTTTATCAAAATTATTTTAGAGCTTATTGTTAAAAACATAGATATTTTATCATATATGTGTATTGGATCATATCCATACACATTAAGTCTTAAAGTGTTTAGAATATCTTGTTTTTGGATTTGGAGAAGTTTTAGAAAAATCAATTTTGAAAAATACAGATTTTTGTTTAAGCCAAATTTTCTATATTACAAAAATAGTTCAAATATTTGTAATGTGTTTTGATTTTTTATCAAATGTTTGTATATCAAAATATATTAATGAACTTATTTCTATAGAATTTATGAGAATTTATGAGATTTTATTAAAGATAAAAAGACCAAGTTTTAATCCCTGAAATTGTTGGACCAGGCTGTCTGGCGGTCGACTGAGCCAGAAGTGGTCGACCAGGCGGTCGACCGATGTGCACAAACGTGCACAGCTAAGGGCCGATCGACCGCCATAGAGCTTCTGCTCTCTATAAATGGCCCCGGTCGACCGCGAGGTCATAACCCAGTTTTCGGTCGACCGTTCGGTCGACCGCTTTTCCCAACTGTCAGAAATCCGACCATTGGCGGTCGACCGAGCGGTCGACCGACAGCAGGGAATCCTGCTGAGTTGGACCCCAACGGCTACATTTTTTAGGCTTATATATTGGGGATGTTTTGGGCTGTTTTGAATAAGATTTCAAGTGGGTTTTCAAGATAATTTTTCCTATATTTCTAAGTGTTTATCTCTACTTATTTTAGAGCTAAAACTTTTATATCAAAAGGAGAGTTTATCAAGAGGGTTTTCAAAAGTGATTTCTTGAGTTTTTCACAACAAATTCATCCTAGTTTTCTCATACATACTTGAGCTTTCCATTGTTATAACCATCCTATAGGAGAGTTGTTGTGAGAGTGATTTTAGGTGATCAAAGTATTTAGATCACTAAGTGTTCATTCTTGTATTTGAGGAGGCGAACTTACGGGTTCGTGTTGTTTCGAATTCTAGTGGGAGCTCGGTATAGAGGTGCGGCCTCAGCAAGCTAGTGTGCTTGCATGTGTTTGTTCTTGCGGGAACAAGTGAGGGGATTAGTGACTCCAAGAGTCCTAGTGTGAACTCCTTATAGGTGTTGCGGCACCGAGTGATTCGATGGGATCAATTCTAGTAAAAGTCCTTCATAGTATTGAAGGCGGGGACGTAGAGCAAGGGTGCTCGATCCTCGAAACAAATCTCTCATATTACGATTGCTCTCTCTCTATCTCTCACTTGTGTTTATATCTTGCATGCTCATATTGTTCATATTCATTACATGCTTGATATACTTGTGCTTAAATTGTTATATGCTAGGGATTGTTTTCTCACACTTATATTCAACTAAAAGAGCCATAGCGGCACCTCAACTCTTATTTAGAGGAATCTTGAGGAGATAGTCCAGAGCCCTTCACCGAAAATTCGGCTACATTCTTGTGTTATACTTGGTGTGTTTAGTTTAATAGTTTTTAGTTTGATTAAATAGTATTAATTCTGCATTAATTCATCTTTAGATTAGCTAGTCACCTATCCACCTCCCTCTAGGTGACCGACAATGCGAGTACATCTAATGGGTACAAGTGAGCAATTAAGCACAAACATACAAAACATCAAATGTGGCTCATTAGTTGTACAAGTATCTACGCAAATTTTAATGAAAACTACATCTTAAACACGTAATCAAAAACATGAAGCATAAACATAAACAGAAACCAATATGATCATTAAGTAAATACACATGTTTTAGAGTTATGATATACACAATAGTTAAATTAAAGTGAGAACACAAAAGTAATAGTCCATATAAATATGGGTGTATCTCAAATACTAATCATGTATATCTCAAGTCTAATTAACATTGCATTTAACCATAATGAACATGAAAAACATGAAAACCAATACATGTTAAAAATTAATAATATGAAAGCATGTAAACTAAATGGGAGTAAGAGATAGTTACCAAAACCAGGAGGGCTCATCTCTATATCGGCAAATCATGGTGGTCCTTCCACCAAACTCCCCTTGAAAGTGATGCATCTAAAAGTGTCACCATATAGCTCAGAACACATTCACCTCAAGGTACCAATGCACTCACGTCAAGCGATAACCCACACCTACATCAAATAAAATAGGAGTGACTTTTGGTACCCATACCTTATTGGGTCCATGGGGGTTAGCACTTTTCCTAACTCAAACAAGCTTATTTGCAAAATTTGAATCATTTAATCTATCATAACAAAATTTTGTAAGGTGGCCCTTACGTCCACAATGTGTACAAGTGTACACATGAGTATACATAGTGTTATGTGTATGAGCATGAGAAGCATGTGTATGTCATGTATGGTGTGCATGCATATGTGGAACTTGTTTCTTTCGAAACATGGATTCCAATTGTATGTGGTTTATGGCACATTGGCTCAAAGTGGAGCCCAAACAATCAACACTCTTATTTAATATAATTATATCATTTTCAATAATAGAAGAAGAGGCAGAGCATGCAATAGGTACACTAGATGATGGAGCATGGCAAACATGTGAATCTAAATCATTTTTCAAAGAAATATTTTTCTTAGAAACTAAATCCAATTCCTTTGAAATTAAAGCAATTTTATTTTTCAAAGTCTTATTTTCTTTTAAAATAAAATCAAGTTTTGAAGACAAGGTTTTATTTTTCTTTACAACATCATCACAATCATTTTTATTTTTCAAAATGTCATTTTCATTTAGAGCAAGTTCAAGTTGGGATTTCAATTAGTCCCTTTCATTTGAAATCTCATCCCTCTCTCGCAAAGTCATGTTAAGTTTTGAAAACAAATCCTTATTTCTTTATTTAATTTAAGACTTTTCTTTTTTAAAACTTAATATTTTTCAAGCAAATTTTTACAAATAATGAAAAGCTCTTCATTTAATGCATCGGCATCCATACTATCATAATCATCATTAGAAGAGTTAGCACAATCATCTAGATGAGTTTTTGAATTTACCTCAAGGGAGTCATTCCCTTGGACCATGTAGCAATGTTGGTCGGACTCATCTCTATTGGATTCCTCCTCAACATATTTTGTCGTTTGCAGCACGGGAGAGGTCAAAGTGTTCCACACTGCAAAAGTGGAATCACATTAAGAAATCATAGACAAATATTCTTTGCTTAGTGTATTTCTAAGTGCCATTAGGGCTTGTGTATTGACCTCTATATGCTTGCTATTACCAAGATAGGATTTCTTGGTAGCGGCAAGGTAAACATGCAAACCTAAGATTTTTAAGTAAGCACTCATTCTAAGCTTCCACATATCGATGTTAGAAACATCAAACATGGGAGAGGCAATGTAATCCATGAGTGTATGTAAACAAGTAAGTATGCAAATACAAATGTAGATTAGCTAACCAAGATCTCACTCTTAGGTGGTTAAGTCTAATATCAGGAGGATCTTATACCAATTGAAAGTACATCTAGAGGGGGGATGAATAGGTGTATGGCTAATCTAATGACAAATGATGCAGAACTAAAAATAAATTGCAACATACTTAGTGTAACCAAAGAGTGTAGCCGAATTCCCGGTGAAGAGCTCTAGATTATCTCCTCTAAATTCTTCTAAATAAGAGTTAAGGTGCCATGTAAAGCTCTCTTGGTTCAACACAAGTGAGGCACACAAACAATACCAAGCATATAAGTATGATATGAACAATATGAAATAATGTAAGGCACAATATAGAGAGAGAGAGAGAGTTTAGAGATAGTGGATCAATTGCAAACACTGAGATATATTTCGAGGTTCGAGGCACTGCTCTATGTCCCCGCCTTCATACAGAAGGATTTTCACTATAGCGTCCACACAAGACTTCCCACACAGGGAACCTCCACTGAGAATTTGGGTAATACAAACTAGGAGTACACTACTCCTCTCTCCAGCAAACAAAACCTCTACACAAGAGGTAAGGCATAACAACAATCACCTCTACACTTAGAGGGATAGGCACTTAGCCAAACAATAATCACCTCTCACTAGAGGGATAAGGCTCAAAGCCAACACTCCAACTACAATCACCTCTACACTTAGAGGGATACCAACACAACCAAACACAACCTCCACAATCACCTCTACACAAGAGGGATACCAACAAATACAAGGAAGGTTATAACTCTTGGTGATCTCAAAGACCACAAACCAATTTTCCTCACAAAACAAAGATCCTAATATATAGGATAGATAGATAGCGCAAGTGTAAGAAAATAAAGTATTTGGAATAAAGAAAAACACTTGAAAAAATCTCCAAATAGATGCTGAAATCAAGACCAAAAACTAATTCCCAAAAGACTCTCTTTTCTTTGAATTTTCTAACACTTTAAAAACAAACAAAAATAAATTTTTACTCACAAAAACTCTTGCTGAAAAACTCTTGAAAGATGAGAAAAATTCTCTTCTCAAATCTTGATGAAATCAGCCAAGGAGGGGGCTATTTATAACCCTCCAAAAAATCTGCCCGTTGACAGCCAGGAAAGGGCAGAATGCCCTTCCGGTCGACAGCTCGATCGACTGGTCAACGGTCATTTTTATGACTGTTGAGCCATCGGTCAACCGTCCGGTCGACCGGACCTGGATACAAAGAGTAGATGCTCTCTACCGGTCGACCGCCCGGTCGACCGGGGCTAGTTCCAGAGAGCAGAGCTCTCGGCGGTCGACCGGCCCTCCAGCCTATAAGGCATGTGCACGTTCGTCCACATCGGTCGACCGGACCGGTCGACCGACTTCCGCCGCGGTTGACTATCCGATCGACCGGCAGAAGACCAGGCCACTATATTTAAGGAATTAAAAACTTTTCTTTTTTACTTTCTAAAAAAATCCCATAAAATACACATAAATTTCACAAAAAAAGTTCTTATAAGATCTTTGAAATACAAATATGTGTGACTAAAATTCGACACATATTATAAACAATTTGAACTATTTTTGTGATATGAAAATTAGGCTTAATATAAAAATCGGTATTTTTCAAAACTTGAATTTTGAAATGGAAAACCGTTTTCTCCAAAACTCATGTGGATATAAAAACATGATATTGAAATAACTTTGAAGTATATTGTATATGGACAGAATCCATATACATATATATATATATATATATATATATATATATATATATATATATATATATATATATATATATATATATATATATATGTATATATATCTAGGTTTTTGACATGAAATCTAAAAACCGGTTAAACCGAAAACCAAAACCAACAAACTTTAAACGTGTGTGTGTATGTGAACTTGAGCAAATCAATACTATCTAAGTGTGTATGTGAACTTGAGCATATCAATACTATCTAATCTTTACAATGATCTAAACATACTAAATACAAACCGAGGTCTTCTTATAGAACTCCTTCTCCAAGTCAACTCGATCCAACCGCGATCCAACAAGCTTGACTTTAACCGAGTACTAGATGCGATCTTGACACTCGAGCTCTTGAATCAACATGTGAAAGCTCCAAAATTCCTTTGTTGAAGCTAATCACCTACTAATATTTTGGTCAATCACTGAAACTATTTAAACACAAGATTATTAGTAAACTATAACTACATTAGTTAATCATCATTAAAACTAGAATGATGGGCCTCTAGGCCAACAGTATCCTCTTCTTCACTCACTTTTCAATCTCACCCTAACCCTAACACACCTACAGCCGCCAACTCTTCTTCCTCTCCTCCCCCTTTCTCTCTCCTCCTTTCTTTCTCCTTCTCCATTATCTCCCCTCACTCATCTTCTCTTCCCCACAAACCTAAGCTCTGCCATGTTGTCTCGGAGCTCCCAGCATGCTTCGTTTCCATCACCATCCCTTCCCCTCACACATTCACTCACCATCTCTCTTCCTCTCTCTAGATCTGTGTTCCTCTTCCCTCTCTCAATTACTCTCTCTATCCCTCTCACGTTCTCTCTCTCCCCCTCCATCTCTCTCATTTCCCTCTTTCTCTCACATCGCCGGCTGGCCAGACCCACCATCGACTGGCCGGGTCGCCGTTGTCGTGCTGCTGTCGTGCGCCAGGTCCGCTCGTGACCGCCGCTGCTCTCGCCCACGCTCTTGCTTTCTCTTCCACTCTTGTTTTCTTCCTCTCTCTATCTCTATCTCTCTCATGTCAGATCCTCTCAACATAACCCACAACCCGACCCGATAGTGCCATAAACCCAATCCTAAGCACTTAACAGTAGATTTTGGGTTATAGGATCCTAACCCAATAGTTATCCAGACCTAATACCACCAGTAGCCCGACCTGATTTAGTTTTAGACCCGTTAAGTAATAGTTTCATTTTGGGCCATTTCTCAGCCATCTGATCCCCGATTCGGGCGATTCTGGAGGCGTTGGAATCATGGAGATGAGGGCTACGCAGCCACGACCATCCCAGTACACTGAGATTCACATAATCTCCAGTAAATTTTTAGAAACCCAATGTAAATGTTTTGTCCTTTCTATTTCAATAAATGTTATTTTGTATTTAAATAATTGTTCAAATTTAATTATAGTTCATGCACGTTAATCACTATTCATATTCATAAATACTAAACATATAATGAATTGCTTAGCAAGTGTTTTTATCTTTTTAAAATTTATTATTGTTTATTGAAATAATTTGTGATCACTTATTTAATGTTTAATAATTTAAATTTGTTCAATAAATTCGGGCATTATGAAAACTGTAAATTTTCATAATTTAGTTTTGTGAAAATATTATACTTTGGATTATTAGTTTATGCCTGCATCTGACTGTGTGGATATAAATATATATTTATATATATTTAAATGAATTATTTGCAATTTCAAAAAATTCAATCATTTGAAATCGTTATAATTGTTCTTCAAAAAAGATATTTAAACATAATTATAAATAGTGAAAGATTCCAGAAAATTATATTTTAAATTTTGAATATCATAATGAATATTCTTCTGTATTAAATCTATTTAAACAAATTATTTTCATTGTGTTTAATAAATTATCTTATTTATAAAGTTAAAATAAATAATGTATCTTTCAAATAAATTATACAAATTGTAGAATACCTGAATAAGACTGAATGGTTTCTTACATTTTTTAATAAATTATATTTTGTTACACATGAACTTATCTTGCAAAATTATTCATTTCATACCAACATAGAAATTTCTATAAATGTTTTAAGTAAATGATTATGAATTTCTGGAAACTACATTGTTTGAACTATTGATTACTATCTTTAGAAAAATACTTAAATAATCATAAGTAGTGAAAAATATCACAAAAGAATCAGATTGATAATTCTAAACAGTATCATGAGTTCGCCTGGAAAACTTGACTTACCATGCCTAGAAAACTTGACTTACTATGCCTGACATTTACCAGATTGTTCATATTATTAAAATCACTGGGAAATACTATTACAGGTAACAACATCATTCCATTACAATGACATCATGTTACACTATTAATCCTTTTCACTGTTGATATTGTTACTGTTATAATCATAAAATTATCACAGTGACCTAAGTAACATGTACATTAATAAATCTTAATAATCTAGATAACATGATATTTGTTGGTCTGTAATAATGTAAATAAATAATTTACACCGGGATTGAAAAATTGATGGAAGAGACAACGACTATATTTTAGGGAACTTAGGATAAAAGTTGTGTAGCCGAAAAAAGTTTCACTGTAGGGTTCCCATGGGGTGACTGCACCCTGTCTTGTTTATCTTGTTATGCATGTTACATGTCCTATTATACATGTTACATTAGCGGTAGGGCCTGGTTTAACGCCAGGAGTTTGGGTCGTGGTCCCGGGTGTGTACGGGATCCACTTAAAATGCAGGCAATATCTCTAACCAATCAGTTTCAATAGCATAGGACTCTGATTGATATGTGTAGTAGACATAGTATGAAATGTAATTACTGCATATGGAAATTGGTGTTCGCTAACATAATTAATAAAAGAATTGAATCTTACATATGACATTGTAGATTGATCTGTGTTCACTTGATTGTATAAGCATGCTATGATAGACACCAAACCTATGATCTTATCAGTCTCTAAGTTATGTATTGCATGTACACATAATACTGCTAACATATTGATTAATATTATATTATATTGTACTATCTTCTATTTACAGTTTTATTCATGTTATTTTCTTATCCAGTATATTTTTATGGTGGTATCGTAATATGCGCACACGTAATATATAAGTGCACATTCCCTCATTTTACACACTCATTGAGAGTTTTCTAACTCCCAGAGATTTGCACATCCATACCCAGGGATACTTTCATGCTAATCATGTATCTGAGGAGATCATGTGTATCTTAGGAGTTCGGGGCCTATTTTGCTTGATCACTCAGATTCTTTAGTATTGTTTATTTTTTCTTTTCATTTTGTTGATTTTATTGATTCTCTATAGATTAGACCCCATATTGTTCTAATTGGTTCATTCATAAAATAATATTATCATATGTGAAAGTTTATATGTATTATTGCAGTGATTTTATTGCCTTCATAGTTGATTAATATAGCTCGCTCAAATTACTTTAGGCTCAGAGTATATATGTGGGGTATTCTCCTCACGTATATATATCGCCGACTCTCGTCGCGTCTCCGCTACAATGTATTTTGGGAAGCAGGACGTGACAATTTGCATATGCACATAAATACATAACATGTAAAGTGTATAACACTAAACTTATATATACTATAATAAACATGTGTGTGTATGGATTTTTACATATGGCGATAGTACCTTCTGTCGTTGAATGAGATGAAGCTTTGGGTACCCTTTTAGCACCGATCTCACTTGATCGGCTAATGGATTCCATGTCTGGTACAAATAAAGAGGAAAATGCTTGTCAACGGCCTCACGTAAAAAAATATAATATGTTTTCATAGGATGATATTGAAATTACACCTAGAGCGGGGGTGAATAGGTGTATTGCTAATCAATTAAAAATTTAATACAATATAAAATGAGATGATGCAACCGATCACTCAAAACAAGACTTGAAGCCGAATTCCTCGTGAAGGGCTCTGAATTTCTCCTCGTAATTCCTCTAGATAAGAGTTTGAGGTGCGTAATTGCTAACTTGTTATGATGAGTATAGATCGACAATAATGAATGAATAAAAAGCAAATAAGTAGAGACAAGAAAACAATCACAGAGGAGAAGATTTGTTTCGAGATTCGAGTCACTGCTCTACATCCCCGCATTCACCACCGCGAAGAATTTCCCAATCCACTATAGAACCTTCCACCAAGAGATTACAACCGCACAGAGTACACAACTGCCCAATATACTCCTCTAGTTTAGAGGTAGCGTAACATTAATGGAACAATCTCTAGGTGATCAAAAGACCACAAACTCGCTCTTGAAAAACTCTCTTACAAAATTCTATAGAACAAAATATAAATTTGAAGCTCAAGAATTTGTAAGTAAGAGTAAAATCAGAAGAGAGATTTTGAGAACCAAAAACTTAAAATAGACTTTTAAAAATAAAAGCACAAAACTGAAACTAGAAAGCTTTCTCTTGAAAACCCAAAACTTGATTTTTCAAATTTGTTGTTGTAATTAACTCAACCTTAATGACCCCTTTATATAGGTTTGGATGAGTAAACATAGTATAGTTTTACCAGGATAAATGAGGAAGAAATTGACCCACAAAATCAACTTTCCACATTTTAAAATTAAACGTTTTAAAAACAGCTTTAAATAAAAGAGGTGTTGCTACAATCTGGCAGACGAACGGTCGACCGGCCGGTCGACCGGCCCATTTAAAAAATTTGACCGTTCGACTTTGATCGACCGCTCGGTCCGCCATAACAAATAGAGAGTAGGCTGTTTACAGTCGGTCGACCAGTCGGTCGACCACCCGGTCAACCGAGAACATGCACACCCCGAATTGCCAGAACTACGGTCGACTGTGCGGTCGACCGTTCTAGCCTGTAATAGGGCCAGTGACCGACCTAGGCAAAATAGATTTTAAAAACTCTTTTTGAAGATATATAAAATTTTGAAATATTTTTGTTTAGATTTTTGAAGATAGAAAATATACATAGCTACTAGATATAAGTTTTAAACTTGATAAAAAAATATTTTAGAAATTTTGAGAATCAAAAACCAAAACTATACTTTTGAAAAACGTGCATTTTTTGTGTGTGTGTATTTTTGAGCTTCAAAAATATATTCTACCCTTTAACAAGCTAGTTTCTATCAGCTATATGAGTCTTCAAGCGGGCGTCTCTGATAGTGATGTTGAGCGACGTTTTGAGCTTGAGTAAAGATCCCGTACTTGAGCACCCTTGAGCCATCAACACCTTACTTTAAGGGAGAATTTGTTTCATCTTATCGAACCCTGAAATACACTCTTGAACTTTGATTAGTACCAAAATCTTTATATGTTTTGTTATCATCAACACACACAACTCGAGGATTGTAACTTTTGGGCCAACAACCTCCCCCTTTTTGATAATGACAAAACATATAAGCTATCTATAAAAAATAATGTAGGAAAGAGCTTTGTAAAAGCTCCCCTCAAGTTATGATGTATCAAGTACAAGATGTATGATACCAATATCAAAAAAACATGAACAAAACATAAACATCATATCATAAGCAAAACATCATATCAAAACATATGAGCTATCTATAAAAAAATAATGTAGGAAAGAGCTTTGTAAAAGATCCCCCTCAAGTTATATTCTATCAAGTACAAGATGCATGATACCAATATCAAATAAACATGAACAAAACATAAACATCATATCATAAGCATCAAAACCAAATAAATACTTCTTCCCTTTTTTGTCATGCATCAAAAGGGTAAGTGTAAACAATCAAGAATAATATATATGTAGTTTATATCAAAAGAAAACTCATGAATCAATAATACAAACAATTAGTTCTCCACAAATGAAAGAAAATATGTTAAAGTCAAGTGTCTTAGTAAAAATATCTACTAGTTGAAAATCGGTTGAAACATAATCAATTTCAATATCACTTTTCTCATAATGATCTCTAAGAAAGTGATATCGAATTGCTATGTGCTTAGTCTTACTATGTTGATTTGCGTTTTTAGTCATATGAATAGTACTAGTATTATCACAAAATATCTTAACATGGTTATAATACAAATCATAATCGAGGAGAGTATGTTTCATCCAAAGGACTTGTGCACAACAAGCCCCGGCAGTAACATACTCTGTCTCGGCGATTGAGAGGGTTACAGAATTTTGTTTCTTGGAAGACCATGAAACAAGACAATTTCCTAGAAACTGACAGGTTTCACTTGTACTCTTCCTTCCACTCTACAACCTGCATATTCAGCATCCGAAAAACTCGTCATTGAAAATTATCCGGTCTTCGGATACTATAGACCCATTCCAATAGTACCCTTAAGGTATCTAATAATGCGTTTTACCGCAATCAAGTGGGACTATTTAGGACAGGATTGGAATCAGCACATAGACATACATTAAATATGATATCCGGCCTACTAACCGTTAAATATAGTAAACTACCAATCATGCTTCTATAAAGTTTTATGTCTATATTTATACCTTATTCATCCTTATCAAGTTTTGTTGTGGTAGCCATGGGAGATTTGCTAGTCTTTGTCCCTTCAAGTCCAAATTTCTTGATGAGTTCCTTTGTGTACTTGGCTTAATTTATAAAGATCCTATCACTCCTTTTCTTGATTTGGAGTCCAAGGAAGTAGTTTAGCTCACCCATTATAGACATTTCAAACTCATTCTGCATACATGATTCAAACTCTTTGTAAAATTTTTCATTAGTAGATCCAAATATAATATCATCAAAATAAATTTGAACAATGAGAATGTCACCATCTACATGTTTAGTAAACAAAGTGGTATCTATTTTACCTTTAACAAAACCATTTGAAATAAAAAATGTTGAAAGTCTTTCATACCAAGCTCTAGGAGCTTGTTTTAAACCATATAAAGCTTTGTCTAGTTTGAAAACAAACTCAAGATGTGTAGGATCAACAAACCCGGGGGTTGTTCAACATACACTTCCTCTTCAATAAAATCATTTAAAAACGCGCTTTTGACATCCATTTGAAGAAGATTAAATTTTTATAAGTAAATGCAAGTGTGATCCGTATGACTTCGAACCGTGCTACGGGTGTAAATGTTTCCTCAAAATCGATTCCCTTGATTTGGTGTAACCTTGGGCTACTAACCTAGCTTTATTCCTAACAACATTGTCTGACTCATCCAACTTGCTCCTAAAAATCCATTTAGTACCAATTTTTGGTCAATCATGGGGTCTAGAGACAGGATGCCAAACTAAGTTGCACTCAAATTAATTGAGCTCTTCCTGCATTACAAGCAACCAATATGAGTCGCCCTCAATTTTGAGAATGTTCTTTGGTTCAATATGAGAAATGATAGCATAATGGCCACAAAGATCATGGAGTTTGAAGCGTGTAGTTATCCCCTTTGATACATCACTTATGATGAGTTCCTTGGGATGACTTGTAGCGTATCTCCAATCTTTTGAAAGTGGTTGTGATTGTTCCACCTTCACCTTGATTATCAAGTTTCGGCTTGTCTTCTTGGGAAGGTGAGTCCTTCAACGTTACTTTCTCTGTGTCTTCACCTAAAAAATTAATCTCTACAACATTCTCAATAAAAGCATCAGATTCTTCAAACTTAACATGCATAAATTCTTCAATTGTAAAAGTGAATTTATTGAAGATTCTATAAGCCTTGCTAGTGTTAGAATAACCAACAAAAATAGTTTCAGAAGTCTTAGCATCAAATTTATCTAAGTTATCTTTGGTGTTTAAAAAAAAAAATTGCATCCAAAAACTCTAAAATAAGAAGCATTAGGCTTTCTCAAATAATAGATTTCAAAAGAAGTTTTAGAATAATTTTTACAAAAATAAATTCTATTCGATATGTAACATGCGGTGTTTACGGCCTCGGCCCATAAGTATTGAGGGAGTTCATATTCACTAATCATTATCCTAACTATTTCTTGAAGAGTACGATTCTTCCTTTCAACGACTCCATTTTGTCGTGGAGTTTTAGGACAAGATAATGCATGCCTTATTCCATTTTCTTCACAATAAGTGATAAAAGAATGGTTAATGAACTCTTCACCTCTATCACTTCTTATGAACAAAATTGAAAAACCTTTTTCTTTTTCAACTCTTTTTTGAAAAACATTAAAATACGAAAAAGCTTGATCTTTATGTTCCTAAAAGAAAATCCATGTAAAACGAAAAAAATCATCGACCAATACAAAGACAAAACGATTTTCATTTAAACTTTTAGTTTTAGTAGGACCAAACAAATTCATGTGGATTAACTCTAATGATCTAGATGTCATAATATCCTTGATTGGTTTGAAAGAGGACTTTATTTGTTTCCCAAGTTGGCACGTATCACAAATGCGGTCCTTTTTAAATTTCAAGTAAAGAATACCCTTCACCGATTCCTTAGAGTTAATTTTAAATAGATGGTCAAAAGATACATGACCTAATCTTCTATGTCATAACCAAGAATCCTCATTGAAAGCATTCAAACATTTAGCATTGCAATCTAGATTTAACATATCAATAATATATACATTATTTTCACGAAATCCGGAAAGAATACAAGCATTGGTTTTACAATCTAAAATATTACATGAAGAATCATCAAAAATAACTTTGAAACCTCGATCATATAGTTGACTAATACTTAAGAGATTATGTTTAAGTCCATCAACTAAAACAACATTTTCAATCAAAGGAGATGAACCAATCTTATTGTTACCTATACCGATAATGTTGCCCTTTGAGTCATCTCTGAAGGTGACGGTGCCACCTTCATGATACCTTGATAGTGAAGGACTCGGGGCACCATCCCAAAAGACTAGTCTGTTAGGCGGAGTTGCCCAAATCCTTATAAACCCAAGACCATCCCCACGTCTAGCCGATGTGGGACTATTTGTTCGACCCAAATCCCAACAATCCCCCCTCGAACAAAGAGTCTCCCTGCAAGCTCAACTATCTTCACACCGGAAGATCAAATGCTCCATCGAGATCCAACTCTTCACTGCGTGGGTATCTTCACACCGAAAGATCAAATGCTCCATCGAGATCCAACTCTTCACTGCGTTGGTAGATGGCACGCCTTATGTGAAGTACCAACTGCAGTCGGTCACTTCTCTACACCGTGTGGGAGACAGCACGCCCATTGCAAAGGAGCACCACTGCCAAATTTCTCGAGAGCCCAACTTTAGCTTTACAGGGGCCTATACGCCTTTTTGCGCCAGTGGGGTGGGCAGGCTCATTGCGCCTTTGTGTCATTGGGGGATCTACATCGTCGAACATCACCCACACACACGACTAAGTTCGGGGCATGGCTCTAATACCACTTGAAGGACTCGGGGCACCATCCCAAAAGACTAGTCTGTTAGGTGGAGTTGCCTAAATCCTTATAAACTCAAGACCATCCCCATGTCTAGCCAATGTGGGACTATTTGTCCGACCCAAATCTCAACAGATAGGGTTGCAAAATTATTGATATCCCAAGTCATGTGTCTTGAGTAACTGCTATCAAGATACCACCATTCCCTATGTCTTGGAGACTTGGTGTGTACCTACATCAAATAATGAAGTTGTTGATTTTGGTACTCATATTTTCTTCGGTCCTATCACGTTAGTACTTCGAACCCAAACATGATTATTTGACGCATTTATATGATCAAAACAAAATTTAACTAAGTGATACTTTCGGCCACAATAAGTACATGTATAAATTTTACCATATATGAATGCATGATGTGCATGATGAGCATGTGGTACATGAGTATGCTTAGTGTGTGATTTAGAAGTGTGAGCATGTGTAGTATGAACTTGTCTTTTTAAAGAATTTTTCTTGAAAAACATGTCTTCTAATTTAGCTTTATTAAACTCACATTTCTTTAAAACATTTCCTAAATTATTGATTTTAGTTTTTAAGATAGAAATTTCATTTTCATCAATCTTACTTTACATGAGACCTTGTATGCATCAAAGTCTTTTTGAGTTGATAAAAGAGTGGAATACAAATCATCTTTTTCTTTGAAAAGTGTGATAACTTTATTTGAAGAACTTCATTTTTCTTTTTCATTTTTAGATATTTTTTCTTTAAAAAATCATAATTATTTAAAAGTTCTACAAATGCATCTCCTATTTCATCTATACGTAAATCACAATCATCAAGAGATAGTTCAGAGATTACCTTGGGTGTGTTATCATTTGCCATGAAACACACATTTGCAGTATCCACCTCCTCTTCTGATTCACTTTTTGAATCCCATGTAGTTTTGAGTGCTTTCTTCATGAATAGTTTCTTTGGCTTGGTTGAGGAAGATGACTTATTTTTGATATCCGGACATTCGGCAACGATGTGTCCGAATTTCCGACAGTTGAAACAAATGATTTTCTTTTCTTCCTTACCTTGCCATCATTTCTATGGTTGATTTTTCCTTATTGTACATCCTTCTTACATTTCTTACTAGATCTTCATCATCTTCTTCTTCTTCTTCATCGTCGGAGATGGGGAGAGTAGACTTGAAGGCGATAGTCTTCTTCTTTTGTGGAGCCATTTCTTCTCTAGCCTTCCTCTCCATCTCATGGGTCTTAAGATTGTCGATAAGACCAATGAGCTTCATCTCTTCTTTATCGTTCAACTCCTTCAGTGTAATGGCTTTGACTTCCCATGATAGAAATGCACGAATGACCTTCCGGACCTTTTGATCGTTGTTTATTTCATCACCTAAAGAAGAAAAATCATTGGTTATTTTAGTAAATTTTGTAATTATATCATCAATAGATTCATTTTCATGCATAGTGAAGTTTTCATATTGAGAACACAAGAGATCAATTTTAGCCCTCTTGACTTGTGATGTTCCCTCAATAGTAACCCTTAAGTGAGACCAAATCTCGTAGGTGGATTTGCAGTAAATAACCCTAGCTATATCATCATCATTCAAGGCTTGAAGCAATGCATAGTGTGCTTTTATATTAGCATCAAATTCCCTGATGGCAATATCGGACTAAGTGTCTTCATCACCACTGGGAATACTAAGTGGTTTGGTCACTGCCTTTGCAACCCGGCATCCTAAGTTTGCAAAAATATGGTCATCTTAACCTTCCATATGGGAAAGTTAAGGCCATCAAACTTGGGGTTTTAATACCATCAGCCATTTTTACTAGTGGATGAGAATGAATAAGTCAATGAAATAATTAGCAAATAGGATCTCTTTAAAGATGTTAAGCCAAAACTAGAGACCTATGCTCTGATACGAATTGAAATTACACCTAGAGGGGGTGAATAGGTGTATTGTTAATCAATTAAAAAATTCAATACAATATAAAATGAGATGAGGCAACCGATCACTCAAAATAAGACTTGAAGCCGAATTCCCTGTGAAGGGCTCTGAACTTCTCCTCGTGATTCCTTTAGATAAGAGTTTGAGGTTCGTAATTACTATCTTGTTGTGATGAGTATAGATCGACAATAATGATAAATAAAAAGCAAATAAGTAGAGACAAGAAAGCAACCGCAAACAAGAAGATTTGTTTCGAGGTTCGAGCCACTGCTCTACGTCCCCACCTTCACCACCGTGAAGGATTTCCCAATCCATTATAGGACCTTCCACCATGGGATTACAATCACGCGGAGTACACAACTCTCCTATACACTCCTCTAATTCAGAGGTAGCGTAACCATAATGGAACAATTTCTGAGTGATCAAAAGACCACAAACTCTCTATTGAAAAACTCTCTTACAAAAACATATAGAATAAAATATAATTTTGAAGCTCAAGAATTTGTAAGTGAGAGAAAAATCAGAAAAGAGATTTTAAAAACCAAAAACTTGAAGTAGACTTTTGAAAATAAAAGCACAAAACTGAAACTAGAAAGCTCTTTATCTTGAAAACGTAAAACTTGATTTTTCAAATTTGTTGTCGTAATTAACTCAACCCTGATGACCCCTTTATATAGGTTTTAGGAAGAGTAAACATAGTATAGTTTTAGCAGGATAAAAGAGGGAGAAATTGACCCTCAAAATCAACCTTCCACATTTTAAAATTATACATGTTTTAAAAACAGCTTAAATAAAAGTGTTGTTTCTGCAATCTGGCGACGACCGGCCCATTTAAAAAATTTGACCGTTTCGGTCGACCGTAACAAATAGAGAGTTGGCTGGTTACAGTCGGTCGACCGCAACCGGAGACCGGTCAATCGCCCAATCGACCGGGAATGTGCATAACGTGCACATCCCAAACTCCGGTCGACCGTGCGGTCGACAGTCCTGGCCAGTAATAGGCACGGTTGACCGCCCGGTCGACCGATCTAGACCAAAACAGATTTTAAAACTATTTTTGAAGATATATAAAATTTTAAAATATTTTTGTTTGGATTTTTAGAAGATATGAAACATACATAGCTACTAGATATAAATTCTAAACTTGATAAAAAAAATATTTTAGAAAATTTGAGAATCAAAAATCAAAACGATACTTTTGAAAAATATGCATTTTTGTGTATGTGTATTTTTGAGCTTCAAAAATATATTCTAATCTTTAACAAACTAGTTTCTATCAGCTATATGAGTCTTCAAGCGGGCTTCTCTGATAGTGATATTGGGCGACGTTTTGAGTTTGAGTAAAGATCATGTACTTGAGTACCCTTGAGCCATCAATACCTTCCTTTAAGGAAGAACATGTTTCATCTTATTGAACCCTGAAATACACTCTTGAACTTTGATTAGTACCAAATAATTTTATATGTTTTGTTATCATCAAAACACACAACTTGGGGATTGTAACCTTTGGGCCAATAGATATATAAATAAAAAAGTTACCTTAGGTGGCTTTCTCTGACTCTATGTAGAGTTGATGTGCTTGGGTGATCTTAAGGCTCAGAATTAGTGTTAGATCATCATAAATGTAGTGCAGTACATAGAGTGAATGCTTAGGTTGCCTCCATAACCCCTATGAGCGGTTGCCACTACTGGCCTCCAATACTCAAAGGGGGTTGCACCAAAATAAATTTACTCCAAATACATTCAATAGACTTAGACAAAGCAAATATAGTCATTATGAACTAAGCATCATATCAATACTGCCCGTCCCTATTATACACTCATATCTTTACAAGCAACCTTATAATCAAACAAACATCACATTTCCAAAACAATTAGGAAGAATAAGATAGAACATTAACTTACACAAGTGTCACTAAATTTGTATATACAAGACAGGCACATGTTCAAACACAACGTAGTGGTAGAGTAAACAAGTCCAATATATACAAGTATCCCTAGATTTGTGTATACGTACAATAATATGGTCACTCAATGCGGACAAACTTAAATGTCAAGTCTCATCATGATCATGCACACAAAAGTAAGACACGACAGACTATTATAAAGTTTAAATAGCCTATGATCAAAAAACAAAGAAAAGCAACACATAGAAAACTAGATTGTGTCATCACCTGATGAAACACCATCCATCGCCCTGTTCACACTTCCCTCTCCCATCGAACACACATACTTTCCAGAAAAGTGTTTAAGGTATATTACAAGTAGAGTAATATGCAGTTAAGTGTTTTAAGTACACAATCATTTGCATAGAACACACGTACTTGTCAAAAACTAAAAACTAATTCTTTGCATACGAGTTGAACACACATACAAAATAGAACACATATAGCAATTATTTCAAATCATGTTTTAAGCATAGTACAAGAAGAATATGAACAGAAAATAAACATAATAATCAAAAACTGATCACATAGAACGCTTATTTTTGAGCATCACTGCTTTTCTCTTAGTATAAACACATAGAACATTAATATTTGGCAACTAGAAATCAGAAAGATGAACACATAGAACACATGACTACTTTTCAAATCCTTCAATTAATTATTTGCAACAATAATTTCTTATAGCATGCACACATAGAACACTGCAATTTTTGGCAACTACTAATCAGAAAATTAAACATAAATTTGAATTAAACATAGTACAGTCTAAATCTGAGTCTGAATTGATTTTGAGCTCCATTTAATTTGAATTATCCTCCTTATCCGTATTAGTATTAGATTTATTCTCTTCAACTTCTAGAACTTTATCTTCTGAATTTGAACTTGAATTTAGGAGATGAAGATTAATTCTTTCCTCCTTTGAATTCAATATATTTTAAAATCTAACTTTAGATGGGATTAGGGATAAAATGAACCTTCTTGTATCTTTATCCTCTCATTTAAGTAACTACACACCATAATCAAAAAAATGGTTAATAGCATTAATAAATAAAGGAATAATCAAGATATATGTGTAAAAGTGATAATAAAAATACAGTTTTGGAGTACAATCACACCCCCACACCTATTTTTGATCGTCCTTGAGGAAAACCAAATGTTTAAAACTAATTTAATCTAACCTAACTCATTTTCGTAGGAATCACGATTGCACTTAGTATGTGCAACAAGCCGTTAAATTTTTAGGTTACCCTAGAGGACGAGCGTTGTCTCGTGAGAATTTCAGTGAATTACACCCACAAAATTCATAAAGAAAGAAAAACAAAATGTTAGTATTTTTGAAATTTATTTTTAAAAGAGAAGAATATTTGAAATAATTTTTTTAGTAAATCAAGTAATATAAAGTCTTAGGATTATCAAATTATTCATTCTTATACTTAGTCTCGATGCAAAAATTTATTATCAATTTATTTTAGAATTAAAACTGAATTTCTCACTTAGTCTATTATTTTACTCTAAGTCATATGCAACTTTGTGACCGTGAATTTTTGACTCGGGATTCTTCAACTTCAACTCTTATGCCTTGTATATATATAACTTTTTTTTGCTGAAGTTCGAAGTATTATCACTTCGTTGCCCTTTAAGCGCTTCTTTTTTTAATATGTATAACTCATCTAATTTTCTTTTGTGTAAGTATCAAGGCTTCTTGAGGCCCTAATGCCTAACTAATTGATTATTAAGTGTGTTAATACATATATGATATATTTTTTAATTTTTTTAAACTTATCTAATTATGTTTCGCGTAAGTACTAAGGATTTTTTGAGTAAAAGCACCTAGCTAATGAATAATTAGATTTATTTATTTTTTTATATATACGTATATTTTTTCTATGTTACAAGAGTCTTTGTTTTGAATCCTAAATGTGCAAGTGTAAAAAGTATGCATATTTTATCAAGGCAAAAATCAAGACTAAATTACTTTTTCAATTTTTCATCCTAGAACTAAAAATCAAATAAATAATTTTATTTTGATCAAGTATTAAGACATCCTGATTATGATTTTTTATTCCTTAAAATTAACTTAATTACTTTCAAAAATAAATCAAAGTATTATTTTCTTTTTCAAAAAGTTTTTAAAAAAATTTGTTAGTATCTACCTATGTTAGCATGTTAGTAAACTCTCCCCCACACATATCCATACATTGTCCTCAATGCATGAAATAAAATGTAAAAGAGATATACCTATAAATTTATTTAGGTCTATTCCCTCTAACTCGCTTTCTATCATTCCAATGTGTCCTTTTTTAATGGTAAAATTGGAGAGGTCAATCTTTTTGTCATTTTAGTTCTCATTCTCTCTAACTTGTTCATCACTTTTCTCTCCTCCTCTTTTTCTCTCCACCATTCTTTACAAATTTATCCTCGTTATTGATTAGTCTCTAAAATTGTATATTTTATACATCTTCACATTTATTTTATATTAAATTCTGCTAATAATGGTTTACTTATGTGATCCTAGGCTCATGGTGTAGAATGAAGAAGAAGACTCTAAATCACCATTTAATAGGTGATTAAAGGCCATAACATAGTCATTGACCTAGAAAAGCTGATTCGTCAAAACTAGGGGCCCAAAACCAGAAACCAGGACCTGCAAATGACAAGCACTGGCGGGACAGCACGCGGCCGAAAGTAACGCGAGCGCTTCCCTAGGGAGAAGGTTAGTCACGGCCGTACGACCGCGGCTAAGCCTGTGCTTCTGACCAGCTGTTGCCAGCCTGGCCCCCTTCCGTGGTGCTTACAAAAACCCCATGGATTCTAGAGTTGGGAGATATGCAATGTTTTAGGGTAGTTTCTTCTCCTTGTTGTAGTTTAGAATAGTTTAGGTTAGTGTTCTTCTTCTTCCTCCTTTATATTTTTCATTTCTTTTAGATCTTGTAATAGGAGAGAAAGTGGTACATGGTGAGGAAGCAAGAGTGCTTGTAAAAGAAGGTGACAATCTATGAAAGGTGCTCTCTTCACTTATATTTATTTTCTTCTCTAACTCTTTTTACATGTTTAGCTAATTTTCTCTCATGGCAACTAATTACTAACCGCTAACTTGCTAACTTCTTACTTGATAATCCACATGAATCTAATAGCCTCTACTTGGCCTTGCTCTTGCAGGAGCCATTGATGGCTCATGATGATGGATCTAATACTCTAACATCTAAATCTCTAATAAGCTAACATTACTTTATTTCATACTTGCTCTTATTGGGTTTTAATGATTTAAGTATAGCTCACACTTGTTGGTTGAATTTGGATGTGAAAGTTAACATATGAGCCATGCTTTGTAACGCTCTTGAACCAAGAACTAGTGATGGCCAATGATACATGTGAGGCAACTATCACTAGGAGGTTAGCATGTTGGTGGAGTCATTAGTAGTTAGTAGTCATGAGTTTTCTTTATCTTTTTACTTTGTTTTAGAAATACTTTCAAAAACCATAAACATTTTATCTTCTATGTTTCCATTTCTTCGTGTTTCACCGTACCTCTCTTTTCATTCTTTATTTTTTTTTTTTGATTCTTTCAAATATTGAAGAATTTTAACACATACGTGAATCAATCGGTAAAGGTTCTATCGCCTCCCGTCCCTGTGGATTCAACTCGTTTTAGCCTCTATGCTATAACGGAAGTATCAAGGAAGCCAAAGCGCATACACTTTAAATATTGATTTCAAAACATACACTTTTGTGCGCGGTTTTTCCCGATCAGTTATCACACAATATTATTGGTGCAACATGAATACCTAGAAATATGAGTTCATCCTCATACATCTCCTTAAAACTTGAATTAACTATATCTTTTGGAGGTATGTAACTAATAAAGGTATTCTTAATTGAATCATCCAAACAGTTAAGTTCATCTTCAAAAAGATTTTCAAAACTTTTGGGCAATTTGAGCTTCTTGATAATTGCACCAAATTATAAGATGAATGTAAAATATGATAGATTAGGGTGGGGATAGTCATGATAATTTGGAAAAGAGATTGACGGACGGAAAGATGGTCTTGACCTATCAACTGAATTGTACCCAAATGAATTTGGATAGGCCATGGAAAAATTTTTTATGATTATTTATGAAAAATAAAGAAGAAAAATTAACCAATTAGTAAATAAAAAATATTGCTTCCTCCCCAGCAACGGCGCCAATATTTGATTGCCAAATATAATACAGAGAATATAAAATGTGTATGTGATTGGTTTGAACTCTGAATCTTTACAATTTAACCACTTTAGTAAAAGCTAAACGGGTCGAATCCACAGGGAAGAATGTGATGGAAGCTTTTCGGTATCTCCTTAACACTAAACTGGTTAAGTATTCTTCTAAGAAAAAGAAATCAATTTATTTGTTTCTTAGTTTCTTTGTCTTGTGATCTAATATTTGTATTAGTTTTTTCATATAATGCCCACATAAGTCAGGTCTTCTTGAGTCTACAGTGGTTGATGAGATATCACTCGGTTAGGATCTGGGATATATTTTCTTAAGTTATAACGCATGAAATACACGTCATGGATTCTTCTAGGCTCTGGAGGTAAGTCGAGATGATAGGCCACCGATCTGACTCTTTCTAGGACTTCAAATGGCCCAACAAATTGTTGATCTAGATTACTTTTTTTCTATTGATGAGGAGTATTCCTTTAATTGAGGATATCTTTAGGAAGAAAAAAGCTTTATTGCTGACTGAAAATTCCAGAGGTCTGCAATGAAATAAGGCTTTTTGTCTGCTTTGAGTTGTTCTCATCCTTTTTCTGATTACTTTAATTTTTTCTGTAGTTTCCTGAATCAGATCTGACCCATAGACCCTCTTGTCACTGACTTCTTTCCAACATATCTGAGTTCGACATCTTCGATCATAAAGTGCTTCAAACTGGGCATGCCAATTGTAGATTGATGACTATTGTTATAAGCAAATTTTACTAAATGTAAGTACTTAGTCCAATTTCCTCTAAAATCTATTATACATACTCTCAACATATCCTCTAGTATTTGAATTGTCCTTTTTGATTGTCCATCTGTCTTTAGATGTATTGTTGAGCTCAATTGTAATCTAGTACAATGGCTTCCGACAAACTTCTCTAAAGTCTGAACTGAAATTTGGTGTCCCGATTCGATACTATACTCTCCGGTATTTCATGTAATCTGACTATTTCTAGGATGTAGAGTTGAGTTAACTTGTCTACGAAGTAATCTATATATATGGGTATAAATAGGTTGTTTTGGTAAGTCTATCAACTACTACCCATATCGCATCAAAGCCTTGTGGTGTTCGTGGTAAACCTATTACAAAATCTATTGTGATATGCTCCCACTTCCATTCGGAAATTTATAATGGCATCTATAACCCTGCTAGTTTCATATACTCAACCTTTACTTGTTGACATACTTGACACTGTTGCACAAGTTCTGCAATAACTCTCTTCATTCTGTCCCACCAAAAATTATGCCGTAAGTCTTAATATCTCTTAATACTTCCTGGATGAGTTGTGTATGGTGTGCTATGAGCTTCCCTCATAATTTTTTTTAAACGTTGTCTTTAACTCTCCGGAATTAATCATCTTCCAATTGTGCTCTGACGATTCAGTCAAGAAGATCAAATTGAACAATAACTTGATTCACTCGGCCTAATTGTCCTGAACCTCCTGCAAATTTTTATCTCTATTTGTAACTCTTCTAGATTTCTTAATAGTTCAGGTTATTTAGTAATCAATACTGCTAAGAATCCACCGGATTTTCAACTCAACGCATCCACCGCTACATTAGTCTTTCCTGGATAGTAATTAATGGTGATATTATAATATTTCATCAGTTCCAATTATCTTCTTTGTCGCATATTGAGTTCTTTCTGAGTAAAAATATTTTTCATACTTGTCATCCGTAAAAATTTCACAAGATGCTCCATACAGATAATGTCGCCAAACTTTTAAAGTGAAGATCATCGCGGCCAACTCTAGATCATGCATAGAATAATTTTTCTTGCGAGCTCTAAATTGTCTAGAAGCATATGTGATAACTCTTTCATACTGTATCAAAACACATTCCAACCCAAACTTCGAAGCGTCACTATAAATAACAAAACCCTTCGGGTCCTGAAGGCGCCGCCAGTATTGGGGTCGTTGTCATTCTTTTAGTTCTTGAAAACTTTTCTTCTATTTATCACCCTAGAGAAATTTCTCTCCCTTTTTAGTTATTTATGTTAGAGGTACTGAAATGTTGGAAAACCCTTCCACGAATCTTCAATAGTACCCAGTTAGTCCTAAGAAAGTCTGAATCTTCATAACATTTGTAGGTCTGGGTCAGTCCTTAATGGCTTCAATTTTTATTGGGTCAACAGTTATTCCTTCTTTTGATATTTTATGGCTAAGAAATCCGACTTTCTCCTACCAAAACTCACATTTGCTAAATTTGACATATAATTGTTTCTCCTTTAATATTTGAAGTACCATTCAGAGATGACTCTTGTATTCTTCTCGACTCTTTAAGTTGATTAAAATATCGTCAATAAAAACTACTACAAATTAATCCAAGTATGATTGAAATATTCCTATTCATCAAGTCCATGAATGCAGTTGGAGCATTGCTAAGTTCAAATGGCATGACCAAAAATTCAAACTATCCATATCTCATTCTAAAAGTTGTTTTAATTTCATCCTCCTGTTTAACTTTTAATTGGTTATATTCGGATTCAAGTCAATCTTGAAAAACACACAAGATCCTTGAAGCTGATCAAATAGGTCATCAGTTTGAGGGAATGGATATTGGTTTTGATAGTAACTTTATTTAGTTCTCTGTAATCAATACACAATCTCATATTCTTATCTTTCTTTTTCACAATTAATGCAGGTGCCCCTATGATGACATATTAGGTCTAATAAATCATTTGCCAATAACTCTGCTGGTTATACTTTTAGTTCTTTCATTTCTGCTGGGACCATGGGGTCTTAGATATGAGAGTGGTCTCCGATACTATATCAATGGAACCACTTTTCTATCTGGGTTAAACGTGATGTCTTCAGAAAAAATATCTGTATACTTTTTATATTTTCTATTTTGTTTTATCTTCACCTCTCTTTAATATTGTAGATATAATCATTGACATCTTTGTCTTAATAATTTTATTACCCTTACTGCAGACATAATCAGTGTCTCTTGAGCATCCGTAGATCTTTCAATTATAAACTCTGGAATTCCGTCTGTTCTTAATGTGACTTTCTTCTCATAACAATCTACCGACGCCCGATATGTGGATAACTAATCCATGCCCAATATAACATCAAACTCCATCTTTCCGAGCTTTCTTAAGTCTACAAGTGTTTTGACTTCTCATACAATACACCCCCATATTTAGTTCTAGCGACCATTTCAGTCCCTAAAGGTGTAGATATTATAAGTTGAATTTATAATAATTCAGGAGATCTAATCAACTTATTAGCAAATGCACTTGAAATAAATGAGTTGCCCTAGATTAAATAAGATCGGGCAATATATCTGGATAAGTGATCGTACCTTCTACTACAACATTTGATGTCCGACCATCCTATTGTGTTATTGCAAAAGCTCGACCCTCTGTCCAAGGTTGCTGAATTGTTGCATGTGTTGCTGCTGGACGAGATGCATTAGCCATAGGGGAAGGAACTAACACTGATCCACTAAAAGAAATCACTCCCAACGTTGGTCTCCCTGTTCCTCTACCAATTCCCTGTTGTCTCTAATACATTCGGTAATTTTTCTTCATGTGTTCTATTCTTTCACAAATATGACAACCCCCTTCCTTGACTACAATTTTCAAATTGTCTCCTGTTTCACTTTTGACACCACAGTATCCCAATAGATCCATGATGAGAATTAAGCATTTTAGATGTATTGAAAGAAAAGCCTTCAGCTTTAGATTCATGTCTCCAACTTAGATTCATATTCCTTTGTACCGGAATCACACTAAATCATATACCTCCAACTCCAAAGTTGGGTGCTCTCCAATTAATTAGTCCTTGTATCAAGAACGCTTAGAACTTGCAATTTCTCTTGCTCTATTCTCTGAATCCTCCAATATATCTGCTTTAATTTCTAAAGCTTTTTCAACAGCCTGCATATATACTTTCCACTAGAGGGGAATGAGTTTACTCCTTATTTCGGTCGTTAATCCCTTTATGAACTTCTTGGTCTTGTCCGCTTCACTTCTAATCAAACCTTCTGCATATTAGGATAATTGTATAAATTTGTGTCTTATTGAGTTATTGTCATCTGTCCCTGCTTTAGTTCAAGAACCCTGAAGCTGTCTGTTCTTAGTAGTTCTGGGACATAATTCTCATTAAACTTCTGAATTAGATAATCCCAAGTGATCTTTTCCTTCAAAGCTTTAGCATTTTTTTCATCCTCCACCAATGCTCCACTTCTCCTTGTAACATGAAAGTGGCAAATGATACTTTCTGATCCTCCGAACAGTTCATCATGTTCAAGATCTTTTCTATTTGCAATAACCATTTTTCATCTTATAACGGGTTGGCTTCTTCTTCAAATGCAGGGTGTGTAACTTTTAAAACTGCTCTAAGGCTCGATGTGGGTTTTCCCTTGGCTCATTATTTATATAAGCCAATCTGGTATCATTTCTGAAGTTTCTGATCTTCTTCTACTATTTTCTTTGGATCTCACTTGGTGGCTTGGGGCGTGGAAGCTACCTATCGTACTAATTTGTTGCCTTTCTTCATCAGAGTCATCATTCTTCATCAGAGTCATCATTTACTGGTGGTTGGTTGAGATCTATTTACTCATATTAAAATAATAACTTATTCACTACAATTGAGTGATATATATATATATATATATATATATATGTGTGTGTGTGTGTGTGTGTGTGTGTGTGTGTGTGTGTATATATATGATAAAAATGTATATCAGCCCGCGGGCTGAGAGTACTCTCTCAGCCTGCGGTGACGTGGCTCGATTTGTCACCTCACTGACTTGCGGCCCGCTTTTAGGGAGAAGTTAAATTACCAAATACCCCTTATGATAACTTTTCCTTATTGTTTATTATTATTTTTCCCCCTTTTATTTTTGCCGCTCTTTATAGGATATAAATTACTTTTCGCCCTATTTCTTTACCTCTTTTTTGAAAGATCTAGTTTCTCCTTTTCAGCCTGCGATAAAATTTTTTTTGAAAATATAAAATCTTTTCAGATCAATTTTTTCAGTCTGCGATAAAATTCTACTTTATAGTTTAATTTTTTTGTATATAATCTAGTCAGAGTCTTTGGTCGCATTGTACATTTAAACTGCGACCTTAGTCAAAGTCTTTGGTCGCAGTGTACATGGTGAAATGCGACCAAGGTCGCAGTGTTGTTATTGATAAAGATGGCCAGCAACTGCAATCTAGGGTTGCATTACATGGACTGCGACTTTGGTCGCAGTACGTTAAGTAATTAATTTTTGTATATAATGTAGTCAGAGTTTTTGGTCGCATTGTACATTTAAACTGCGACCTTAGCTAAAGTCTTTTGTCGCAGTGTACATGGTTAAATGCGACCAAGGTCGCAGTGTTGTTATTGATAAAGATGGCCAGCAACTGCAATCTAGGGTTGCATTACATGGACTGCGACTTTGGTCGCAGTACGTTAAGTAAGTGTTGTTTTATTAAGTGTTATTTTTTGGATTAAGTCATTTTTTGAATCTAAATGAAAAATGAAAAGTTATCTGTTGTCTGATGCGACTTGGAGTCAGTCCGTGAGACGCGACCTGTCATAAAGATTTTATGAGATCTTTTAACTTCAAGTCTATGTTGACGAACCCGCACCATTCGTTGTTTCCGAAGCGGTTGTCTACGCGTCGGTTCTTCATTGGGTTTAAGAGTTAATGTCTTTTAATGCCAAACCGGCGCTGGCGGTTGGAGACCATTAATGCCGACGATTCTGATTAATGAACCATTAATTATGGTTATTATGGGCTGCCTATAAATAGGGCTCACCCTCTCCCTTTAACAGTCCATAATTAGACTGTTTTCTTTCGAGAGCAATTGCTCTGAGAATTTCCGTCTTCTTCAGAGTCTCTAACAGGGGCCTGCCTCCATGGATGAAGATGACCCTATTGACGAACTTGATCGATGTTCGTCCACAAGGGAAGAAGTCATAGACCTCATCGTCCACAAGGGAAGAAGTCATGGTCCTCGTCGTTCAGAAGGGAAGAAGTCATGATCCCTGACGAGGACTTAATCCTCACCGAGATCTGCTCTGACTTGATGCACCTGTCAAGCTTGCTGATAACGGATGGTCAGAGTGGGTATGGCGGCGGGGGATGTGGTGGATATAGTGGTGGGTAGCATACCTTATGAGGTCTCACTCTCCCTCTCTTACCCTAGAAGTGACATCGAGGAAACTCCATGCTCACTGGATAACCTTCTGGTGAAGAGATGTTCATAAACGAAAGATCGTATCCCGGCACTTTGGAGGGTCAGTTGGAATCGGAGGATTCTGCTGCCACCAGACCTCAAGGAGAAGATTGCTCTTAGTCAACAAGGGCTCTTCTTAGCTCAATGGATTGATGTTTTGTCTTCTTGGCTACTTTGATGTTTAGTCTTCTTTGTAACACTCAATCTTATTGATTCTGCTGCCACCAGACCTCAAGAAGAAGATTGCTCTTAGTCAACAAGGGATTTTTTGATGTTTAGTCTTCTTGGCTACTTTGATGTTTAGTCTTCTTTGTAACACTCAATCTTATTGATTCTGCTGCCACCAGACCTCAAGAAGAAGATTGCTCTTAGTCAACAAGGGATTTTTTTGATGTTTAGTCTTCTTTTGTACTGCTGTATTTGTAACACTCAATTTTATTGTATAAGAGATCGTTTTGTATCATTTGCACAAGCCTGGAGATAAATGCCTGGACATAAATAAAAAGCATATTTGTTTTTTTAATAAACTATGAACTTTTTCGCAGCCATGCATTGCAAACAAAACAACTATGACCATAGATGACACTGCGACCAAGGTCGCATAAGATACATTGCAAATAGTAACTACTGCGACCAGGGTCGACACTGTGACCAAAGTCTGCGACTAAGCAACTGCTGCGGTGACGTGTCACCTCATCGCAGTGTTGTTGTTGATTAAGACTAAAGACCAGCAATAGCGACCAAGATTGCAGATTATTTTTTTAAGACTGCGGCCATCAACTGCGACCAATGTCGCAGTGTTGTTGTTGATTATTTATAAAGACCACAAACTGCGACCAAGGTCACAGTGATGTTGTTGATTAAGAGTAAAGACCAGCAACTGCGACCAAGGTCGCTGTGTATTTTATTAAGACTAAACACAGACAACTGCGATCAAGGTCGCAGTTTATTTTATTAAGACTACGGTCGTTTATTTTATTAAGACTACGGTCAGAAACTGCGACCAAGGTAGCAGTGTTGTTGTTGATTAAGACTAAAGTCCAGCAACTGCGACCAAGGTCGCAGTGTATTTATTAAGTCTGCGTCCAGCAACTGCAACCAATGTCGCAACCTTTCATTTTAAAAATTTATAAGGGTGAAGTAATATAATTATTAACTGCGTCCATGGTCGCAGTATATTCGTTTAGCGTAAAATATTTAAAATGAAGGTTTGTAACAATTGTACAGCATTTTCAACCAAGACATAGTAGTAAAAAATGTAATTCACACAATTAACTTTAGAAAACAGATTTATATATATTTAAAAAAAATAAAATACAATTTTTTTAAACTTCTAATCCTCGTCATCACCATCGTAATGAGAAAGAAGTTTGCGACTTTGGTGGCAGTATGAAGGAGGTCGCATTGCTATACGATAGCATGTTTCCTCCGGTATTCTTTATTCTGTATTAAGTATGCGACCATGGAATATTTTTTTACTTTTCAATGCTAGAAGTCGCTGTCGTCATATAAAAGGGGTATTTTTGTCAATTTGTTTCACGATTGTTTAGGCGGGGTTTTTTTGATTTTTTTGACGCCCACACTCTGCGACCGATGTGTGGCATATATTCAGCCACGTCCCGCAGGCTGAGAAACTCTCTCAGCCCGCAGGCTGAGGTACAGTAAGCCCTATATATATGTGTGTGTGTGTGTGTGTGTGTGTGTGTGTGTGTGTGTATACACACACGCGCGCGCGCGCGCGCGCACACACACACACACACACACATATATATATACATGTGTGTGTATGTGTGCGCGCATGTAAGTACATGAAGGATAAAGAGGATATGAACATAAAATTTTCATTTAGATAAAGTTCTCATTGTATTATTCTTCAAAAAGATTACAAAATAAGATGCATCATCTGAAATCTCAACTATCGGTGAACCCCTTATGGCACTCTCAGCATCACTTATTAAACTTAGATCTTCTTCTTCTTTCATATTTATTGATTTTTCAATACTCTCGAGTTTTGCGAAGATTACCTACGGGTTTGTCTCCATGAATTCGAAATTCCAATCTGTAGTAGTAACTATCCCATTCTTACTCTCCTGTTCATCACTGCTCCATGATATTCCAGACATATCTGAGTCTCCCATCAGAATAACAAGATGAACAAAGTCATATGTTTAGAATAATCCTTAAATCAACTAAATAATAATGAAAAATGTGAAAATTTCTCCAAGGCAAAGTATCCAGTCTATCATCTTCTCAATTTAATTATTTGTTAAACGAATAGCTTATTGGTGTCATCACGTTTTGAACTAAGTCTAGTTTATCTGATATTTTCGTCACTCTCCTCACAGTATCCCATACTACTGGGAATTCATATTAGAGCCAGCACTCTTGCTGAATTCATTTGAATCCAGATATGTGGGTATCTAGATTCGGATGAGAAAAAGTGATTAAATATCTGATATATCAGAACTTAATTAAATCTGTGAGGACCCACTGCCCTCCTTAATACTACCCACATACAAATATTCATACAATTTGCAAACAACCCTATTCTCTACATCTATCTACAGCTATCTTGATATCTAACCATACTCTGATACCAACTGTAACGATCTCAGGTTTAATTAAATTAATCCTCTACTTGTCCTCTTCTCAGGAGAGCAATTATCATTTGATGATATAATTATTCGAAATTTCGGCAGCATCTCCCCTGTAATTTGTCACTTGTCCAAATACAATATAAACATAAAAATATATATACATCAACAACAGCCTCCACTACTCAACATCAATCCTAATATCAAGTATGATCAACAGTCACTCATGCAGTTGATTATAGTATTTTGGCTTAACACCGCCTACTTAAGTTTAAAAGAAAAACATAAATCATACCTCTGGATCATCGAAATCCAACACCTACTCTTAGGAAAGTTACTGAAGTTACCCCTCGCACTTAAAAAAGTATGCTACTGATGCATTAGAACACATAGGCACATACACAACAAAATATACAAAGTTTTGTACATGAGTTTTAAGTTCAACATTTTAAACAATTATAACATAGTGTAGTTTTGAACATCAAAAGTTATCAAAACAAGATGATGCGGTGACTTGATCTTCTGCACTACAGTTGATTAGCACTAGGCCAAGCCTATATCTTTGTTCTGACTTGAAAACATGTTTAAATTAATAGAGTGAGCTAAATAGCTTAGTGAGTGAAGTATCATACAAATTTTAAATTTAATTAAATGATGAAGCATATAAGATATGCCAAATTTTAAGATAAATATAAATAGGCTTGGGTCACATGATATTTGAAAACTAATATATTAATTATTCTCATTTCATGATGTGGTCATAGTATAGTTATCGAATATCAATATTTATATACAAACATGACTAAATTTTATTTTTCAATAAACATTGACCATTCGAGCACACCCACTGTCCGCCACAAATGGATGAATATATACTATTCGGGCACACCTCCGGTCCGTCATGAATATATTCAGGAACACCCCCTTTCCGTAATGAATTTATTAAGTTAGTATCCCGCTACATACTCCACCATATATTCCAGCATAACTCTGCCACCTTACTACATGTCAATAATAATCGCACACATAGTAGCACACCTGATTAGGGTTTATCAGTTAGATTACGATCTTATGAGAGTGTCCACACAATTTACTTATCTAATATGTATTACATATGTATAACATATACACACATTGGAAACTACACACTCTCCATCACATTCATCACAATGACAATGATTCTATTTAATTATATCTAAGTCATTGCTTCCGTATACCATTAATTCATCTTAATAATTCTTTGATTTAGTTCTCTACCATTAAGTTTATGTAACTAACATGTTGAATACAATAACTTAGTGTAGAACTCCACTTACCTCTAAATCAAGATTTCTTCGCACGAATTCCATGAGTACCGACACTAATGCTTTATTTCTCCCGATTCCTAATACACACGATGCCTCTATCTTGTATTATTTGGCTTGCCGATCACCACTACTTCCCAATTTCTCAATTCTGGTTCCTTTGATTAAGTATTCCCACAAATCTGTCCACTCAACCGGCCTTCACCTGAGGCGCTGCCCTATGCTTAGCCTCCCCCCTGACGCGTCGCCCTGGCTCGGCCTCCCCCTGGTGCGCAGCCCTACACGTCCTGCCCTGGCTACGCCATGCCGTGTCGCACCCGCGTGCCCTACGCACCGCCTCCCTCTAGGGCTGCGCCGCCTACCAACCTGAGAGGTGAGAGAGGGAAAGAATGAGAGGAAGGAGAGGGACATTGAGAGATTGGGAGTTTGAGTGAGGAATTAGATAAGGGATTGAGGTGAGGATTTCTGAGAATCAGGCGATAAGAGAGGGTGAAAGAAGAGGTTTCAATTTTCTTAAAAATAAAATTTCCCAAAAAATCCTACTCTTGCCACCTGAATTGTTTCTAACATCAAGTTCATCTCAACCCTCCATCTAACTCCACCATTTCAGAGACCAATCTTAGCCCTCCGATCAAAATGAAGTCATCCTCCACTTCATTCAATTATTTAAATTATTTGTGTTTATCTATTTGATATGTTCATGAAATAACCCCATACTAGTGTGTGTGTGTGTGCGCGCGCGCGCTTGTGTGCGTGTGTACACACACACACCCTCCATGTATCCTTACCTATATAGGTATACTTAGATTCTTAATTAAACGAATAATTTCTTACATATATTCTTCTCATAATTCAAATAATCATATATGCATAAATATTTTTAGGTTTATGGACATTACACACATATATGCACTTCTTTATTGTATTTGTATACTAAATAACTATTTTTAATAACCATCATTATTCTAATTATATTACGATTATTATCTTCTAATTATTTGCTAATTTAGATATAATTAAGGTTTAAAAAAAATACGAGTGTTACATCATGGGCAGCGCACCGTGGCTGGGTTGGACGACGCGGCCAGGAGGAGAAGTAGAAGAAGAAGAGGAAGAAGAGAGAGAAGAAGAAGAGGAAGAAGAAAAGAGAGAGAGGGAGAGAAAGAGCAGGAGAGAGATAGGGACGGTGCTAGCGGTTGGCATGCCGGCGTCGGTCATGCCCTCGGGAGAAAGAGAAAGAGAGGGTGAGGATGGAGAAAACAAGAAAGAGTTAGAGAGAGTGAGTAAGAAGGAGATAGAGAGAGTGAGAGAGATAGAGAGAAAGAGAGAGAAGGTAAGAGAGAGGCGGTGGAGAGAGGAAGAGGTAGAAGAGTGGAAAAGAAAACAGAGAGTGTGAGAGGAAAAAAAAGAGAAAAGAAGAAAATTAGAGAAAAAAGAAAAGAAATTTAGAGAAAAAAGAAAGAGGGCAAGAATGGGATAGACCCATGGACTTGGGCTAATGGGCTATTTTAATTATAAATTAATATTATTAGTTTTATTATATTTATTTTTTAGAAATTATATAAATTAAGTTTATTTTCTTTAAAAATTATATAAACTATAATTATTTATTTTAAAATTATATTTTATCAAAATTGGTGTTAATGCATAACATATATATTAAATATCATTATTCATATAAAATTTATATTATTAATAGGCACACATTTATATATTTTAAATATTTCTTTTGTTTATAAAAATATCTTCTCAACAATAATAATTGACTTTATAAAAATATATACTTTTCAAAATATAAATAAATCAGAACAAATATATTTGTTGATATTTTTTAATGTTTGGTTTAGAAATATAAATAATGGTATTGTTAAATATTATCATATATAAATAATTATTTTAGTTCTTTTAAAAATTTATCAATACTATAATTAAGTTTTTAGATAAAATATGTATTTAACAAAACTCTGTTTGTAAATCAAAATAAGTCAAATTATCGATACTATACAGGTATTAGTAGATTAGGGTATTATAACGGGACCCACCTAAAATACAGAACTTGTCTCCATCTATCAATTTCAAATAACTTAGGACCCCAATTGACATGTGTGGTAGGCGTAGCATGAAATGTGTTTTACTACATGTGATAATTAGTATCCGCTAACATAATTAATAGAAATAGATATTACATAATCCATCGTAGATTGATGTGTGTCTATTTGCTGTATATACATGATATGATAAATATCTCACATATAACTTTATAACAGACAACTTCATTACTTTTTAGTTATACACTACATGTTATTGTACATTTCATATAGTACACTACTACTTTCCTCATTTTACACACTCGTTGGGAACTTTCTAATTCCCCTGAATTTACATGTCCGGATCTAGGGGATACTCTTTTCTAACCAGGTATTGAAAAACACCTAGAGGGGGGGTGAATAGGTGTAAGTGCTAATCTAAGAAACTTATTGCAAACTAAGTGCGCTAAATGCGGAAGCTAATGCAAATTATGCACAAACTAATACAATACAACAAGTGTAGCCGAATTCCCCTTACGAGGCTCTGGACTAACTCCCCTTGATTCCCCTTGAAATGGGTTGAGGTGCTATGTGAAGCTCTTGTTGGATGAGTATAAGTTAGGCACACACACACAAGCAATCCAAGCAATATAAAATACACACAATCAAGCCAAGCATATAAGAATGAATAGCAATATGAATAAATGCAAGGCAATATGAAATATGCACAACACAAGCAAATATGATATGATATGAATATGATGCTTTGCACAAATATAAGAGAGAGTTAGAGAGACAATGGATCAATACGCAAACACCAAGATTTGTTTCGAGGTTCGAGCACCTTGCTCTACATCCCCGCCTACACCACCGTGTAGGATTTCCACTATCTCAACTCCCACCGAGGGAACCTCTACCGAAGAGGATTTCTTACAACACAAGGAGTACCTAACTCCTCTCTCAATACAACAACCTCCACCGAGGCCAACAACCAACAACAACCAATCCACACACCTCTACCGAAGAGGCTCACAACCAAACTCCACCTCTACCGAAGAGGGAGCAAACTAATACCACTCCGATCACCTCTACGAAGAGGGATACAACAAATAAAGGAGGGTTTACAACAAGTGGTTCAAAAACCACAAACTCTCTTTTTCTTTCTTTTTCCACAAAACAAAGATCCTAATAGTTTAGGATAGAAGATATGGCTCAAGTGTGGAATCAAAGTGTTTTTGGAAACAAGCAACAAAGAAAAACTACTTGGGAAATCTCTTGTATATGATAGAAATAAAAGATCAAATCAAAATCCCAAAACCTAGTTCTCTTTGATTTTCCAAAAAACCCAAAACAATAAAGATTAGAAGTTTAAAGCTCAAAAACTACTTTTTAAAACTCTTTTAAACACTTCAGAAACCTGGAATTTTTCCTCTTAAAAATCTTGGCCAAAATCCCCAAAGAGATGGAGTTTATATAGGCCAAACAGAAAACTAGCCGTTAGAGCTGAGCTGGCAGCTCTGACAGGCGTCGGTCGACCGGCCTGGTCGACCGCCAACGGTCAGAAAAGTGACCGTTGGGCACTAGCGGTCGACCGGCCCGGTCGACCGAAACATCCTGAGAGTTGAACTCTCAACTCGGTCGACCGGTCCGGTCGACCGACTACAATGTGTAGCCAGCGTGCACGTCTGTGCACATCGGTCGACCGACCCAGTCGACCGGCCACTTGGTGCGGTCGACCGGTCCGGTCGACCGAACTGGCCTGGCAGGCACAGTGCAGATCTGCACAGATACGGGATTTGAAAATAGGTCTTTTCACACAATAAAAATCCCATAAATTCACAGTAAATCCACTAAATAGTTTTAATCACAATAAAAACTGTTTTTCTAAAAATATATTTTTCTAAAACTTATTTTTCCATAACTTCACAAAGTACAAAAACAAGATATTTTGAACTTAATAAAGCATAGTGTGTATGGATATGATCCACTACACAATCTATGTTTTTGATATCTAGCATATAACAAGGTTTTGGTTTAAAGGATATGCATGATAGAAATACCAAAAACCAACTCTTGTATTTTTATCATAAACAAAACTTGTATTTTATCATACTAGATTTTTCCAAAACATGAATAGGATAGTCAAAATAAGTTTGTCTATAAGTTAAGCATGTATGTATAAATAGAAAACATCTACTATACATATAAATCTTGAAAACTTGTTTTGATCAAACTATTCATGAAACCACACATCAAAACATAAAACGTGTGTGTTTGTGCACTTGAGCATATCAACTATACTAAGCTTTACAAATGGATCTAAAACTCACAATCTAAACTAGGATACCTAAGTCTTCTTGACGATCTTCATCTTCAAGTAGACTTGCTCCAAAACTCCGTGATTCTCCAAGTGCAAAGGTATGATCTTTAAGCTTTGGCACCGGAATCACCATGATAAGCTTCTAATCATCTTGTTGAAGCTAATCACCAACTAATATCCTGTTAATGATCTGAAACTTAGAAACACAAGAATATTAGTAAACATAACTACATGAGTGTTGATCATCATCAAAACTAGAGTGGAAGGCCATTGGGCCAACAATCTCCCCCTTTTTGATGATGACAAAACTCATGGAGTTATATATGCATGGATTAAAGATAAGCTTCAAGGAAGCTCCCCCTTAACTCATGCATAGGGATAAACAATAAATATATGCAATGAATATTAAACATGAAAATGGTTCTAGATATCAAATGGATATTCAAAACAAAATAAGCTCTAGATACCAATTACAAAGCAAACTCTATAAATCAATTAAACTTATTAAACTTATATTTTTATGCATGTGCATGTTTCATGTTTAATAATCTTGAGATTATAACATAATATATGCATAAACATAAGCATGCATATAAAACTTCATAAATACTTCTCCCCCTTTTTGTCAATCATCAACAAAGGGGTAATCAAAACCATAAATAAAACGAGGGGTAAAAATCTTTCTCCCCTTTTTGTCAATCAAAACAATGCAAACAATGTTCTCCCCCTTTTTGTCTAAAACAAAAAACAAAATCAATAAGGGGTGACTACAAACATGATATCAATTAAAAATATGTCAATGAAGCATCTTGATACCAATAAATAAGAATCAATTTATGTTATATGCTATATACATTCATGAAGAGGAAGACGCTAAGTTAGCTTCCCTACACATATGCATTACATGAAGAAGGGATGACAAGCCCCAATTCACATAACACATATTATGTAATGAATAAGAGGAGATGTGAAGCTCCCCCTACACACGTATATCATATAAAGAAGAGTTGTCAAGCTCCTCAATTTATAATATACTCAACATGAATCTATATGAAGAGATGTTAAGCTCTCCTTGCATATAAGCAATACAAATCAAAACTTTGAATATATTTTTTTAAACAACATATGAGATACCAATTGTAATTAAACATAAATCTTGAATTCCTAAAACATGAATCTTGAAACCAAAACAAATTTTGAATTTCTTAAATATGATACCAATTGTAAATATTTTACCAATTGAAAAGATTTTACATAGAAACATTGATACCAATAGTAAGAATTATTCATTTTAAAACATATAAACAACTTTTAATTATAAAGTGTGGGAGTACAAATACCAATTGAAATACAAAATCAAATTTTCTCCCCCTTTATGAAAAACAAACTAAAGACATGCATAGTCTTGATAACAATTTAAAAGTAATCAATTTAAACAAAATTAAAACTCAAGCACTAGCATAAACACAAACATATATATGTATGAAAGATAGATACCAATAGAAATTGATATACTTGGAATTTAAAGCATACATACATACAAAACATATATGAGTATACAAGAAGATCAAAATGATACCAATTGAAAGAGTTCAATGATACCAATTGACATAACAATAAGTTCAAGTGTATACATCATATTATCTACCACCCAATCATAATTCAAGTTTTAAAGATTTTCAATTTAGGGCATACATGAACATGATCTCCCATCCTACCGCCCTTAGATAGTAGGGGTTTTCAAAGATAGATTTGAAAATGTAGTTTTGTTTGAAAATCTCTACCAAAGTGAAGAACATCGCAACTAGTTAAATGGAAAAACTTGTTAACTAGTACGAAATCCTTCAAGTAAGGAATAAAACAAAATTGTTTTTCATAAACATGAAATTCACATCATATCAAACACTCAAGTTCAATTAGGCATAAATAAGACTCATGAAAACAAAACATGAGCAAGCAATAGATGTGAGTGTACAAATAAAATATGAAGATCATAAATATGAAAATTAGGCAATAAGCTCAATTATTCTTTAAAACACGAAAATCATCAAAACTATCTAATCTTCAAGGCATATGTATGTCTAATACAAGCTAAAATATACATACATATCCAAAACTCAACGAGTCCACTAAATGTATATTCATGAAGGCACGTGGCTCAAAAAGATGTATATGTATAAGATTAGTTTGAACTAGGTAGACATATACATGAAGTTAAACATAAATACATGAAACATGACAAACTAAATTTTCATCACAACAAATTTCATTTCAAGGTATATGTATGAATTGTCAAACATGAAGTATACATACATATCCCTAAACACAATTGAGTCCAAATATAGATTTGCATGAAAGGCAAATGACTCAAGGGGTATACATGTATATCTTCAAGTTTGGCAAAATAAACATATACATGAAATGAAAACTCATAAAACAAATCCAAAAATGGAATACAAGTTTGAAATGTATGAATCATCAAAACTAGACTATACTAGCACATCTAATGGGTTCAAATAAGCAATCAAGCTCAACATATATAGATTTATTTGTAACCCACTCTATGTACAAGTATAATTCCTAGTCTTAATGAAAACTAACATCTAAACAAGTAACCTTAACATGAAGCATCAAAACACAATATAAAAATCATCATGATAAAACTAAAACATGATTACTATGTAAATTCATATGTATTAGATTCATGATGTACATTATAGCTTAAACAAAAGTGAGAACACTAAATATGGTTTCATATAAGCATATGTGTCTCAAATACTATATATGTATATCAAGGATCTAATAAACATGGAATGAACATACTAATCCAAAGACATCAAAAAAATATGCTATAAACTATCAAAACATGCTATAAACAATGAAGTGGAAAACATGTAAACATAATAAATGGGAGTAAAGGATTGTTACCAAAACCGAAAAAGCAACTCTCCTTGTCTCCAAAACATGGTGATCATCTCACCAAATCTTCCCTTAAAAGTGATGCATCCAATTTGATTTCCATGAAGTCCGGAACGCATCCACTCCAAGGTGTCATCACTCTCACGTCATGTGAGAGCCCACACCTACATCAAAAATAATAGGAGGGGTGGTCTTTGGTACCCACATCTTGTTGGGTCCATGGGGGTTAGTCCCTTCTCTAACCCAAACAAATTTCTTTGCTAAATTAGTAGTATGTAATCTATCAAAACAAAATTTAGCAAGATGGCCTTTTCGGCCACAATGTGTACATGTGTACACATGAGCATACTTGTATTGATGGTGTCCGTGTGAAGCATGTGTATGCCGTGATGGGTGTGCATGCATAAAGGATGGAACTTGTTTCTTTCGAACCAAGGTTTCCAACCGTGAGTGGTTCATGGCACATTGGCTCATAGTGGAGCCCAAACAATCCATTTTCTTCTTTAACAAATTTATATTATTTTCGAGTATAGAAGAAGTGGAACATGCAATGGGTGATTTAGGTGAAACTACCCTAGCATGGCAAACATGAGAATCAATCTTATTTTGCAAAACAATATTTTTCTCTAAGCAAACATTTAAATCATTGGAAATAGAAATGATTTTGTTTTTCAAAACAACATTCTCTTTTAAAACAAAATCAACTTTTGAAGACAAATTTTCATTTTTCTTCAAAAGAGCATGGCAATCATTTTTAGATTTTAAAAATTCATTTTCTTTAAGTGCAAGTTCCAATTGAGATCTCAATGAATCCCTTTCATTATAGACCTCAACTTTCTCTTGCAAAACATTGTTAAGTCTAGCATGCAAACTCTTATTTTCTTGTTCAATTCCTAGACTCTTCTTTTTCAACAAATTATATTTTTCTATCAATTTTTCACAAACAATGGAAAGTTCTTCATTTAGAGCATGGGGATCAACAATATCATTACTAGAAGAACTAGCATCATCATCACTATCTAAGTGGGGTTCCGAATGTACCTCAAGGGAGTCATTCCCTTGGACCATATAGCATTGTTGTGGCTCGGATTCTCCACTAGATTCCTCTTCTTGTTGGATTTGGACTTGAAGCTTGGAGGTGTTGGTGGTTGTTGTCAACTTGTTCCACACTGCAAAAGCGGAATCAAGATTAGAAACACGTAAAAGATATTCTTTAGGTAAAGTGCTTCTAATGGCCTCTAGGGCTTGTGCATTGGCTCCTATATGATTGCAATCACCAAGATAACATCTCTTGGTGGCGGTAAGAAAGACATGCAAACCTAGGGTTTTTAGGTACATGGACATCCTATACTTCCAAATATCAATGTTGGAAGGATCATAGCTAGGTGGGGTCATGAAGTCCATGGTAAACTATATGTGTGCAAACAAGCAAACAAATGCAAATAAGATTAGCAAGCAAATGGATCACTCCTAGGATGTTAAGCCTAAGTATCAGGAGCACTAGCTCTGATACCAATTGAAAAACACCTAGAGGGGGGGTGAATAGGTGTAAGTGCTAATCTAAGAAACTTATTGCAAACTAAGTGCGCTAAATGCGGAAGCTAATGCAAATTATGCACAAACTAATACAATACAACAAGTGTAGCCGAATTCCCCTTGCGAGGCTCTGGACTAACTCCCCTTGATTCCCCTTGAAATGGGTTGAGGTGCTATGTGAAGCTCTTGTTGGATGAGTATAAGTTAGGCACACACACACAAGCAATCCAAGCAATATAAAATACACACAATCAAGCCAAGCATATAAGAATGAATAGCAATATGAATAAATGCAAGGCAATATGAAATATGCACAACACAAGCAAATATGATATGATATGAATATGATGCTTTGCACAAATATAAGAGAGAGAGTTAGAGAGACAATGGATCAATACGCAAACACCAAGATTTGTTTCGAGGTTCGAGCACCTTGCTCTACATCCCCGCCTACACCACCGTGTAGGATTTCCACTATCTCAACTCCCACCGAGGGAACCTCTACCAAAGAGGATTTCTTACAACACAAGGAGTACCTAACTCCTCTCTCAATACAACAACCTCCACCGAGGCCAACAACCAACAACAACCAATCCACACACCTCTACCGAAGAGGCTCACAACCAAACTCCACCTCTACCGAAGAGGGAGCAAACCAATACCACTCCGATCACCTCTACCGAAGAGGGATACAACAAATAAAGGAGGGTTTACAACAAGTGGTTCAAAAACCACAAACTCTCTTTTTCTTTCTTTTTCCACAAAACAAAGATCCTAATAGTTTAGGATAGAAGATATGGCTCAAGTGTGGAATCAAAGTGTTTTTGGAAACAAGCAACAAAGAAAAACTACTTGGGAAATCTCTTGTATATGATAGAAATAAAAGATCAAATCAAAATCCCAAAACCTAGTTCTCTTTGATTTTTCAAAAAAACCCAAAACAATAAAGATTAGAAGTTTAAAGCTCAAAAACTACTTTTTAAAACTCTTTTAAACACTTCAGAAACCTGGAATTTTTCCTCTTAAAAATCTTGGCCAAAATCCCCAAAGAGATGGAGTTTATATAGGCCAAACAGAAAACTAGCCGTTAGAGCTGAGCTGGCAGCTCTGACAGGCGTCGGTCGACCGGCCCGGTCGACCGCCAACGGTCAGAAAAGTGACCGTTGGGCACTAGCGGTCGACCGGCCCGGTCGACCGAAACATCCTGAGAGTTGAACTCTCAACTCGGTCGACCGGTCCGGTCGACCGACTACAATGTGTAGCCAGCGTGCACGTCTGTGCACATCGGTCGACCGACCCGGTCGACCGGCCACTTGGTGCGGTCGACCGGTCCGGTCGACCGAACTGGCCTGGCAGGCACAGTGCAGATCTGCACAGATACGGGATTTGAAAATAGGTCTTTTCACACAATAAAAATCCCATAAATTCACAGTAAATCCACTAAATAGTTTTAATCACAATAAAAACTGTTTTTCTAAAAATATGTTTTTCTAAAACTTATTTTTCCATAACTTCACAAAGTACAAAAACAAGATATTTTGAACTTAATAAAGCATAGTGTGTATGGATATGATCCACTACACAATCTATGTTTTTGATATCTAGCATATAACAAGGTTTGGTTTAAAGGATATGCATGATAGAAATACCAAAAACCAACTCTTGTATTTTTATCATAAACAAAACTTGTATTTTATCATACTAGATTTTTCCAAAACATGAATAGGATAGTCAAAATAAGTTTGTCTATAAGTTAAGCATGTATGTATAAATAGAAAACATCTACTATACATATAAATCTTGAAAACTTGTTTTGATCAAACTATTCATGAAACACACATCAAAACATAAAACGTGTGTGTTTGTGCACTTGAGCATATCAACTATACTAAGCTTTACAAATGGATCTAAAACTCACAATCTAAACTAGGATACCTAAGTCTTCTTGACGATCTTCATCTTCAAGTAGACTTGCTCCAAAACTCCGTGATTCTCCAAGTGCAAAGGTATGATCTTTAAGCTTTGGCACCGGAATCACCATGATAAGCTTCTAATCATCTTGTTGAAGCTAATCACCAACTAATATCCTGTTAATGATCTGAAACTTAGAAACACAAGAATATTAGTAAACATAACTACATGAGTGTTGATCATCATCAAAACTAGAGTGGAAGGCCATTGGGCCAACAGGTATCTGAAGAGGATTGTACGTATTTCGAGAAGCATTACATGGCAACAGCAAAAACCGAATTTTCCTTGCTTAATTATCTAGATCTTGATATTTGTTCTTACCTTTCTCTTATTCTTGGTGATTGCTTGATTCTCTATAAATTGGACTCGATATTATTTTATTTGAATATCCATAAAATAATATTATCTTGTGTGGGAAATTATATGTCATATTGTAATATAATGATGTTATTAAAGTAGCTTTTAGATAACTTGCTCAGGTTACATTAGGGTTAGCGTGTATATATATTTTTCTCACGTATATGTGTCGCTGACTTCGTCACCTGTCATTTCCACGTATTTCGGGAAGTGAGGCACGACAGATATGTGTAGATATGGTGGACTTAGTATTTGTTGAGCTTTTTTATTTTAATTTAAATGAAAATCAATGTCATAGTTATCGAATCCATGTAGGGTTCAAGCGTGTGAGCCACACACACATTATAGGAGAGTCAATCCTGCGTCGACATGTAGATAAGATATAGGTGTTAGGCTTACAAAGCTTCAAAGCTTTTGAACCCCCTCTTATATCTTATCTACATGTCAACACGAAATTGACTCTTTTATAATATGTGGCCAGATCCGGACATAAAATTGGGATACACAAGCAAGTACAGGTACATAGTCTTAGAAAACATCGGAAACATTTAAATTGCAAAGACACACGCACATACATCTATATGCATGTGTACGTGTGTCTATAACATCTCTAATTTCATATATGTACACTTAAAATTGTTGCAAGTACTTAGACTACTTTACAAATTTAGGTAATATAGAGAGAGAGAGAGAGAGACTTGTGTCATTCCAGAAGGATTCGAGGCTGAATCTTTCTCACTCAAAACCCTACGGTATCTGAAAGTAAGATATATTCCATTGAAGTTGATCTACATTATTTTAAGTAACTAAAAATCAAAAATCATATATTTTGAATATTTTTTGCCCATCCATCATATAGGCGCAAAATGGACGGTCGAAAATAGCATATTGCTTAGATCTACATCTTTAGACATACAAATTCTCGATCCGATCATTTCATCATGGTTTAAACACTTAAAAAACCTCACACACCAATTTTTGTTAGATTTCAAATATTCTACACCGTTAAACTAACCAACTCACTATTTCAGCCGTCCATTTTGCGGCTACTTGATGGATGGTAAAAAATATTCAAAATACATGAATTTTTAATTTTAGTTACTTAAATAATATAGATCAACTTTAACGGGGTGGATCTTGCATTCGGATGTCGTAGGGTTGTATTTGAATGGGAAAGACTGGTGACAGAAGTCTATCTCATATAAAGAAAGCAAGTATTGTGAAGAAATTAACCTACATGTAACATATAGAAAATATTCAATGTATTCAAACAAAATTACATATACTCTCAATTTCTGGTCAACAACTTTTTAATGGAATCTCTATATTTCAAATTAACACAAATAATTTTTTTTTCAAGCATTTTTCATCTACAAGTTGTTCTGAAAAATTCTATTAACTACTACTAATTTCTAAGTGATTGTTTTAAATTTCTAAAATAATAAGAATAATTAGTGTAATATGAGTTTCTCACGTAAGTTGAATGAGAATTGTCGAAAAAATTACTCTAAATCCTTTGACAATATAAATACGAAACAGATTTCTCCAAGCACTGCCGTTTCAATCATGCATAAAATGTCAAGCAACTATGATTTGCAGTCGAGAGATTTTAGGGTGTTTCTTGTATCCATGGAATGAGCTTAAAATGAATTTATAACCATTAAGCTTATTTCTTCACAAACTCTTTGGCGACTGGTTGCTTTCACAGATCAGTGTCATCATATCTGAATCAAGTAGTAGTGCATAGCTCATGGATGCTAATCCCTGGAGCCTGAACACTCGAGCATGATTCATCTTTCAAGATCATTGTGGTTGAAGTAAAAATGAAGAATAATTCTCTCAAACATATTGTATGCAAACTGATTTGCTCGGCGAAACCAAACCAGATCCAACCCATACAACATAGAACTCAGATAACAGAACGTGGAAAAGAGATGAAGAAGAAGAAGAATTATGATCATGGTTGGAACTCAAACAGATTAAGGTAACTGTGTCCATACAAAGAATGCAACTTGAAGCCTTTTTCACTTGAGAGTTTAAAAATCGAATGTCCAAACCAAAGGGGCAGTCTTCAACAGTCCCAGAAACTAATTGCTTTAGTCCGCCTACTAATACAATTCTAACACCTTGAAACCTTCCATTTTACACCAGCCACAAACCCAAAACATTCCAATCAGAAGATAAAGAAAAATGGAAAAAAAAAAAACAAAACAAAAAAAAAAAATCAAGAAATCACTACTGGGAGGAAGCAATAGCTGCTTTGCTTGGTTTACTATTCGATTGAGGAGGATCTTTCACGAGCTTCGGAGCACCATCAATAGCAATATTACCCAGTTCTGTTGCCATCGCCTCCCTTTCATCCTTCTCCTTTTTCTGCTGATCGTCCTTCTGTTTTCTCTGCTTCTCCAAAGCACCACCATCTGAAAGATCTGCAGGCTGATGAAGCCTTGGCCCAGATTCGATCCAAGGGTGGAGGAGTAACTGGGCTGCTGATGGTCGCTTCTCAGGGACAAAGTCTAGTATGGGGACAAGGAAATCAGCCAGCTCGGTGGCATCTTGCTCAGTGAAGTCATACTTCTCCATAAGAACCTTCTTAAGGGGCCAGAACCGAAGGCGGCGAATGTGCCTCAAGTCCCCGTACCTATTGAAGAAATCACGGGAGTATCGACCGCCTAAGGCAATCTGAAGAGGAAAAAAGATTCATAGTCATCGTTAAACTCGTGGCAAATGCAAGTTTTTTCCATTCAAAACTGGGTCGTTACGGATAGGGGTGCAAGTGGACACGGATATATCCGATCCGGTCCAAATCCGTATCCGCATCATCTGCTGCGGATATGGATATGATTTTTCCTTTCCGAACTATATCTGTATTCGTAACTATATCTGTGATTGAAAAACGGATATGGATATGGTAAGTGTCATATCCGATCCTACACCCATAAATACGGAGTCGTTCTAGCTCGTTATACATAATTATAACACATACATAATTAGCTCACTATACCCACTATATGTATAAGTTAATTTGCAACACGTTCTCTTAGGGAAGTATGTGAATAACTCTCTTCCAGTGTCAGGATAGGGCCTGTTTGGTTAAGGGTGGAAGTGAGGAAGTAAGGAAGTGAGGAAGTGGTAATAGTTCCCTTTGAAACTTGGGAATTGGTTAGTAAGTTTTTCGGTATTTGGATGTTGTTGGGAAGTGTGGTTGAAAAATTTTATGTCTTTTCCAGTGTTTGGATGGTAATGAAAAGTAGAAATGGAAAAGTTGACCACAAAGTTGACCGTAAAATATTATTAAAATAAAATTAATTAAGAAAAATAAAAAATGGACTGTAATTAGAATGCAAGTGAGATTTACATGACCAAAAAATTAACTGTTTGATGCTACAACTTATTACAAATGAGATTTACATGACCACAAAATTAACTGTAGCACTCTGAAAGTGAGGAAATGGTTGTATTAAAGAGAGAAGAAAAAAGGAAAAGGGTTTTCTTATTTTCTTTTTCCGGTGTTTGGATCGATAGGGAAGTGAGCAATTATACTTCCCCATTTCCTTACTTCCGCCCGCTTCCTTGCAACCAAACACGCCTATAAGTGAAATTGGAACTTGTTTTAATTTTAGTAAATGATGAATGGTAATATGATGATATCCGTTAGCAATATGTAACTGTATCCATTTGACCACATCCCATCTATATCCCTATCCGAGTTTTTTGGATACAAATGAGTTTTTACGAATGAACCATTTTGTATGCGTAATTGGCAAGCAGCTACGGATATGATAAATGCTACATCCGATCTGTATCCGATCCGTTTTCACCCCTAGTTATGGAGCATGACTCTGAAAGATTTAGTTTATGAAAATTGAAAAGCTTAACTTAAAGGTTCGCCAATTTTTATCGCCGGTTATGAATACATCATCAACCCTCCATGAAGTTATGCCACAAGGCCTTGCAACCAAACCTAGAAGACAAGACTGTGGGTATCTAACATTCTCCAAGTTGTTCATAAGTATGGTTAACCTAACTAGAAATTTTGCACCCATAACCTCTTTATTATGTCTCCTATTATTTTTCTAATATATATAGTTTTTTGTCACAAATGGATTGAGTTACAAAACACTAGTTTTTTAACACGTGAAACTTTCTAAATACTATAGATATTGTATTATCATAATCACTTTATAAAGAAGCAAATAACAGAGACTTTTATTCTCCAAGCCAGCAACACACCTAAACAATTTTAATTGCAATATCACTCACTTTCTCCAAGACAACACATTAAACAATTCCAACAGCAACTTATAATAATTTAAATTGAGCTTAAATATTTATTTAAGATGAAGGCTTGAGGCGAACGTAAGACCAGATTTAGTTGGGAATTGCACAGTTCAAAGGATTTGCATAACAACAATAGATATATGTAGACAGTAAATATCAGATTTTGATTACAGAAATTTGAAATGTTTGGATCTGAATACAACGATTGGTATTTAAGATAATTTGAGTGGAATGCAGATAATTCACATATAATCATTTAAAAAATTCTATACTATTATAAAAAATATCAATTAAAATGTGAAAAAAAGATTCCATCTATCAGTTTTGCTCAATTCGAAATTTTTTACATTGTTATTATATAACTTTAAAAATATAATTTTAAAACAAGGCTATTTAAGTAATTTTAAAAAATAATATAGCTAACTCTCTTTCATCTAAAATCACTCAAACTAAAGTATCTATCTAGTTTTAATATTTTTTTAAAATTACTTAAATAGCCTTGTTTTAAAATTATATTTAAAGTTTTATAATAACAATGTAAAAATTCCCTGATTGAGCAAAACTGACAAAGAATGCAGATAATTCACATATAATCATTTAAAAAAATCTATACTACTATAAAAAGTATCAATTGAAATGTGAAACAAAGATTCTATCTGTCAGTTTTGCTCAATTTGGAATTTTTTACATTGTTATTATAAAACTTTAAAAATATAATTTTAAAACAAAGCTATTTAAGTAATTTTAAAAAATATTAAAGTTAACTCTCTTTCATCTAAAATCACTCAACTAAAATATCTCTCTAATTTTTATCCTTATTTTAAAAGTCTAGCTAACCAATTACTCTCTATATATTCGATGTTATTCGAAAACAACTCTCTATCTCATATAAAATCTACTAATTAAATATTTATCTCTATTCCTCTTGTATCCGGAAAAATTAAGCTTTTATCTCTCTCTCATTCCTAAAATTTTCAAATAAATACCTATATTTATCTTTATTTAAAATAATTTGCTCACCAATTAGAGTTCAAACCTATTATCAAATAGCAAAAAAAAAAAAAACTGACTTTATTCAAAATAATTATTAAAAAGTATAAAATGACATAGAAATATTCAAGTTTGTTATTCTAATCAATGAAACATTTTTAAGAAAAAAACACAATTCAATCAAGAAAATTAATTTCAAATGTTTACATTAGATTAAATTTCAAGAAAAAACTGTTAGACTCATCAATAGTGTTGTGATCAATTATTTATATACAAAGTAATGCAAAACATTAGCAGGCTATATCTACTATTACAAAAAATTAGTTAATATTAATAAGTCAATGTTATCTCTAACAAAAAAGTTCAAAAAATTAGCATACAAATTTATACACAAATAATAAAATATTAATATTTAAAAAAATTATACAAAAATCATAATTTTATCAATTATCTTTCTGTTATCTTAGTATACTAGTGAATATTAATACACAAGTGACCTTTCAACTAATGACTATTATTATTTGTCTAATCTATAAAACAGATTTAGTTATAAAAAATCACACGTTATAAAAAATAGCAGGTACTGAATACACAAATTTATCATCTTTTCTCCCTTCTTCTATTGTCTTTGAATTTTAGGAGAATTTAAAGGATGTCAATTGGTTAAGATTATGGCGGCCTCTCTCTAACCATAATTTTCTTGAAAGTTAGCACCAATTATGAGAGTGTTGGTATCAGGCTTCACAAACAGTCGTAAGGTTATCCCTTGTGAAGTCTTGCTCCATATCTGACTATCTTAATGGGAAAGAGCTTTGACGATGATGATGATTGTATGTCGTTGCTCATAATTTACATTTAGTCGTTTAGAAAATGTCAATGAATACATAACAGAGTTTGTTGCATAATGCATATTATCTTCGTATGTGTGTGAATGTTGAAGCCTTTAAAAGGGTATAGAAGGGTTCGATCTGGACATGTCCAAGCCAAACCAATGAACTCTGTGTCCATCCATGCCCAATCAGGTTCAAAGGTAGGAACATGTTTTTTTTTTTTTTTGTTATCATTTTTTTAGTTGAAAGAGTACTCAATTGAAGATACTACAGCAAAAAAAAAAAAAAAAAGAAAGAAAGAAAGAAAGAGACGCGCATAGAAGACAAGTCTTCGTACCTTTCGAGGCATCATTCCAAGAAGCTCCATCATCAGCGCCAAGTGGTCCTACAAGCAGGAAAAGGAAATGGTTCAATAGGTGAAATGTTCCCTAAATTACTTCACAAGCTTCTAGAATACAGATGTTTTCTACTTGTAATGCCAAGAAAGAAATGTTCTATGCAATACACACAATAACAGATCAGAAGAAAGTGACTTTTAGTTATTAAAAAATATCATGAATGGACAATTTAAACTCAAACCCTTTCTGCAACTACTAAAAACATCAAAAATATAACTTCTATAATTTTCATAGGTCTAAAGTGCAAGGCCAATGGAGATAACGAGAATAATATCAGACAATTTAAAAGTGTGCAATCAATCATTACTTCAAATTCAATACATCTGTAGAAAATCCCTTCCTAAGATGAGCCCATGAACACATTTGAATTTAGATGTCAACAAATTAATGAGCAGGTAACAAATAAAAGAAACAAAAGAAATAAGAGAAGGAAAACAGGTCTAGTATGGCATTTGAACTTCGCAATTTAAACTGGTCATGGTTGGAGTTGAATCAGATTAACAGAATTTCTAATAAACAAAACGTCTTGACCAGTTGACCAGTTTTCCAATCATGTAACAAACGCAAAGCGACAAGGGCCTTTTTCCTCCGGAATACATAATCTATAATGAAATCACCATCAACCCCCATCTGACTCAAAATCCTCACTGCACTACCACCACCAAGTAAAGGGCGTGAATGACTTGGTCCTCATGAAAATACCACCACCCACACGAGCAAAAAAGACCAAGTAACAAGGGCTTCTCTTACTCAATGGTTGTCATTTCCCAAACAATGATCAATTATGGTTATTTCTAGATTTTTAAACTAATGTTTTAAGGTATTAGGCCATTAGCCAAAACTGATATGTTGTGTGCTCCCTCCTTCCATCTGCTCATTTCCTAAGGCGAGGATCAAGTTACGTTCGATGGTTCTTTAAGCTTTTCAAACAGAGATTTAGTATTAACTTAAAACTAATATGTTGGCACGGCTACTCTGTTCCTAACATACCTTTGAGGTATTAGCTGGAGAAATAAAACATTCATGCTTCAGACCATGCTCCCAGTGAAATCGAGATGAACAGATTCAGCCAAAACCTAAAACCATGATTCTAACCATGATTAACAAATATTGACATCAGCCTTGAAAATAATATTTACAACCATTTTAAATATTTAATCTCGGACAAGAAAACGAATGTTAAGGGAATTGTAGACATGTACTCTCTAGTTGAAATTGCTGATTCAATGTTAATGATATCTAACACCATGTGACATCTTGGTTTACCAACTTTTTATGCACAACTTGGAGAATTGTGCAAGAAAATTGAAGCAGTGTTATTAAAAGGTGGTATGCGGCAACATATGGTTCACTGCCATGCATATACAACGCATATGCAAAAGAGTTGCTGAAGGAACAATCTGAAGCAGGAGAAAAGGGAAGAGCAAAAGAACCACAAGTGGAGAGACAGGGAGGAAGAGAGGAAACCGAAAAAGAATAAAAAATGTCAATGGAGCCTTGCCACGCCTGCAGCTGGAGATATTGCGGCCATATATTAAAGAGGAAGAGACGAGACAGAATTTCTTAGATTTTATAAGGAGATTTAAGTTATGGGTTGGCTCATGTCAATCCCAACATAATGTGATCCAACATGCCTTATACATTATATGGCTAATTGGGTCAGTACAACTCGATCCACCTAATTGACTCAGAACAGATCCAACCAGAAAGTGATCCAACCCAACCATTGATACACTGATATAACTCAAGAGCTCACACATACCATGTCATCTTGTGTTTGATCGGATCTTCTTTTAACCCAGCTCTCCTCTACTTTCTTTTTCTGGATGGTCATAAAACTGTGCTAGCAAGCAAGGTCTGGCAACAACAGCAGCATCGTCTCTGACAATAGGCAGTGATGTCATCATCTAGATGATCTCCAGGTAAGTCAAAACTTCTCACTTTTAATTTCTTTTTTTTTTTTTTTTTTCTCGATCAAAAACTCAAAGATGCCTATTGTGGCACATGAGAGTAACTTGATGTGGAATTATGTCAACCTTAAGAGCATGGACACTAGACATAGTACAGGGTACGACTCGAACACAGACACGGTCGATGGGTACAACACAGATACAGACACGGGATATGAAAATTTCTTAAAATGTAGGACATAAGGAAACGGCAATGTAACACTAGAGAATATGTACGCGAATAAGAGTGCATAAATATACAGTCATGTTTTTGCATCCAAAAGTTCATGCACATAATACAATGTGTCCAACCTCTTATATTAAAACATATTTAAACTTATCACAGTTTTATACAATTTAATAGTTTGATGATATTTTTGGATTCACTAAAGTATAATCTTTGATATATAAGGAAAAAAATAAATATCTCAAAATATGTAATGTGAACAAAGTGAAAAGAAGTTTAGAATGTGTACCCAACAAGTCCGATATATATATATATATATATATATATATATATATATATATATATATATATATATATATATATATATATATATATATATATATATATATATATATGATTGAGGATGTTTGAGAAGTGACCAAAAAAGTGTTGGTGTGCGACACGGGTGTCGACGTGTCTAACATGCGTACGGCTTCATAATGGAAAGACCTAAGCCAGCATACACATGTGGGCCATGTATACCATTTTTAGGAACATTAAATTCGAAAAAGTTTCCTTTGATGCAAGTCCATATTCCCTAACAAAAAGCTGAAGATGTTAGTTACCGGAAATTAATATGGAGATATTAATACCCCGAATGTGCACCCGCCTGAATGAGTCATTCGAGTTAACAGTGCTATACGAAGTAGGGAAATTTTCTTCAGTTAATAGTCTTCTTTCGTATATTTTTGTTGGTAAGTTTTTGTTATCCTTGTTGCTGCATGCTAAAGGTAAGTTTTTGTTGAAAGGGTTGATGTCATATCGATAGTCGATCACAAAACTTTGTCAACTCCCTCGTGGAGCCTTGCCCCCATAGCCAACCCGTATTGGTGCAAAAAGTCCTAGATAATGAGAACAATGATTACTATTGCCAATTTGCCATTGCTACTTGCTAGTTAGCCTCTGACCTTAATAACTCTCCAACCTCTCCGGTGGTTCTTTCTCATCCCAAATCTAATTAATCCAATTGCACTTTCCTCCTCATTCTGCCATCAGTATCCAATCACATAATCAGAAAAGGGGAAAAAAACCTTACCAGCAATTATGAAATTCAAATTATTATTAATAATGATAATAATAAATTGACAACATGATTACAGTACTCTAAATCAATTCAAGATATATTTCTTTACAGATCATCTAAGTCTTCCTTGATCTCTATTAACTACTTACCTGGTCTTCATCTCTTTCTTCACGTTACCATGTGGTTTTCTTCTAGAAGCTTCTCTAGCTGCAGGTGCTGCTGCTCGCCTTCTCTTGGAAGGTAAACCCTCATGCTCTTCCTGCATTTTTTCCCCTCCTACAAAAGTTTTCCTTTTTATACAGTGTAATCCATCTTGTTATCACAGCTTGATCTCAATGTTGCCAAATGTGAATGCATTGTGATGGGAGACAGTGACATCCGAATATAGGTGACTACGTAGAATTTTGGTTGAAGCTTTTATTGCATATGGTAATTGATGCCTACTTCTAGGGTTTGGCTTGTTTAGAAGAGAGAGACAATAAAATTTTAAATCTAGATATGCCAACATACTTTCAAACATGGGCCAAAAGGGTAAATTTATAACCAAGGTTGAATGAAAGATCAAGACAAGAAATGTAAGAGGGACCCATAGCTTATGGGCTGCACATTATGGGGGACTAATGCTAATGCATACATGAATTTAAAGGGGAATAATATCCAATTTAGCTTTTGCTTAGGGACTCTATCCAAAACCCCAGTTTGCATTTGAAGTAATCCAAAACCCCAGTTTGCATTTGAAGTACTTTGGGAAGACCTACATGGTTCAGAAAATAGTCAAGACGGAAAGGGCAAACGGGCTAGTTCCTATGACTAGCATAGAATTCACTATTTGGATATCAGCAATCTTTAAATGACATGTAAGAATTAGCCGTAAAAAGTGACCGCTAATGGAAGATCAATCCCTTACCAATCTCAAATTATAGAACTTATTATAAAGAGCAAATCAATAATCAGCATTCTAAAGGAGGAAGAAGAATTTAGGCAATTAAACATTTAGTGTATGCATAGAAGTTGGGTAAATAACAGTAAGTTCAGACATTAGTAATGGCAAGAACCATGCATGGTGAAGATAATTGGAAGTAAACAGACTTCCTTGCATTAAGTCATATAACATAGTGGGCAAAATATTACCTAACAAGAGTCTGTAAAGAGAATGATACTAGAGTTTTCCTTCATCCTCCTACTGGAAAAGCATATATCGCTAGGAAAGGATGATAAACCGCACAAACTTTTAATGACAATTCATATTTTTTGGGAGCTGAATTGAAGATGGGACTGGTATTTTAACATTGGAAAACAAACAGCCTGCCACAAGATTTTTTAGGAATAAATTTGTATCAATAGTAGGATCAGCTCTGCATAGTGATGCTAAAAGTTGATGCATTCTTAGTGTTTGGTGCATTCATCTGGCCTATTGGTGGTCCCAAGATCCATTCTCTCTACTTGACTTGAAGTTTTTCTTTTCTTTCTTTTTAAAAGATAACCATCCATATTCGGGCTGACTATACAAGCCATGTAAAATAAGGTTATGCAGGTTGAGAAGGGTTGACACAATTACAAGTTGATTGGGTATAGGTTAGAAAGATTTATCCATTTAATCGGGTGTGGGCAAGTATGTTGCACGGACACGGCAATGTTGAAATGGACACGACACGTGGCAAAATCTTAAAAATACACACGACACGTGTGTCGGACACGTTTCGAACACAACACGGCTCTATGATAAAAGTGTCCGTACTAGCAACCATAGTCGGGCTGACAATACAACCCAAAAATGACCAGAGCCAACTTAATTGCTGCTCTTGGGTCAAGAAGCACACTCAATGCTTATCAGTATGACAAACACAGTATAAGGAGCAATAAAAGAAAATACAACCAAACTAAGTAGCAAAATAGAGGAACTACAAGGTCTTCAACATAATATGATATTCAAAAATTAAACATCGAGTCCTTGTCATTGGATTAGTTCAGTCAATACACTAATTATTAAATCTTACTTGTATTAAACATAAGAATTGCATTTTCCTAAGGTATTCCTCAGCTTGTACACTTTTTCTTAGTGCTTCCAAGAAAATATATGAACTAGGAGATTTCATCACATTACACTTCATTAGCACAATCTTAAATGAATTTCAACGTAAAGCACGGGAGATGGTATTTTTATTCTTACATATCCTAATAGTCCAAGTAAGCTTGTCTCAACTACTGCAGTAGGCCTTACCAATTCTTCATTTCTTCTCCATCAAACTCACATAAGCAAACTATTCAACAGAGTGGTGATAAATAGTAAGAAAGCACTAACATGTTCTGGAGTGGTGTATGTCCCTTCCTGCATCATTGTCATAATTCAGTGTGTGAAATGCGCTCCTTCTTCATCAAGTCCTACAGTTCCATGTCTTCGACATATGCTTCCGGTTATATTCAAATTTCAATTTTTTTACATGTCATCCACTCAAAGAAACTTCAATGAGACTCCAATAACACAGTCATTAAACCATGATATGACATTACCATTCCATTGTGACAACAATTGTAATGTTGTCACTTCTGTATAAATATGTCTAGATTGCAACAAGTTAGAGTCTAAATCAACTATATCAAACTATTGGGGCTTAGTTAGGCAGATTATTCACTACACCTACTTGAACATATTTGCACAGATAAACAGATTTGTACAGTTATTTGGGGGATTTGTGTTGCGTCAGATACTCCTGAACCCATGTCATCTGTAACAATTGATTTCCAAATATCGACAAAAATAAAAAGAAAGGTGATAAGGAAGTATAGGCATAATGGTACAAAAATAATGGTAGCCTCCATGCCTGAGTCAATGATGCATCATTCACCAACAGCTAATGACCATCAGAAGAAAAATAGTAAGGGACCTATTCCAATTGATAATCTCAGTATATACACCAACAAGTCTGAGCTTCAGCAAAGTATTCACAGTTATGAATTTAGAAAATAAAACTAAAGACAAACACTTATAAAATTTCCTACCTCATCCCGGTCAAAATTGTCCCCACTGTGCGGATCAAAGAGCACATCACCTGTTGCAAGCTCGAAACAGATGCATGCAAATGACCAAAGATCAGCAGATGTTGAGTATTTGGACCCAAGTAGCACCTCAGGGCACCTATATTGCCTAGTCTGGATATCATTTGTGAACTGCTTGTAGGTCCAGCAAGCATTACCAAAGTCCACAAGCTTGCACCTTGTGTCAGTCTCCAATGCCATTTTCCTCCTCGTTCCCTTGCTCCCCTCCTTGACCCTTGTCCTGCCCCGATCACGTCACCACCGGCTTCATCTCTTGCCACGCATGAACTACCCTTTTCCTGAGACCCATCACCATCCACAGCAGGCATAGCAGTTCCAGTGTCTGAAGTGTTAGCAGCAGCCCGCTTCGCTTTCCGTCGAATCTTCTTCTTTTGGTTACGAGTCAAATCCCCATTGGATGGAACTTGGGTCTTGGGAAGCGGATCATCAGACTTCACTGTGGGTAGGATAAGGGGAGTACCAGATCGGCGTGGGTCTTTAGCGGGGTCAATTGAAGACACAAGCAGAATATTCTCAGGTTTGAGGTCTGTGTGGATGATGGAGAGTTCACGGTGGAGATAATCTAGGCCGATAAGAACATGGCGGCAAATTTCTTTGACCATAGAAAGGGGGATACCTCTGAAATCGGTGTACTTGATCAGGGAGAGCAGGTTGTCACCAAGGAATTCAAACACCATGCAAACATGGTGTCCATTTGGCCCAGAGTGCTTGAAGTGGTCAAGGAGCTTCACGACACACCGGGTGTCATTTGGGTCCCCCTCAGCAATTTGCTTGAGGATTTTGATTTCATCCATGGCTGCCTCAGTGTAATGCTGTGCACTTTTCTGCACTTTAAGCGCAACATAGCGCTGCAGCACACAAAGAGATTGGTTTAAATTGGCATTTATTTTCAATTACAAGATAAAGGTAAGAAATGCTTTCCCCACTTCCTTCCTCTTGAAAAGCAATATCAAATTCCTATTTTGCGCCACTTATTTGTATTTATAGAACAATAAATAGGTTTTCCTACTTTTAACGAACAAAATTCTTTCATTTGAATCCCCTTTGGGAAGAAGAAGAAGAGGGAAAACAGAGAACTATTAAATAAATTTCATTATAGCAACATCATCATGCAAGATTAAATTGTTCATGCTATATCTATTCTCTAAACAAAATAAGATGCAAAGTTTACTTTCTTACAAGGAAAAGTCAAAAAAGTCAGATAAGAAGCCAGAAGAAAAAGCGCAAAAAGAGATATCTAATCAATCTCACCATAACAATACCCTTTTTCCAAATACCGGCTGATAATAACATATTGCCCCTATATTGTTTCCAAGGGTAGACCCAACGATATGGCAGAATAGGACGGGGCTATATCATTTTGATCTCATATCAACCAATACTTTTGATATTGGCCAATGTATCGTGCCAATATATCATATATCGAATATCGGCCGATATGAACCTTAGCAGATCCTATTGGATTTACTTGATAAAATCGGTTTGGAAATTAAGTTAAAACTTAAATGTGAAATATTTACTCAAGCCAAGACTCATTGCCCATTATGTTTTAAACCCAAATATCCACTATGGAACAAGTCCTCTAATGCTTTTCTACCGCTCCCCTTCCCTCTTCGCTTCACTATGTCCAAATCTAGAACAAATGATGATGATGCTACAAAAGAGGCAACGAATCACCAATGCAAAGAAGACTCAAACTGAGAAGAAGATGAGGAAGCCCTAACCAAATGATGCAGCCATAATTGAATATGAAAAGGAGCAAACCCAAAACAAGAAGGATGAGCATTTTTTTTCATTGATCAAGATCAAATTTCGAGTACTAACTACAACTTATAAATAATTGAAGTTTTATTTGAATATTTTTTTTTCAATCTCAAGATTTATTTTGTTGCATTTTGCGAAGTTATATTATCCTAAAATGCCTTTGCATGCAAGTATCACATTTTATTAGATAGATGACATTTAGGACATTATAACAGCCTTAAGTTACCAATATTTATATATAGAAAATCTTTTAGAGTGCCTGATATAAATGTCAAACCCAACCCATACAGTCAATATCCATCCCATATCCCCAATAGATACTCATTATCTGATATGGAGAACCCTATCCAGTACAACCCCGCTATCCAATATTCAAACCTTAACAATACCATCAAGCAAGATTAAATTTTATGCTTTGCTCTGTAAGCAAAGGATGCCACGCACTAAATGAGGACTCAAAGTACTACTCTAGTCTAAGCACACTCAAGTACAAAGCTTTCCATGGTTCCTCCCTCAGAAATGCTAATTACAATAAGTTTTTAGTTCATTGGAACACTACTATATACCAAACACTTGGATAGTGACAAACATATCTCCCTTAGTGACTAATATCCTCACTTTCTAGATTATCACCAAGTGGTAAGGATCAGGAGGTGGTCCCCATAGGATTTAAACAGGCCTCATCACACTTTCAGTGTGGCACTTAGGCCCATACACTTACAACTAGCCTAGAAGGTACTCTTTGTTGTACCCCGAATAAGCACTTTCTCAGAGAGCGGGTCACCCTTGAAACTGATGGGGACATTTTAGCTCCACTTTTTATTGTATTTCAGTGTATTTGTTAGTGTATTTAATTGTATTTCATTATGTATTTTAGTGTATTAGAGATGTATTTCAGTGGTGTAGTTGTGTTCAGTTTCTGAACTGAACTGATTGTGGGCGGTTGTGTTCAGTTTCTAAACTAAACTGGTTGCTGATAATGGGGGCAGTTTCTAAACTGAATTTGGAGCCTCATAAAGGCAACTTGATGTACTCTATGGTGAATGAATGAACTGAAATCCAGTGCTTTCTCCCTACCAATGCCTCTCCCTTTTCTCCTCTCCCTCTCTCCCTTCTCTCCTCTGAACTGAATGTTTTAAGCTAAAGTTTACCCCCCCTCCTTGCATATGTAGCTCCTCTCCCTCTTCTCCTGCCTCTCTTTAGTTTCTTCTTTTTCTCCCAACATCCCCTCCTCCCAACAGCAACAGTAATCAACAGCAACAACAGACGCAGCAGACCAGCAGCAGCAGTAGCAGGAACAGCAGCAGCAAGCTGCAGCAATAGCAGCCAACAGTAGGAGCAGCAGTAGCAAACTGCAGCAGCAGCAGTCAGCAGCTGCAGCAGCAGCAACAGCAGGAGCAGCAGGAGTACGCAGCAGCAGCAACCACCACCACCAGTAGCAGACTAGCAGCAGAGCAGAAGCAGCAGCAACAAAATTCCAGCAACAGCAGCAGTTACGGGTACTTAAAACGTGCTTCTCAGTTTTCCCTTGGAGTATGACGCCGAGTTCTTGGTCTGTAAGTTTATTTCAAAGCATTCTACTTATTAGTTGAACTATACATCAGTTAACTCATCTCTAAAGTATTATCTTTATCTCATATTGTTCACTATATGGTGAGATGTGTGACTCTGTAATTCATTTGATCGCTTATCATTGATATTGATAATAGAACTTGTCATGCATGATATAACTATTGTGTTAGATCTTACTGAGATTAGAAATGTTCAAAACTAGCATGCAATACTTTGTAAATCCATTTGTGTGACATTGTTAGTTTTTCATCGCTTTCCTGCCGAAGATCTTTGTATTTGGTGAAATGTTGCGAGTTTGATCATTCACTGATTCCCTACATGCCATGCACCGATCGTTTCACATCAGTTTGGTATCAGAGCACGGTTAGGCAGGAACACCATGCATGAGGTTAAAAAAATATCTTTTCTTTAGGCATTTTCTAGAAAAAAAATTGTTGCTTTCTTTTTCTTTCTTTTGCATAAAAATATATATATAAAAGAATAAAAAATGGCTAGTGAATCCTAAACTGCTAATATGGACACCAACTCTAAAATCCTCCAAAAGCTAAATGAAATTTTGAGTTGCATAACTAGGTTGGATCAGGTAATGAATTCCACCTCTTATCCACCTGCAATTCAGGGTAACAAGTATCAGGGTTATGAGCACGTTGTGGTCAACTGTCCAAGGCCAGTCACAGTAACTAAAGTTAAGGAACCATCTGTTATAAATTCAGAGTCCCTTCCTCCTTTACTGCCAACTCCTAGTCGTCAGCACCTTCCTCCTCTATTGCCGACACCGAGCCCCTTCACACTTGTCACAGATAAACTGTCTATAATAGAGTCAGCTGACTCTGAAGAATTCATTTACAAGTGAAGAACTATGTCTCTGACGAAGACATTCAGGGTGATGACATTGAGAAATCTAGTACTTCGAGTCCACTCGAGGTGATCCTAGTGCCTACGGAGTTTACTGATCCTAAAGACAATACTATGTTTCTCTCCTAAGTCACCCCTGTAACTATGAAGTTTGATGATGTCTTGTCTGAAGACCTCCTGCAGAAGCTACTACAACACATGATATCCAACATGTTGACTTAACACCAGAGGCTGCCTTCCCGACTTGCCACACCTTAGGTTGAATCCTACCGAGAAAACTGAATTTGAAAAGCAGGTTAATGAGTTGTCACTAGAGGGAAAACCACAATTCCTTATACCAATAAACATCCATGAGTATAAGGACAAATTTTGGAACTATATAGTGACAAAGGATATAGGACAGATCAGGAATTTTACCATCTATGATCAATATATAGCTAAAGATTTGAAGGGTACCGTTATGAAAGAAACTAATGTTCTACATATCATAAACTTTTTTGCCAATACAGTTAAACCTAGATGTGCTTTCCTTCAAACTTTACATGTTAGGATCTCACTTGACGTCGTTAAAATAACAAGTAAATTGTCACACACAGTTAGGATGATTCGCTTGATAATCCCTTTTGATCGAGGTCGTGCATATTGTGACACTGAACTAAGTGCCTAAAATTTTAATATCCAATAGAGAGTCAAAATTCGCTAGCTATCTTTTGGAAGACTCTTTAGCAATGATAGGCACTAAGTTAAGTTCTCTACAGCACTTCATTATAGAGTTTCTGAGTCTGCATTTTAGGTCTAAACATCTAAATCTGCATCATATTTTGTCACACACATGTAATTTTTACACGTGGGAAATCAGTGATACATTTGAACAAGCAACGCTAACTATAAGTTATGGTCTGACATCAGGAAAGGAATTTAAAACTTTTAGTGTTGACAATTTTGTGATGGTACGGATTCGTCCAAAATGATTTCTCTAGAAAACTATTAAAGATTTGCATGCCCGTAGTTCTGAACTTTTCAAAATCTTAAAAGAATTTAATTTACAATATTTATGTTATAGATTTGGCATCAGTTCTATTTTCAATATTGAAGACTAAGTGGTTTACAACGTCTTGATTATTCATAAACAATTCACTGATTGATGAGCATTATCCTGAGCCAATTTTTGAGAGTCCTTCACTTTCCCACTTCCAGATATTCATCCTATACAGAAGAGAAAATTGATAACATTTTAGATGATGAATTTATGATGCAGCTTGACTAGTAATCTGAGGTGCACGAAATAAACTTACAGAAGAAAGAGAGCAGCTCTGCAGTTGACTCGACGGGGTCGAGTTCTCTCCAATCTGGGGAGAATTGATGGGAACATTTTAGCTCCACTTTTTATTGTATTTCAGTGTATTTGTTAGTGTATTTAATTGTATTTCATTATGTATTTGTGTATTAGAGATGTATTTCAGTGGTGTAGTTGTGTTCAGTTTCTGAACTGAACTGGTTGTGGGCGGTTGTGTTCAGTTTCTAAACTGAACTGGTTGTTGGTAATGGGGGCAATTTCTGAACTGAATTTGGAGCCTCATAAAGGCAACTTGATGTACTCTATGATGAATGAATGAATGAACTGAAATCCAGTGGCTTTCTCCCTACCAATGCCTCTCCCTTTTCTCCCCTCCCTTCTCTCCTCTGAACTGAATGTTTTAAGCTAAAGTTTACCCCCCCCTCTTGCATATGTAGCTCCTCTCCCTTTTCTCCTACCTCTCTTTAGTTTCTTCTTTTTCTCCCAACATCCCCTCCTCCTAACAGCAACAGTAATCAACAGCAGCAGCAAGCTGCAACAGTAGCAACCAACAGTAGGAGCAGCAGCAGCAGTCAGCAGCTGCAGCAGCCACCAGCAGTAGGAGCAGCCACTAGCAGCAGCAGACTAGCAGCAGAGCAGAAGCAGCAGCAGCAGCAACAAATTTCAGCAACAGCAGCGGCTACGGGTATTTAAAACGTGCTTCTCAATTTTTCCTTAGAGTATGACGGCGAGTTCTTGGTCTGTAAGTTTATTTCAAAGCATTCTACTTATTAGTTGAACTATACATCAGTTAACTCATCTCTAAAGTATTATCTTTATCTCATGTTGTTCACCATATGGTGAGATGTGTGACTCTGCAATTCCTTTGATCGCTTATCATTGATATTGATAATAGAACTTGTCATGCATGATATACCTATTGTAATTAGATCTTACTGAGATTAAAAATGTTCAAAACTAGCATGCAATACTTTGTAATATCCATTTGTGTGACATTGTTAGTTTTTTATTGCTTTCCTGCCGAAGATCTTTGTATTTGGTGAAACGTTGCGAGTTTGATCATATCACGGATTCCCTACATGACATGCACCCACTGTTTCACATCAGTAACACTCTGGTCCGAGCACACTTAATGACAGTTTTTTCCAAAATTCCTCCCTTAAAGTTTCTAGCTACGATTAACTTTTAAGTTCAGTAGAGCTAATATATGCCAGACATCTGGTGTGTGACAAAAATAAGATATTGATTTCACATTTTTTTCACAAAGTCAAGAAAAAAGGAAATTTTGAGAATAAGTTGGACTTGACCAGATTCCAATGCCCAACAAGACAGCATAATATCATGCTATTTAAACGAAAAAAATAAGCTGTTAATTTATTTACTGAAGAAGATCAAAAATGTTAGGAACCTAAACCGGGTTTTTGATAAGTAAAAATAGAGGGGCTTCCACTAATTCCATGATGAGGGATTTAATGAATCTCAAGTAAAAAAAAAAATCCAGTTCTGAACATGTACTAGTCATTAAATAAAATATCAGTAGGTTTCAAATTTTTCTAAGAAACATTAACTACTAAAATCTCGACTAAGACATTAAAGAAATTAGAGGGTTAGTTTATTCCAGACTCCAAGCATATTAATGAAATTTGATGATATATGAGTTAACATAAGATAACATTAATGCTCAATTTTTCAAGTAATGTTTAATCAGTATCAAACCAAGTATGCAACTACAGTTACTAAAAGGGCGTAGATCAGTGTTCTAAAAATCGGTTTCATTATTCGTGTGGTCCAACACTGAATAATAATTAATCGGATTAATCGGAGATTAATCGGGATTAATCATTTTTAAAAATTTTAATATATTTAATTATATTTATACACAACTACATATGAATATATACAGTTAATTGTTGAAAAGACCTAAATATTATACAAGACAATATCTAGATGTGAAGTTATGAACCATGATATGATGAACAAGACAATAATAGTAAAAAAGAAGTAAAAAAACTTATCTCTTCACATTAGTAATCTAAGATTTCAAATTTTATAACATAAATATAAATCAAAGAACTTACTTACAAAATAAGATAAAATAAAAAAATTAGTCAATTTATCAATCAAAATAATGAACTTTAAAGAATGATGAAGAAAGATTGCTAAATAAGTTAATTTGAAAAATAATCAAAAATAATAAAACATAAGTATCACTTTATGCAAAATATATAATAATAAAATATCATAATTCATCTACTATTTAATAAATAACAATTCATCTACTATTTAATAAAAGATTATTATCAAATCATCAATATTACAACATAAACTACTTAGCGATCCAACACACACAAAGTGAAGTTTTTCAAATAAAAAACATATGAAATACCTAAACGATTAATCGGGGATTAATCCGATTAATGGGTATTAATTGGGAATTAATTGGGGATTAATCGTTTTGGACCTGATTAATCGCCTGAGCGCATAATCAGAGCAATTAATATAATATTAAGCGGGCTGTCACCGAATAGGATTAATCGGCCGATTAATCCGATTTTTAGAACAGTGGCGTAGATACATATGTTTGTTTTGCAACCATCAGCAACTGAAACCCATGATGAGGAAAAGCTTATTATATTGTAAAAGTAAAATCAACTACTGCAAGGAAAGTGAATGTCTTGTAGGAAAATGAAGTGGGTTCCCTCGCAACAACCAATACACCAGTGATTTAAGCTACAGTTTAGACCACCATTGTCTTCAACCCTACAAACTCCCCTAATACTATCTAAACTCCTTGACCACAACCACAATGCTTTCTGATGGTGTCATCTCCTCCCATCTTCTTTAGTGTTATCCTTGGATGACATATGTAGAATATACTCAACTGTTACCATTCATCATCTCCTCCCATTTTCAGTAGTGTTATCATCCAACAACATCTCAACATCTTAAGTATTATCATCCATGACATCTCATTATCTCTAAAGTTGTGTTCTCTCACGACATATGCAGCATCTTCTGTAATGTTATGCCCCATCCATGTTCCATCCCTCTTTGTGTGTGTGTGTGTGTGTGTGTGTGTGTGTGTGAGAGAGAGAGAGAGAGAGAGTTGTTATCCTTGAAAATAACTACAATATTTCCCTCCCTATGCATATGTGCGCTTGAGAGTAAGTCTATGTGTGTGCATGAATGGTGTGCTATCATGACATGGCACAAGTTATAGAGGAGTTTTTAAAATGTTTGGCCCAGAAAAGGTCCAAATGGTCAACTTTCAAGAGTCATAACTTTCAAACCATAACTCAAAACTGCTATTAGGGCATATCGTTGGAATCAGCAAGAAGAGATCTACGAGACATGGCACAAGTTTAGGATTTGTCGCTAAAGGTGTTCGAAGGCCCAAAGCTTCAAAGCCATATATAGCAGCTTTTCTAACATTTTTTCTTCTAGTTTCTTTCATATTAGAGTTTGAGTTATTGTAAGATTTTTATTTTGCGTTTGAAAAGTTTTAGAACCCTTTTGTAAGAAAGCCTATATAAGGACTCCTTTAAATAACTTGTAACAAACTTTTTAATGCTAATAAAATTTCAAAGAACTCTATAAGGTTCTACAGTGTTATCATCGTCAGTAGTACAATAACTGCCCAATACTACTTCCGCTACATCACTTGGTCAGAATAGAGTGTACGATGAAAGGTCAATTTTGTTGGAGAGAAGCTTATTATATTCCGCAATTATAAAAAAGAAACTACTTAATGCATAGCATTACCCACTTTGATGACGTGTTCAAGTTGGATCGTGATGCATCTGCGGTTGGTATAGAAACAACGTTAGAACTATGTTATCACAAGAGGGTAGATATGCAGTTTTCAATAATGAGGGAAGTGAGGAAAAAGTAGTTTACATATGAGTTGGAGTCTATGCTATTCTACAACTTCTCAACCATTGGAAGCAGTACTTGATTCAGAGGCAGTTTTTTCCTGGACATGATCTTTTCCTGGACATGATCTTAAAGTATCTCAACAACAGCAAGCACATGCTGAGCTGGATGCATGCTCGTTGCGTTTCTTATTTGAGTTAGTTCATTCATGTCATCAAGTACAAGTCAAGATAACCGAATAAGCCCATTGATGCATTGAGTAAGCGAGCGGTTCTTCTAATGACCATGTGTTTAAAGGTTGTGGTGTTTAATTAAGTGCTTGAAAGATCTATCTGCAAGTGAAGAGGATTTTGAAGATGCTTGTTTAGATTAGTTTGCAAAGAGTTTACAATACCTGTAATGATTCAAGATTGTCGTCTATTTTATCAGAAGAGGTTAAGAATTCCGAGAGACACTTTGAGACAGAAGTTGATTCAAAAATTGCATAGGAGAGGCCTTGGAGGACATTTAGGTAGAGACAAGAATGTTGGTCTTGTAGAAGAGTGTTACTATTGGCCAAATCTTCAGCGGAACTTTGAGAAGTTTGAGAGGTGTAGAATAAGTCAGACAGCTCAGAGAGCTAAAAAGCATGGGCAAAACGCCTATCTTTTCATATGACTAAACCAGTGATTCTTGGGAGGATATAACAATGGATTTTATGTTAGATCTTCTGCAGACTCGGGGAGGTGTGGATTATGTATTTGTGGTCGTTGGCAGGTTTACCATGATAGGACATTTTATTCCTTGTCGGGAGACTAGTGAATCAGTGATGCTTCACACATCTGCAGGTCTTTTCTTTTGAGAGGTAGTTCGTTTTCATAGAGTGCCAAAGACTTACTTCTAACCATGATACCAAGTTCTTGAGCCAGTTTCAGAGAATTTTATAGAGGCTATTCAATATGAAGTTGTAGTACAAATCGTCTTTTCACCCTCATACGGAGTCCATAAATCAAACAATATGAAATGTAGATGGATGCCTCTCTAATGGTAGACCTATACACGGATCAATTCTAGCTCCTGTTGAATTTACATTCAACAACACGGTGAACCGTTCCACAATAAAGACTCCATTGCTACACAACAACCTCTGAAGCATACTGTCAATCTATTGTGCTTGGCTGCTTGCAAAGCTCTTATACTACATCATTGCAACACAACATTTGACTGAGAAAATGGAGACAATCCAAGTTAAGGTCAAACATAGCTGCAAGAATCCAATATAAAAAAAACAATGCACTGATCAACATCCTTGAAGGTGTTTTGCTGAAAATATGGTTATAGTGCATCTACCAAAGAGTCCTTCTCAGTAGGCACTTACAGCAAGCTGAAAATGAAAAACATTAGATCTTGCAAAATTGTTCTGAAGATCAATGATAGTGATAATGCTAATGTAGTCGATCTTCCTAAAGATTTGACCATCTGCCAACCTTCAATGTTGTTCATTTGACGAAACTTTATCAAGATGTTCCTTTGTATCCAAATAATAACTCGAGATTTGAGTTTTTTCCTAGACAAAAAGACTAATATGGCACAAATTTCGGAGATGTTTCTAGAACATTTAGACCAAACAAGTCAAAACATTCCAAGAAAAGGAATTAAAACTGGGCCAACTTTTGAGAAGGTATAACTTTCAATCCGTAACTCAAATCACCAGTATGACTAATTGTTGGGATCAGCAAGAAATACAAGGCTTCTAACAAGTTACGCCAGTTAGAGTTGGAGTTGGAGTAAAGAGTTTCAGATTTGCAAAATTCAAGTTTGCTTTGAAGGTGTTCATAAACCCAGAAGATTAGAATCATATTTGGCAATTTTTTCCAACATTTTATTTTATTTTCTCCTAATTTCTTTTTATCAGAGTTTACGTTTGTATAAAAAAAATTCGAGCTTGAGTAGTTTAGAACTCTTTTGTACAAGAGAGCCTATATAAGGCTGCCTTTGCATGATTTGTAATTTGACTTTTTTATTCTAATAAAATTTCAAAGAAATTGTTCTTATCTTCGCTAGTGTTCTATGGTTTTATCGTCATTTGGCAGTACGATAACTGCTTAGTACCGCTTCCTATAAGTCATATTACCAACACACATTTTTTATAATTATGTTATCTGTACACAGGAACCTTCAAAAATCATGTACATTTTCAAGGATCCTTGCCTTGAACTCTTCGCCTCACCCCCGTGCACAAAAAAAAGGAAATAAAAAGGCCATCTTTTCTTGTCTTGTCTTTTTTTAATTAAAATATCCAAAGTCCTCATTGGGAAAGGGAGAATGATTAATAAGACCACGTTTACATAGGTGAATCAAATTTCAGCAGATCTCCATAGATTTTAGAGGCTTATTAAAATGAGCAAGGTGAGTTCACTACATGGCATGCAGTGTGCCCAAAGAAGAAGAGCACAACCTTCTGAAATAAGAAAATGTTTGATTGAGGAGTTTTAGGGGAACAGAAATTTAATAGCAACTACAGAGTGCCAATCATCTAAGTGCAGTTATTTAAACCCAAAGAAGTGATAAGTAGACCAATTAATTAGTAGACTCAGTAAATTAGTAAACAGACACCTCAAATTACCCTAAATACCATTATATTCTATACACCCAATTTAAGTGTAAAAACCTAGTTTTACCCCCTCCCCAATTGAAATTAATTCCCCCTCTTTTTCTCCATCTCAAACCCTAGTTCCTCCCTTTCCCTCTCCCCTCATTCCCTTTAAAAAATCTCGTACGTGGAGGAGCACTCATGTGCATAACCCAGTGTTAATCAGTACATGTGTTCTTGGTGCCTCTGAAATCGAGAATGATAGGGTTAAGATCATGTCAACACCAACAAATGTATGCATGAAAATTGACTTTTACACCCTACAGTATGGCAAAATCATTCACACTCAGGTAACCAGAGAACAAATCTACAAAATTGATGTGTGAGGGTTATTATAAATAAGAAAGCACTTGTAAGCAGTTCTGGATATCAACAATCAACTTAATCATCTCGAGCCCTGTTTCAGTGTAAAAATAAATTGGCTGAGCAACAAGAGCAACAAGAGAACAAAAACTGACAATCTTATTAACTAATTAGCTCCCAAACATCCGGGGCTGAGATTTTTTTAATGGCACAGAGACACACGAGCATATTCTATATACCTTCGTCATATCAGTACATCTAGAGCAAGTTCATTTAAGGGGGATGAGTCTAAAATATTTAGAGTTTATGGGTTGAGTAACAGAGAGCGTTTTGAGGATGAAGAAGAATTAAGGTTATAAGAGTTGGGTGTACTTACTAATTACATGGGTATACTAACTAATTGTAGTGGTAAAGTTATAATATTTGAAAAGTTTATTCTATATTTTGGACTTCTTATTTGAGAGTAAAATTGTCCAAGAAAAATTTAACTTATTTTTGGGGCTACTTATCACTTCTCTGGGTTTAAATAATTGCACTCCAACCATCTTTGCAGCATCTATAGTTACTGCAGTTACAACTGTAATCAATCAATTGCATTGAGCCGACTACAGAAAATTAAACTGCTCTTATGACTTCGTAGGAGAAAATTAATGTTGTTGCAGTACTCTCAATTCATTTTGATAGGGGAAAAAACACATCGTGCAACTGATCCAACTGCAATAAACGTCATAGATAATGGTGCTATATAAGCAAAAGGATAATTTAACCTTTTCCATTGAGATGAACTAAATCACAGTGATCTTGAATTCGTCAAGAGGAAAAAGAGTTGGGAAAGCTAAGAATTTACTTCTTCAGACTGGAATCCGAACAGATCTTAAATTCTCCAACTCTAACTCAGCAAAATGTGGACAAGTGGCCTTCGTCAAGCTTGGACTAGATTCTATTAGCATTTCTTCCATTCTCAAGTGATATAATAGGCAATCTGTTCCTTTAGCAAAGCAATATCAAATCCCAACCACTTCTCCATAGATTTCAAGAAAACAACAGCACCCAAACACGCAACTGTCAAGATTGAACTTAAAAATATCCCACATGAAGCAAAGTTCAAATCTTGATTACATATCTTGTTCTCTAACCTAAATAAGTTATGGCTATCCCCCTTGTTCTTGGAAACGAAGATCACATCATTGAAATCCTTAACATAATAAAAAACAATCAAGATCAAATTTTGATGTTTACAGTTTGCTTCCTAATCAACGAAAACATGGGTTTCCCTCTAATTCACTATAAAATCAACCAATCGATCAAAAACACAAATTTAAAAAGAACATTTTTTTTGTTCTCGAGTTTTGATCTCTTACGTTGTGAACCGTGTCCCAAGCGAGCCAGACTGTCGAGAAGTGGCCCCATCCGAGCTTCGATTGAACGACATAAGCTCCCTGCTTGAACGAATCCCCCACTCGAACCGCGTGGTACCCTCCTCTTCTGTAGTCTTCGGTCCCTTCGTCCTCCGAAGTGCAGTTGCTGCTCTCGCTTAGGGCGTCTTCCTCCTCCATTCGGATCGGGTCCGAATTCGATTGCGGGATCCGATATCTAGGGGTTTGATCTGGCGCCGAGATTGGGGTGAACTACGCCTCTGTCAGTGCTTCGTCGTCTCTCTCTCTCTCACACACACACACACACACACACACACACTCTTTTTTTCTCAAGCTGCGGGGAATGGGGAGAGAGAATAGAGGAGGGTAATGATATTATTATTATTATTATTATTAGGGCCTCCTTTTTGCGTATATACGAGTATACGACGATAAGTTTTGGATTTTAACTTATAATCCCTCATCAAATGAAATTTGCAAACTATGTGGGTCTTATGACCCTTATCATCTTGTTCTTTCTTTTTCCTTTTTTTTTCTTTTTCATCATAAATAAATATACAGAAAAGAAAAGAAAACATATTTCACTTGAGAGGCCTGCTTACTCTTAAAAGGCTGGACCATGAGAATGAGTTGTGAAGAATCTCAAATTCAAGTTCCGCCAGCAGCATACGTTTAAAAACATGAAGAAAAAAAACATATTTCACAATTTTCGCTTTAACTTATTTATGTTATCATGCATGACTTCTTGTTTTTTATATATGTTGCAAAATATACAGGTTTTTCTGAATACAAAATGGATACTTTTATTCATTGCATTTTGGACCTTGAGTAGCTAAACTTCTCTGGCACTAAATTGGTACATGAAACTTAAAAAACGTTAAAAATGAATAAACGTTATGGAAATAAAATTCGAACTCTTGGTAAAAGCTAGAATTATACTACAATTTGGGTACATGTTTTTTAATTTTTTCGATTTTTTACTCATGTCTTTAGCATCTCATTCCAAACCCCCCCTCCCCCCAAACACACACACACGCACATTATTTCTTCGACTCTCCTTTCTCTCACTAGGTCTCTTTCTGTCTCTAACTTAGGGCTTGTTTGGCTATTGGAAAGCAAAGTTCAGAAAATAGTCGTGTCAGAATTTAGGCCAGAAAATCTTTCTCCCCCTCTTATCCTTTTCCTTGTTTGTTAGGTGGGAAATTGAGTGAAAAAAGTGGGTTTAGCTTCATCATAACTCTTTTTTGGTTGGCAAGAAAATGCAACCAGAGAAAACCAACATGAGCCCCATAAGCAAATATATAGTCCCTCTGTCAAGATATGGTCACCCCCTATAAAAGTGATATACTTACCACCAATAAAACAGAGCAGAGAGGAGGGGTGAATTGTTATTATGGGCTAAAATTTGAGCAGCCAACCAGCAACCAACCAACAGAGCGGCAAGCAACCTGCCAACAGAGAGGCGGGCAACCAGCCAACAGAGCAGCAAGCAACCAGTCAACAGAGATAAGAGATCAGCTGCCGGGGGGGATGGAAGTTGAGGCGCAAAGATAGATCAGGGGCATGAAAGAGGGAGAGGGACGGCCTCACAGCGGAAATAGAGAGATCATCGATGGGAGAGACCGAGAGGGGAGGAGGCGGTGGGAATGAAGAGATGACTCGCAATTTAGAGAGAGAAGTTGAGGCAGCGGGAAAGCTCCAGTAACCCTATCAGAGAGAGTGAGGTGTGAGAGAGGGAGGAAGGGTTCGCAGCGCAGCTACCCAGATCAACGACGGGAGAGGGCGAGAGGGGATCGCAGGCGGCGGGCGAGAGAGAGGGAGATTAAGGCAGCAAGAGAGAGCGATTAGCCCTAATAGACTGCAATCGGGAGTTTGAAAGAGGGAGGGGAAGGACTCGCGGTAAGAGGACGGAGAGCAGTGGTGAGAAAAATCGAGAGGGGATGACAGGCGACGAGAATGAAAGTGTGGGTAGTTGAGGCGATGGGAGAGGAGAGTAACTCTAAGGAAGAGAGAGGCAACAAAATTGTTTTTTAATGTAGGGTATCAGAAATCGGGCTGTTTTCTCTTCCCGGGGGGCGAAAAACTGACAAGGCAAAAAGCTGACGTGGCAACCCTTCTCCTGAGTTCTACTTTCCTAGTAAACAAACACAATTTGGCACGGGAAGTCCTGTGCGGCCATAAACTGTAGCAAAAAATACCATTTTCGCTCATTTTCGAGGTAAACAAACATGCCCTTGACTCTTCTCTCCCTATAACTCTCATTCTATTTCTAACTCACATTCTCTCTCTAAACATTTTTCTCTCTCTCTAAGTTTTTTTCTGTGTCTAAATTGGTTTCTCTTTTTAAAGCAATATATCATCTCTCTCTAATTCTCTTTTTCTTTTTCTCGCTAAATCTTTTTCTGTCCCAACTCATTTTCTCTTTTTAAATTACTTTACCCCTTTAAGAACTTTATCCTCTTTTTATGTCTCATCTCTTTATTTCTCTCTTATTCTCCCTCAGAAAAGACCACGAGCTCATAAGTTACCGAATTACCATTGATATTTTTGTCTACCTCTATAATAGTTTTCAGGGGGGAGTAGCTCTCTTTTAGAGAGTGATTGTATGTTATAGATTAGTTCAGCTTCCAGTGGTATGCTCAGTTTCAACAGGGACCAAAAAAGTAAAGCTTGCAAATCATAGTACTTATATGCATATTAAGTTGGTTATTTCTGATAAATTGATCAAAGTAGTTTTACATAACAAGAGTCAAAGAAATCTTTAAAAAAAGACTTAATCAATAAATTCCTTATTTAGATGTTGCTAAAAGGTACTTACTGATGAATAAAATTAAAGAGAGAGTGATCTGAGAGAAAATAATTAAATAAAGGAGCTAGAAAGAGAAAGTGTTTAGAGACATATGTGAGGGAAGTAAGAAAAAGAGTATAAAGAGCAAGAGATAGGGAGAGAATTAAGAAAAGGAGATTTTAGAGAGGAAGTGATTGTCTAGGGAAAAGGATACACATATGGGGAGAGTATTGTTTAAAGAAAAAAAGAGTTAGATAGAGATATTGAGTTAAAGAGGAAAAAATTTAAAGAGAGAAAATGATTTAGACCCAAGAAATAAGTTAGATAAAGAAGTTAGAGAGAGCTACATAGAGAGAGATGATAATATGAGAAGGAAAAAGAACTAGGTAGTGAATGAGAGTGGAGAGAGAAAGAAACTAGTGAAGAGAGTCAAAGAAAATGTGATTTAGAGATAGAAATAGTTTTTGAGGGAAGTGAGCTAGAAACATGAAGAGAGTTATAGGAATGAATGTTAGAAAAAATATAGTGAGTATTAAATAATAGTATTAAATTAGGATTATAATACTAAAAGTATTAGGAGTAGAAATTTTTTTATTATGCGATTGTGTGTGTGTGTATCATGGGCATTGTTGTTATTAATAGAACACAAAATTTAGTTTCTTTAACTGATTTAATATGTTGTTCCAGACATCTCTCTGAAAGATTTCGGCCATCAAAGTTTTTTTTCCTTATGGTCATCCTCGTCAAATCGCCAAACCTATGTTGGGCACTCGCATAGTGTATGCCAAGCGTCAGGATCACTTTTTCTGTATCCGACAACTTCTCGGTCTTCTTGTGGCCTTGCTACACTATAACTATGTTAGACTCTAATATCTCCCTAGAGAATAAGACAAATCGATAGAGTCTGACTGAGTTGGCTACATTAACCGTCGAGTCAATCTGCACAATCTAAATAGACACATGCCAGCCTCTTAAGTCATGCCAGCCTTGCCAAGTCACATCTCTGATCGACCTAGGTCTCAAAATGTGGTCTCAAGCTAAGCCCATAAAAAAAATCACCTCTAGATTTCCTCAAATATGTTTACACTTCTCAATCTCTAGTGTTCCAATGTGAGTTTACAGTTCCAGGGTCGCCTTTATTCCTCTGGCTTTTTCGATGCCTTCATATCAACAACCAAGATTAAGGACGAGTCCCATCATAGCATGACCAGCCTCCCAAAAAAACCGCCCCTAGATCCTCTCTTTATTGGGCTCCCCAAATCGCCCTCATCCACTTATATTGATCCAATGCATCTAGGATTCTACTCTTGTTCCTCTCTTTCAGGCTCTTCTGCGTCACCTTAGTTGTAGATTCTTTTTCATTGGACATCCATTCTCCATCTTTATTTCTACCATAGATACATTGACTCCTTTTCTATCAATGAAATTCACATTATCAATGAAATTTATATTGTTTTAATGTTTATATCATTTCGTGCGAAAGAGACATCTTATAGGTTTTCAAGTCCCATATTCTATGTGCCAATGAGACTCAAAATCAGCCTTCTTATGGAAGAGACTAATGTTAATCTTTATAAAGTGCTCCGTCATCGATCATAATCCATCTCTCCAATTGATGTTTCATCTTTGGTTCAACATTTAGCATAGATCTCTTCTTCAGGAGTTGCTCATTATCATCTGACATCTCCTTCTCATCATCCACACTTATCTAAACTCTTAATGTTGTATCCATTGTGAGTTTGCAAGTGAGTGTTAAAATATATAAATTTTTTGGTCATCGATCTTTGAAAAGTGTTATGTGAGATCGACATCGAATTTTAGATTTTCTTCACACATTTTTTCTTTTATACAAACTCACAGTTTTTCATTCAACATTAGTTTGCGAGAGGGTGTTAAGTACTAGAATTAGAATTATAATACTAATTATATCAGAAGTATAAGTTTTCTTATTATGCCTATATATATATATATATATATATATATATTATATATATATATATATATATATATATATATATATATATATATATTCTTAAGCATGGCCTTCATAAACAAAACAAACAATTCAGTTTCTTCAACTGTTGTAAGTTAAAGAAAGAAGATGAGTGAGAGAGATAAGTAAGGTGAGCAAGAGAGAGAGAGAGAGAGAGGAAACTAAGCTTAGCAGATCTTTAGAGATTCTATTGGAGAATTTGGAGCTCAATGGCAAGTCCATGAAGAGGAAAAATAAGGGGTAAACATGCCGAAGAAGAAAGGTTATTTTGGTCTACAAAAGTTACTAATGTGTTGGTTTTGGAACGGATATTGCCACCCCCAAAAATGAGAAAGGCCCCGTCAAAATATTCATAAGTGTGCTATTATTTGTTTTTTACCATTTCACCCTTATGAACATCTCAAACTGCCCATTTCTTCTTCCTCCTTTCTCTCTCCTCCATTTCCATCCTCTTCCTTCTCCGGCGGCCCCGCTCCCTTTTTTGCCTCCCTGGGGTCTCTCCCGCCTCCCCGGCGCTCCCACTGCCTGCCCCTCATCCCTCTCCCCGCCTCTCCGGTGATCCCTGCCCCTCATCCCCCTTCACCGCCTCCCCTCCCCCGTCTTACCGGCGCTCCCCCTTCCCTCTGGTCTGTTGAGCCAGATAGATCGACTGAACATACCTAGGGGAGGGGGAGGCCGGGGGGGAGGGGGAGACCAGGGGGTGGAGGGGGTGGGGGTCGTCGGCGAGTGGGGGGATGCAGGGAGGTCGCCGGAGAATGAAGGAGAAGAAAGGAGGAGGAGGAGGAGGAGAGGGCTTTTTAGGCATTTATTTATTTATTTATTTATTTTAGGGGGCCTTTTATCAAGTTTGAGGGTGCTCTAATTCAATGGGGGCCTTTATCACTTTAGGGGTGGCAATACTCGTTCTCGTTGGTTTTTAGGGTAAAAAAATGGAGATATTAAAAGTGCTAACAAAAATAAATTGTGGGTATTCAGTTTGAACCAAAAAGAATTTAGGTAACCAGAATGCAAATCACAAAAACTTCGGATACCTATTTCGTAGTTATCCTTATTATAATAATAGAGAATATGCATTTAATGCATGTGCCATGCTCAAAAGTATGATTTTATCCTTAGAATTCTAAGCCGACACTATTTTTGTAGTAAACTAATATAAATTGAAAAAAAGAAAAAACTCATTAGGCTAGAATTCCGTCTAATTAGATTGGAGAAATTAGGTTTCTTAATTTTACCATTAAATCTTCTATATTAGAATAATGGCTCTAAATTACAATATTACTAAATTTCTTAGGCAAAAATGTTTAAAACACCTACATAATGTTTCCCGTGTGAAAAACTCATTGGCCATATTTCCCATGTGAAAAAAACTCTGGATTTTGTTTCCCATCCAAAAACCCTTTGTACATGTATTCTTGGGAACATTATTTCTTTTCTAAAATATCCCAAAAAAAAATCCTCTCTTATTTTTCAACTCCATATTTTATATTTTAGACTTAAGAAAGCTCAAAAAGATCTCTTTTATCCCTCTGACTCCTCTATAATTTGGATCTATAAAAACTCAAAAGATCTCATTTTTATCCCTCACTTTCATTCTCTTGTTCTTTCTTCTCCATTTTTTAG
>JAVJIF010031976.1:0-240928 GCA_038442645.1 Agave tequilana
TTTTGTTGGACATAGGTATAGACCATGACTCTGTGATGATTTTCCAGGACTGGTCATGTAAAGGGAGTAAGTTTCACGAGAGGATCTTCCATGATCCTATTCATTCTGGGGACTGTAAATATGTAAATAAAAAAGAGGTCAATAAAGGTAGGTCCCGTGAACTACCACGTTATCTTGTTTGGGCCGCATTTCGTGGACCAATTAGACCACCACCGGAACCACCCCCTAAGGTAACTTCCGCCTTCCCTTGTTCTTTTTCATGCATATATGCATTCATTTCATACATTGAGGACAATGCATGAGATAAGTGTGGGGGTGGGCTTTACTAACATACTAACATAGGTAAAAACTAAAAAAAAAAAATTGCTAATAAAAAAAAAATTTAAAAAAAAAAATTGTTATAAAAAGGAAATATTTTGACTTATTTTTTGAAAGAAATCTAAGTTAGTTTTAGGGATTAGGAAAATCACGATTAGGATTTCTAAAAACTTGGTCAAAATAAATAAATTGTTTAAATTTTTAGGTATAGGAGAGAAATTGAATAAATAATTAGTCTTGATTTTTTACCTTAATGAAATGTGCATACCTAATGCATATCTAGGATTCTAAGACAAAGACCTTGTGCCTCATATAAAAAAAATATAAATAAAAAAAAATATCGCCATTAAGCTGATACATGTGCCTCAAGAAGCATAAGTATTCATGCCTAAAGGTGAGTAAATAAAATAAAGTCCTTAGTTTTGGGGCCTAGTTCACTCGAATTTGAGTCCGCGGGGTGTTTTCTCACCTAGTGCCCTAAAGCCAACCGGTTTGGAAGTCATCGACTTTAAGTTCGTTACATGGGTGGATTAGAAAGCCTAAGAAGACTAAGAAATATAATATATTATTAACACATCTAATAATCAATTAGTTAGGTATGAGGGCCTCAAGAAGCCTTGATACTTATACGAAAGAAAATTAGATGAGCTACACATGCAAAAAAAAATATATATATATATATTAACACATCTAATAGTCAATTAGTTAGGTATGAGGGCCTCAAGAAGCCTGGATACTTACACGAAAGAAAATTAGATGATGTTATAAAAATAATAAAGAGGCATGAGAGTCCAAGTTAAGGAATTCCTAGATTCACAAGGGTGCGTATGACTTTTGGTAACGAAAAAGACTATATTAGAAATTCAATTTTAATTCTTACCTAAAATGAATAACAATTGACTTTATAAAGACTAGGTTTGAAGAATGAATAAAAATGATAATCCTAAAACTTATAGACTACTTAGTCTCTTCAATAATAATTCAAATATTTTCCTTTTTATGGATTTTGTGGGTGCAATCCGCTGAAAACCCTCACGAGACAACACTCGTCCTCTAGGGTAACCTAGAGGTTTAACGGCTTGTTGCACGTGCTAAGTGCAATCGTGATTCCTACGAAAGTGAGTTAGGTTAGATTAACTTTTTCTTTTCTTTGTTTTTACTCGAGGACGAGCAAAAATAAGTGTGGGGGTGTGATTGGTAGTCAAAAGTGCATTTTATCATCATATTTACCATCACATTTTCATATTTATTCATTTAATTCTGCACCTTTATTAATAATTAGTAATTTATTGTGTGCAGGCCTCGAATTGTTATTTTAGCAATAAATAAAGCCTAAAGAGCCCAAAGCCCAGATCCAAGCCCATGTTTGAAGCCCGGTGAAAAAGCGCAAATACAAAGAGTCAAAATGCAAATACAAGGGCTAAAAGTTGCAAATATCAGAGATTAGGGAAGGATAGATAGACTTCTATCTAACCCTAAACACATGCAGGATGAGGATAAAAGGCCAAGATAAGAAGAAAATTCGTGGGAAGAAAATTTGAAGAAATCTGGATTAAGAGTAACTTGATTACCAAGTTATCTCGAAAATCCAGATTAAAGGCCAGGATCAAAATTCCAGAAGCAGAAGCCCACAGGGACGGACCAGGAGAGGCCACACGCCAAAGCGCGTGGCCAGACGTCACCAAAGTGCCGCGGATCCGCGGCAAAAGCCGCGGAAACGCGGCACTTTGATCTCATCCAGATCCCAATTTTCGTGGGCAGTTTCGTCCGGGACTCTGTAGCCTTCTGCACCTATAATATCACCTGCAGTGCAACGCAAAGGGTGTCCAGCGTCCAGCAAAGGGCCAAAGTTCAGATTTTTAGGGTTTCTTCTAGGTTTTCTTTTCTTTTTGTAATTTTTATGTAAGTGAGGGAGATGGCTTTGTTGAGGGTGACACCGACAGATGATTCTCTTCTCTTCCATTGTAATCAATAAAAAGGTAATTTTTATTTTGTTCTTATGTCGTTGCTTTTCTTTGTTTTCTCTTTCTTTTCTACTGTGTTTTCTTTTGTTGATCTTTGACGCACAGCGAGCGTTTACCGAACCACAAGTATACCGAAGATTAGTAGGTTCCAACGATATTCCATGGCGATGTTCTCCTCCTCGAGGCGTATCAACTCATGCTTGCCCAAGGCTTGATGACCTAATGCGACAACGGACTGAGTTCGATCCCAAGGTTTATACGTTCAATGCCTCCGAAATAAGGTAGAAAGTGTTAGGTTTCGCATATTTTCTCCAACCAAGGTTAGTTTTCTATTCTCTTCTTTTCTTTTCTTTTTAGATCAAATCCACACCTCTCCAATTTCTTTCCCACAACTCATTGTAAATACCACTTTTCTTTGTAAATACCATCGTGACTAACAAATTACCAAAAAAGATAAATTTTTAGAGAAACTTGCTTAACGCTTCTATCGCAGTCCCTCCTTGAGGATCACGACCCGCATAGCCCTGCTACCGCGGATTAGAACTGATTTCTCGCACGATCTATTCTTAATCTAATATTCTAATTTTTGTGTGCAGGAAAAATCAGTCAACAAATTGGCGCGGATCGTGCGAGAAATCAGTTCTAATCCGCGGTAGCAGGGCTATGCGGGTCGTGTCCTCAAGGAGGGACTGCGATAGAAGCGTTAAGCAAGTTTCTCTAAAAATTTATCTTTTTTAGTTAATTTGTTAGTCACGATGGTATTTACAAAGAAAAGTGGTATTTACAATGAGTTGTGGGAAAGAATATTGGAGAGGTGTGGATTTGATCTAAAAAGGAAAAGAAAAGAAGAGAATAGAAAACTAACCTTGGTTGGAGAAAATATGCGAAACCTAACACTTTCTACCTTATTTCGGAGGCATGAACGCATAAGGCATAGGATCGATCTCAGTCCGCTGTCGCATTAGGTCATCAAGCCTTGGGCAAGTATGAGTTGATACGCCTCGAGGAGGAGAACATCTCCATGGAATATCGTTGGCACCACCAATCTTCGGTATACTTGTGGTTCGGTAATCGCTTGTATGCTCGTCACAGATCAAAAGAAATAACGTAGAAAAAAAGAGAACAAAAGAAAAGTAAGCAAATAAAAAAAATAAAAGCAAAAATTACCTTCATTAATTGATACAATGGAGAAGAGAAGCATACATCAGTGTCACCCTCAACATAGCCATCTCCCTCTCTTGAAAATAAAAAAAACGAAATCTAACCTAGAAGAAAGAGAAAAACCCTAAAATCCTAACTTTGGCCCTTTGCTGGATGCTGGACTGTGTACTCTCTGTGTTGCATCTGCAGGGATATTTATAGGTGTTGGAAGATGTAGAGTCCTAGTACAACTCTCCCAAAAAGATCTTATCTCCAGAAATTCAAATCTGTCCTGCAACTTCTTATCATGTTGATCGCCGAAATCAGCTTATCTACGGATTGAATTGGAAAGTTTGATCAACATCTTCAAGTCTTCTTTCTGGAGCATCTTGAATCATCGGATTTGCATAACTGTAGCAAAAGTTATGATTTAAACACTAAAACATGTACAGTCTGAATCCGAATTCTTTGAATTTTTATCTTTGCACTCTCTTTGGCTTTTATCCTCATCCTGCAAGAGTTTAGGGTTGGGTAGAATTCTATCCTTCCCTCATCTTTAATAATTGCAACTTTAGCCCTTGCATAATTGCACTTTGACAATTGATATTTGCACTTTTACTCTTGGGCTTCAAATATGGCTTGGATCTGGGCTTTTGGGCTTTATTTATTATAAAAATAATTATTCGAGGCCTGCACACAATAAATTACAAATTATTAATAAATGTGCAGAATTAAATGAATAAATATGAAAATGTGATGTAAATATGATGATAAAATGCACTTTTGACTATCAATCACAGGCTTAACCCTCTCATGCAAGAGGCAGTTAAGGCTGAAATTCTGAAACTATTAGATAATGGGATAATTTATCCCATTTCTGATAGTCAATGGGTTAGCCCTGTTTATGCGGTCCCAAAGAAGGCAGGCTTTACGGTGGTAGAAAATGTGGAAAAGAGTTGGTACAAACAAGACTGCCTACCAAGGTTCGTGTTTGTATCGACTACAGGATTGAATGCAGCTACCCGTAAAGACCACTTCCCGCTACCCTTCATCGACCAAATGCTTGAGCGTTGGCTGACATGAGTACTACTGCTTCCTAGATGGGTACTCGGGATACAATCAAATCCCCATTGCTGCAGAAGACCAGGAAAAGACGACGTTCACCTGCCCGTTCGGAACCTTTGCTTATCGACGCATGCCTTTTGGATTGTGCAATGCTCCCGCAACGTTCCAACGGTGTATGCTTAGTTTTGTTCTCTGACATGGTGAAATGTTTTCTTGAGATTTTCATAGATGACTTCTCCATCTACGAGATTCATATGATCAGTGTCTTTATCACCTAGAGTTATTGCTACAAAGATGCATTGAGAAGAACCTAACTCTAAACTGGAAAAAATGTCACTTCATGGTGAAACAGGGGATTGTCTTGGGCCATGAGTTTGAGGAGAAGCATAGAAGTGGATAAGGGTAGAGTTGAAGTAATTGCTAAACTTCCACCAGCCAAAAGCATCAAGGATATTAGATCCTTTCTAAGGCATGCTGGGTTCTACCGACGGTTCATTAAGTATTTTAGCAAAATCGCTAGGCCCTTAACCAACCTGCTCGCTAAGGACGTGCCCTTTGATTTCAACGATGAATGTTTTAAATCATGGGGGAAGCTTAAGCAAGAATTTATTTCTGCACCTATTATTTCTGCTCCTAATTGGGCCCAGCCATTTGAAATCATGTGTGATGCATCTGATTTTGCTATTGGCGTTGTTCTCGGACAGCGCATCGATAATAGGCAGCACGTGATTTACTATTCGAGTAGGACCTTGAATAATGCCCAACAGAATTATACAACGACTGAGAAGGAATTCTTAGCCGTTGTCTTTGCGTTAAAGAAGTTCCGACCCTACTTGTTAGGTTCGAAGACGGTAATTTTACGGATCACTCGGCTCTGAATACCTCATGACCAAGAAGGAAGCAAAAGCCCGACTTATTCGGTGGATCTTTTGCTTCAAGAATTTGACTTAGAAATCCGCGATAAATGAGGTATAGAAAATGTGGTCGCTGATCATCTCTCACGAATTCCGAATGCACCAACCATCCAAGCTCCGATCAACGAGGATTTCCAAGATGAGCACATCCTAGCCATTCTTAAGGAACCTTGGTATGCGGACATTGTTAATTACCTGGCCACGGGACAATTACCCGCTGCAAAGCAAGACCAATACCGCTTCTTTGCCCAAGTACGGTACTTCTTCTGGGAAGAACCGTATCTTTTTAAGTATTATCCCGACCAAATTATTAGACGATGCATACCAGAGGAGGAACAGAGGAGTGTGCTTAGCTTTTGCCATGACCTTGCATGCGGAGGACACTTCGGTCCCCGCAAGACTGCAGAGAAGGTTCTACAAAGTGGGTTCTACTGGCCCACTTTGTTCAAAGACTCATATCATTTTTGCAAGTCATGCGCAAATTGTCAGAAAATTGGGAAAATTTCAAGAAGAGACATGATGCCCCTGAACCTGATCCTTGAAGTTGAAATTTTTGATGTTTGGGGTATAGATTTCATGGGACCATTCCCCAATTCTTTCGGCAACCAGTTCATTTTAGTTGCTGTAGATTATGTCTCTAAGTGGATAGAAGCTGTGCCAACTAAGACGAATGACAACAAAGTGGTTGTCAAATTTCTCAAAGAGAACATCTTCTCCCGATTTGGCACCCCTAGTGCTATAATTAGTGATAATGGATCGCATTTCTACAACAGAGTTTTTGAAGCTCTGATGCGAAATATTCCATCAATCATAAGTTATCGACTCCATATCATCCCCAGACAATGGGCAGGTCGAAGTCACCAACCGACAGATCAAACTCATTCTGGAAAAGACTGTCGGACAAAACCGAAAGGATTGGTCGGTTAAGCTCAATGATGCATTGTGGGCTTATCGCACTGCTTTTAAGACAGTTATGGGGATGTCTCCTTATAGAATCGTGTTTGGAAAAGCCTATCATCTGCCAGTAGAGTTAGAACACCGGGCCCTCTGGGCAATTAAGCAACTCAACTTTGATCTGACCAAGGCCGGTGAACTTAGGGACTGCAGATTTCAGAATTTGAGGAGATACGGAATGAAGCCTATGAGAATGCCCGAATCACACAAGAGCAGGACTAAACTTTTTCATGACCAAATCATAACCCGAAAAAACTTTGCACCGGGAGATAAGGTTCTTGAAATACACCTAGAGGGGGGGTGAATAGGTGTGAATGCTAATCTAAAGATCTTTTTAAACTTAAGTTAATATGAGTGATGCAACGATCTCTCAAAACACGACTAGGAGCCGAATACCCCTTGCGAGGTTCTGAACTCCGTCCTCCCAATTCCCCTTGAATGGTTAGAGGTGCGCATGCAACCGTGTTGTATGAGATATGATCGAACAAGTAAAGAATGAAATGCTATGATGAAACACACACACAACCAATCCAAGTAACCAAGGATATAGCAATATCAAGCACACACAATCAAGCCAAGCATATAATAATGAATAGCAATATAAAGATGCAAGGCAACACAAGCAAGTATATAATAAGTATGAAATGAATGATGAATGCTTGCACAAATGTAAAGAGAGAGAGTTAGATATTTGACAATCGCAAACACAAGATATGATACGAGGTTCGAGCCCCTAGCTCTACATCCCCGCCTACACTACCGTGTAGGATTTCTAATCCACTATAGGAGCCCCTAACTCCTCTCTCAACTTACAATGCCACCGAGGCAATACAACACACAATCCACCTCTACCGAAGAGGGATACGGCCCGTAGCAACCACAACAAATGCCTCTCCTTAAGAGGCTCACAACCAATCACCCGATCACCTCTACCGAAGAGGGATTCACAAATAAAAGGGTGTTTACAACAAGTGGTTCCAAAACCACAAACTCTCTTTTCTTTCTCTTTTCTTTCTTTTCCACAAAAACAAAGATCCTAATAGTTTAGGATAGAAGATAGCTCAAGTGTGGAAACTAGGTGTTTTGGAAACAAGCAACAAAGAAAAACACTTGGAAATTTCTTGTAAAAGATAGAGAATGAATGCCAATACAAAAATCCCAAATTCCAATTTCTTTGATTTTTCCAAAACCCAAATCAATAAAGATGAGAAGTTAAAAGCACTAAAAACTCTTTTTAAAACTCTTTTAAACTCTGCTGAAAACCAGAAATTTTTCTCTTAAAAACCTTAGCCAAAATCCCAAATGAATAGGGTATATATAGGCCAAACCAGAAAACTAGCCGTTAGGCTGATGTGGCAATTCTGACAGCCACCGGTCGACCGGCCCGGTCGACCGGCAACGGTCGAAAATATGACCGTTGGGGCTTCGGTCGACTGCCAGTCGACCGACCAACAAGGAGGAAACACAGTTTCCTTCTATCGGTCGACCGACCCAGTCGACCGAAAAGATACAGAGAGCAGACTCTCTATATCGGTCGCTGGGTCCGTGACCCGGTCGACCGACGGACATGCACAGCCTGTGCATATCCGGACACAAGCAGCCGGTCGACTGTCCCGGTCGACCGGTCTGCCTGAAATACAGTTTTTCTGGGCAGATTTTTGAGATAGAAAATTTGTAAAAAATCTTTTAACACTTCTAAAAAATCCACAAAATATGTTTTATCATTTTACTTGAAAACTAAACTTGTGATAAAAATTTCAAGACATATATCAATCATATCAATTCATTTTTGTGTCCTGCCAATTTTATCATAAATAAAACTTGTATTTTTATCAAACTAGATTTTTCCAAAACATGAATAGGAATGTCAAAATAAGTTTGTCTATAAGTTAAGCATGTATGTATAACTAGAAAACATCTACTATACATATAAATCATGAAAACATGTTTTGATCCAACTATTCATAAACTCACACATTAAAACATAAAACGTGTGTGTTTGTGCACTTGAGCATATCAACTAAACTAAGCTTTACAAATGGATCTAAAACACACTAAACTAAACTAGGATACCTAAGTCTTCTCTTGATGATCTCCATCTTCAAGTAGACTTGCTCCCAAACGCGATCCACCGAGTGCAAAGGTATGATCTTTAAGCTTTGGCACCGGAATCACCATGATAAGCTTCCAAACACCTTGTTGAAGCTAATCACCAACACTAATATCCTGCTAATGATCTGAAACTTAGAAACACAAGAATATTAGTAAATATAACTACATGAGTTGATCATCATCAAAACTAGAGTGGAAGGCCATTGGGCCAACAATCTCCCCCTTTTTGATGATGACAAAACTCATGGAGTTATATATGCATGGATTAAAGTTAAGCTTCAAAGAAGCTCCCCCTTAACTCATGCATAAATAAAATAAAAAATATTAAACAATATAAACATGTTATAGCTCTAGATACCAATGAAGTAGACAAACTCTAAGCTCTAGATACCAATAACATAAACAACACATTCTTAATAAAACTTATTAAAACAAATACATGCATATAAAAGCCAAAAGCCAAATTCTTCTCCCCCTTTTGTCAATCATCAATAAAGGGGTAAAATTATAAAAACAAATTATTCTCCCCCTTTTTGTTCTAAATCAAGAACCAATAAGGGTTAAACATCAAAACATTGATATCAATTAAAAATATGTCAATGAAGTGCATCTAGATACCAATAGAAATTCAACATGGATCAATAATCGTATGTGAGATAGACATTCATGAAGAGGAAGACGTTAAGTTAGCTTCCCTACATATATGAATTACATGAAGAAAGGAAGACACGCCCTAATTCACATAACACAAAATACGTAATGCATAAAAAGAGATGTGAAGCTCTCCTTACACACGTGTATCTCATAAAGAAAGTTGTCAAGCTCCTCAATATAGGATACACTCACATGAATCTATACACATATAGGCAAAGTAAGTCAAACTATTGAAACTTTCATAAAAACAAAATTTTGAAATACCAATTAAAAATACTCAACATAAACATCTTGACATCATTAGAGAAATATGTTCTTTTAAACACCTGATACCAATTTGAAAACTTTTGAGATCAATAATGTTAAAATATAGTTTCAATTTTAACATAAAGCAAGGGAGTGAGAGTCAAATCCCAATTGAAAAGACAACATCAAATTTTCTCCCCCCTTTATGAAATACCAACTAAATAATGCATAGTCTTGATACCAATTTAAAGTAATCAATTTAAACACAATTGAAACTCAAGCACTAGCATAAACAAAAAAATATGTATGAAAATTAGATACCAATTGACATTGATATTCTTGAAAGAGTAAGCATACATATACAAAACTTATGAGTATACAAAAGATCAAAATTGACACCAATTGAAAGAGTTCAATGATACCATTGAAATAACAAGCATGGTATATCTCATATTACAAGAAGAATTCGAACTAGTTAAAATGAAAGTTTTGTAAACTAGTATGAAATCCTTCAAGCAAGGAATAAAACAAGATTATTTTTCATAGAAATGAAAATCACATAATAATTATTACTCTAATCAATTAAGCACAACTCATGAGAAACAAAACATGAGTAATAGATATGAGTGTACAAATAAAATGTGAAGATCATAATCATGAAAAATATTTCATTAAACTCAATTATTCCTTTAAACATCAAAATTAGAAAATCATAAAACTAACTAGTTTAATCTTCAATGGCATATGTATGTCTGATGCAAACTAAAATATACATACATATCCAAAACTCAACGAGTCCACTAAAGTATATGCATGAAGGCACGTGGCTCAAAAAGGATGTATATGTATAAGATTAGTTTGAACTAGAAAGACATATACATGAGGTTAAACTTATAATACATGAAACATGAAAAACTAAATTTTCATCCAAAATCAATTTCATTTCAAGGTATATGTATGAATTGTCACTACACTAAGTATACATACATATCCCTAAACACAATTGAGTCCATAAATAGATTTTGCATTGAAGGCAAATGACTCAAGAGGTATACATGTATATCTTAATGTTTTGGCAAAATAAACATATACCAGAAATAAAAACTCTTATAAATCCAAAAATATGAATACAAGTCTAAAATGTATGGATCATCAAACTAGACTATACTAGCACATCTAATGGGTACAAATATGCATTCAAGCTCAAACATATATAAAGATTAATTTGTTTCCCATTATATGTACAAGTATAACTAGTCTTAATGAAAACTAACATCTAAACATGTAATCAAGTCATGAAGCATTAAACAAACATGAATACCATATTTTTAAATAAAACACATATAGATTCATCAAAAATTATTTTATTTGAATTCTAAAATACATAAACATGCAAATGGACATAACAAGTGCAAATGAACGAATCATCAAAACTTAGCTCATACGTGTGCATATAGTGAATACAAGTGAGCATGAAGAACAAGCATATAAGAAACAATTGTAGTTCACTATTTGTACAAGTATAATGCAAGTTTTGATAAAATCTACATTTAAACATGTTATCACCACATGAAACATTAAAACAATCATAAAAGAACATCATGATAAAACTAAAACATGATTACTATGTAAATTCACATGTATTAGATTCATGATGTACATTATAGCTAAACAAACGGTGAGAACACTAAATATGAATTCAAGTGAGCATATGTGTCTCAAATACTATACATGTATGTCATGGATCTAATAATCATGGAATTTACACACTAATCCAAAGACATCAAAAATATGCTTAAACAAATGAGACATGCTATAAATAATGAATCATAAAAGCATGTAAACAAATAATATGAGAGTTAGAGATTTATACCAAAACCGATGAGGGCACTTCTCTAATTCTCCAAAATAAGGTGGTCCTCCCACCAACTCTTCCCTTGAAAGTGATGCATCCATATGATTTCCTTTAAGTCCGGAACGTATCCACTCCAAGGTGTCAACACTCTCACGTCATGTGAGACCCCACACCTACATCAAAAATTGGAGGGGTGGTCTTTGGTACCCATTGTCTTTTGGGTCCATGGGGGTTAGTCCCTTCTCTAACCCAAACATATTTCTTTGCTAAATTTGGAGTATTTAATCTATCATAGCAAAATTTAGCAAGATGGCCTTTTCGACCACAATGTGTACAAGTGTACACATGAGCATACATAGTGTTAGGATGGTGTCTGTGAGGAGCATGTGTATGCCGTGGAGGGTGTGCATGCATGAAGGATGGAACTTGTTTCTTTCGAAGCAAAGTTTCCAACCGTGTATGATTCATGGCACATTGGCTCATAGTGGAGCCCAAACAATCTACTCTCTTCTTAAGCATGGATATATCATTGTTGATTGAAGAAGAGGTGTGGCATGCAATAGGTGAAGTGTGTGATACTACCCTAGCATGGCAAACATGAGAAGACATATCATTTTTCAAAGAATTATTTTTACTTAAACAAATTTCTAATTCTTTTGAAATGAAATCAATTTCTCTTTTTAAAGTCTCATTTTCTTTTAAAACAAATTCTACCTTTGAAGATAAAGTATCATTATTTTTCAGGCATTTTCACAATTATTTTTAGACTTTAAAAAATTATTTTCTTTAAGTGCAAGACTTAGTTGAGATCTAAGTGAGTCACATCACTAGAAACCTCATCCTTCTCTGTAAAACATTATCAAGTCTAGAATGCAAACACTTGTTTTCATTTTCAATTCCTAGACTTTTCTTTTTCAAAATCTTATACTTTTCAATTAATTTTTCACACACAATAGAAAGTTCTTCATTTAAGGCATGGGAATCAATATTATCATTACATGAAGAACTAGCACTATCATCACAATCTAAGTGGGGTTCCGAATGTACCTCAAGGGAGTCATTCCCTTGGACCATGAAGCATTGAGAATCGGATTCTCCACTAGATTCCTCTTCCTTTTGGATTTGTTCTTGAAGCCCGGAGGTAGCGGTTGTGGTTGTCAATAAATTCCACACTACAAAAGCGGAATCAATATTAGAAACATGTAAAAGATAATCTTTAGGCAATGTGTTTCTAATAGCCTCTAGGGCTTGTGCATTGGCCCTTATATGAATGAGGTTACCAAGATAGCATTTCTTGGTAGCCGCAAGATAAACATGTAAACCTAGGGTTTGTAGGTAAATGGACATCCTAGTCTTCCAAACAAGAGTGTTGGAAGCATCATACATAGGTGGGGTCATGAAGTCCATGGTAAACTATATGTGTGCAAATGAACAAATGCAAATGTAGATTAGCAAGCAAATGGATCACTCCTAGGATGTTAAGCCTAATATCAGGAGCACTAGCTCTGATACCAATTGAAATACACCTAGAGGGGGGGTGAATAGGTGTGAATGCTAATCTAAAGATCTTTTTAACTTAAGTTAATATGAGTGATGCAACGATCTCTCAAAACACGACTAGGAGCCGAATACCCCTTGCGAGGTTCTGAACTCCGTCCTCCCAATTCCCCTTGAATGGGTTAGAGGTGCGCAATGCAACCGTGTTGTATGAGATATGATCGAACAAGTAAAGAATGAAATGCTATGATGAAACACACACACAACCAATCCAAGTAACCAAGGATATAGCAATATCAAGCACACACAATCAAGCCAAGCATATAATAATGAATAGCATATAAAGATGCAAGGCAACACAAGCAAGTATATAATAAGTATGAAATGAATGATGAATGCTTGCACAAATGTAAAGAGAGAGAGTTAGAGATATTTGACAATCGCAAACACAAGGATATGATACGAGGTTCGAGCCCCTAGCTCTACATCCCCGCCTACACTACCGTGTAGGATTTCTAATCCACTATAGGAGCCCCTAACTCCTCTCTCAACTTACAATGCCACCGAGACAATACAACACACAATCCACCTCTACCGAAGAGGGATACGGCCCGTAGCCAACCACAACAAATGCCTCTCCTTAAGAGGCTCACAAACCAATCACCCGATCACCTCTACCGAAGAGGGATTCACAAATAAAAGGGTGTTTACAACAAGTGGTTCCAAAACCACAAACTCTCTTTTCTTTCTCTTTTCTTTCTTTTTCACAAAAACAAAGATCCTAATAGTTTAGGATAGAAGATAGCTCAAGTGTGGAAACTAGGTGTTTTGGAAAACAAGCAACAAAGAAAAACACTTGGGAAATTTCTTGTAAAAGATAGAGAATGAATGCCAATACAAAAATCCCAAATTCCAATTTCTTTGATTTTTCCAAAACCCAAATCAATAAAGATGAGAAGTTAAAAGCACTAAAACTCTTTTTTTAAAACTCTTTTAAACTCTGCTGAAACCAGAATTTTTCTCTTAAAAACCTTAGCCAAAATCCCAAATGAATAGGGTATATATAGGCCAAACCAGAAAACTAGCCGTTAGGCTGATGTGACAATTCTGACAGCCACCGGTCGACCGGCCCGGTCGACCGGCAACGGTCGAAAATATGACCGTTGGGGCTTCGGTCGACTGCCAGTCGACCGACCAACAAGGAGGAAACACAGTTTCCTTCTATCGGTCGACCGACCCAGTCGACCGAAAAGATACAGAGAGCAGACTCTCTATATCGGTCGACTGGGTCCGTGACCCGGTCGACCGACGGACATGCACAGCCTGTGCATATCCGGACACAGCAGCCGGTCGACTGTCCCGGTCGACCGGTCTGCCTGAAATACAGTTTTTCTGGGCAGATTTTTGAGATAGAAAATTTGTAAAAAATCTTTTAACACTTCTAAAAAATCCACAAAAATATGTTTTATCATTTTACTTGAAAACTAAACTTGTGATAAAAATTTCAAGACATATATCAATCATATCAATTCATTTTTGTGTCCTGCCAATTTTATCATAAATAAAACTTGTATTTTTATCAAACTAGATTTTTCCAAAACATGAATTGGAATGTCAAAATAAGTTTGTCTATAAGTTAAGCATGTATGTATAACTAGAAAACATCTACTATACATATAAATCATGAAACTTGTTTTGATCCAACTATTCATAAACTCACACATTAAAACATAAACGTGTGTGTTTGTGCACTTGAGCATATCAACTAAACTAAGCTTTACAAATGGATCTAAAACACACTAAACTAAACTAGGATACCTAAGTCTTCTCTTGATGATCTCCATCTTCAAGTAGACTTGCTCCCAAACGCGATCCACCGAGTGCAAAGGTATGATCTTTAAGCTTTGGCACCGGAATCACCATGATAAGCTTCCAAACACCTTGTTGAAGCTAATCACCAACACTAATATCCTGCTAATGATCTGAAACTTAGAAACACAAGAATTTAGTAAATATAACTACATGAGTTGATCATCATCAAAACTAGAGTGGAAGGCCATTGGGCCAACAGTTCTGCTGTATAACTCTAGGCTTCATATTTTCGCTGGAAAGCTGAAAATTCGTTGGTCGGACCGTTCATTATGCGCACTGTTTTCCCACACGGTACTGTGCTTATTGCAGACCCTAAAAATAACACGGAATTCAAAGTGAATGTGCAAAGACTGAAGCCCTTCTTGACCACTGAGCCTATGACTCCATATGATAGTGTGCTGACTCTTTTTGCCCCGTCCTACACCTAACCACCACAACTATAAAAAAAAATAAAAAATTGTTTATATGCTTACCCCTTCTATATTCTTTTTGACCTTTCTTTCGCCTATTCGTACTTGGCCGGCCCGAGTCCACGAAGACGGTAACATCATTTCTTCACCCTATTTATTGCATTCACTTTTCCATATACATTCATTGAGGACAATGCATTAGATAGGTGTGGGGGGTGCTAACACTTTTTCTTTTTCCTTTTATTCTTTTTTGCTTTCAAAAAAAATTTTCCAGATTGAAAAGAAATTTCATATTCTTTATAAAAATACCAAATGATTGTAGGATTATGGGAACCTTATTAATGAATATTTATTTTTGCCTAATTAAACAAAAAAGATTGGTTTGACTAAAAAGTTAGGAGGGATAAGGAATATAACTCATACCTTTTATTTTAGCCTTAGTAGAATATGCATAACCCAAACACACATGCTTGGGATTTAGAGACACAACTCTGAAAAAAAAGTTGGATAATTATGCCTCAAGAAGCATGATTACTCACGCCAAAAAAAAATTCCATATACAATAATGTATAAATAATCTTAATTTTGTGGCCTACTCCACTTGCATATTTGACCTGAAGGGTGCTTTTCCACCTGGTTCCCTAAGACCATCTGGTTTGGGAGTCATCGGTTTGATATGTGTTACATAAGTGAAGTAGAAAACCTAATGGAACCAAGAATAATAAGTAAATATTAATAAAATAAAATGATATTCAAAGTTGAGCTGAAAAATCCCAAGCACATCACACTTACACATTATGCATATCTATTTAAAGCAAAATAAAGAATGAGTTAGAAGTACAAGATCCTTTCTAAATTTAAAGAAAAACCATAGTTTCTTCTTTTATGAAGGCTAAAGTATAAGAGGACTTATGAGGGTTAAACCTAATTCTTACATCATTCGGTCATTTTTACTTAGATGATTGAAAGTTCTTTTTCATGGAAAAAAAATTTCTTTCTAACAACTAATTTCTTTTGTTTTCTTACTTACTGGATTTTGTGGTGCAATCCGTTGAAAACCCTCAGGAGACAACACTCCTCCTCTAGGGGCAACCTAGAGGTTTAAAGGCTTATTGCACATGCTCAGTGCAACCGCGACATTTGCAAAAGTGGTATAATAATTTTCTTATTTTTGTTTTGTTTTGCTCGGGACGAGCAAAAAGATAAGTGTGGGGTGTGATTAGTCTCTAATTTTGCATAATTTTCATTACATTCTCATATTTATTTCATCTAAAATTCTGCTAATAAAACCTTACTTGCTTGATCCTAAGTCCATGGTGTGCAAATGAAGAAGAAACCTAAATCACCATTTAATTGGTGATTAAAAGCCTACCAAGTAGCCATTGACTTTAGATTGAAGATTTTGTCAGCCCAGGGCATCAAATCACAAATCCAGGAGCTCAGGTGGACAGAAGACAGACTGGGCGACGCACTGCCCAAAACTGGGCGCGCGCGCCTGCGCTTTGGGCCGCGCGCTTCCCACGTGGCCCCTTTCCCCTGGTGCCTATAAATACCCCCCTGGGGTCTTCAGTTTGAGCAGATCCAGAGTTAGAGCAAGTTGTGTAGTTTTGTTTTAATTTGTAGTAGTAGTTGTTGTTCTTCTTCTAGTTTTAGTTTTAGCCATTAGAGTAAAAGAGAGAGAGAGTGTGTAAAGTGTTGTATTTGAAGGGTGACAAGCTAATACAAGTACTACTTCTCTTCCTTCTTTCAATTTACTTGTGCTTTCATTTGCTTTTAATTCCTTGTTGTAGTGTAACTCTTTTTACTCTTTACTTCTCTCCTTTGTAGTGTAACTTACCTTCTCTCTACTCTGTTCTTTTTGTTGCTTCTTTCTTACCATGTCTAACTAACTTTTCCATAGCATGGCTAACTAACTACTAACCCACTAATTTCTAACACTTGATTGATAACCCGCATGAGTCAATAGTGTCAAACAAGTCTTGTGCAAACAAGAGCTATGGCATCTTAAGACGAGGGTTCTAACTCTAATTTACCTACAAGTATTTACTTTCTTATACTTCATGTTTAATGAGTTTTGATGATCTATGAGTTGTGTACTTTACTTGTTATTGTAAGTTAGAGACTTTTTCTTTTAACTTTGCCGATACCATAGTGCACTCGAGTCTTCCCTTATTCTCGCCTTCTATCGGATCTTGATAAGGTAATGTCTGAGTTTTTGCCGTGTAAAGCTAAGTTTTAGGAAGAACTTTCACTCGATTTCCACGTGAATAGTTCCAATGCATAAGGGTTGTACTTGCCTATGATCCATCGTGAGGCTATCTTCCAAAAGTTAGAAATTAGTGGGAGCACTTAGTAGAAAGTTAGCCATGCATTTTTACAACTAAGGAAAAAAATCCCTTTTACAAAACACCAAAACATTTTCCAACTATTCTTAAAAACAATTTGTTTTCACTTTTCAATTCTTTATTTGGAAACAAGAACTTTCTTTCTTCTTGAACTTTGAAGCCGCATCAAGCTTCCATCGCTCTCCCTCCTTGTGGATACAACCCGTATAGCCACTTCGCTACTACGGAAGAATCGTAAAAGCAGTAACATCAACCGACACTTCCTTCTCTTATTTTTGTACTTGCTTTTTGTCGATCAGAGGTAGCTGAGAATAATTCTGCCTCTTCCTCAGACTCATCATTAGCAGAGAATATCGTCTCAAGACCCGCTCCTGTCCTAGAAATTTCATGTGAAGGAGCTTCAACCCCAAACATATCCATGCTTTCTTTTGACGTAAATCACCTTTAGAGAAGATGGTTGGGCCCGCTTTGCTACAGCTTGACGAGACTTTCTTGCAGAGCATTCCTCTGCAGTTCAACACCACACTCTAACTTTTGGGCCGCTTCATATATACCAGCCTCTTTCGCAGCCTCCAAATGCTCACTCATTCCCTTTTTGCAAATGGTCTTGGATCCCTTACAAGCGTTGTTGGTGGATTTGATAGCCTTGATGCACAAGGTGTTCATCCCGTAATCCGGTACCGTATTGGTGATGATATACTAGGCGCAAAAGCTGAGGCTAGTAAAAACAATTCGGTGATCATTGTGCAAGATTAAACATTCCCCCATCCCTCCGACCGCATGAAAATATCACGTCCGTGCCCCTTTGAACGAATTCCTGCTAAAGTGAAGGCTATTATTTGGATTCTCCACATAATGCTAATCATACCCAAATTGTCTGGAGATCTAACTTGGCAGATATGGCTCGATCGTGCAGGTGTCACCTTAACAAAATATTAGATATCCGAATCGAATATTGATCAGCCAATAGAATACACCGATCGATAAGGTGGTAAACCCATCTGGACCTGCGAAGTCCAAGAAGAGGTACCTGTACGATGTATCCTGAATAACAGGGAAGCATTGGACTAGCTGATAGTTAAAGTCGCTCTGAGTGGTTTCTCCTGATAAAGAACATGTCGGCATGTTGCCAAGTCAAGTGCTCTAACTTCTGCAGGAATGACAAAAAGTCTTCTGATGTATGGACGACCATCATCAGGGATGGACAATGTATAACATACAATGCCACCAAGTATGTGTAGGTAAGTTTGACTCTAGGATTAGGTAACTTTACCTCAGGGCCACCGTTCTGATGAATGAGCACATTGCCCTCATTGTCTACTAGAGCTTCTACTTTGCAGAACGTCTTGGTTAAACCCCAAAACCCACTCTGAATGCACCCCACCATTGTCGAAAGAAGATCAATATTTCTGCCAAATGCCAAAAGGACAGCTAGGTATACAACAACTACCACTCTAACTTCATAGGGAAGTGTCGGCATGACACACCGCTTTAACCACAATATCAGGTATCCAGCCAGCAAAGCCCTATTGGAATAGGAGTCTTGGCTTGGTAATGGAAACTTTTGAAGATTGTGCCTGGTCTGAAAGTATCTTCGGTCGATTTTGTGGAATACGAAGATATTGATGCGATGATCCTCTCCTTAATCTCTACATCCGTGCTTGGAGCAAGACGAGTCAATCGGTCAGCTTTGTCTCCCAGACCATTGAAAAGATAGTTTACCCAGGCCATTTGTCTAACCCCTCTGGATCTCAAAACCAGTAGTCTCAGCACATATGTGAAAGTGAAAACATTTCATGTCGATTCTGTGGTATACGAGGATGTTGACATGCTAATCCTCTCCTTAATCTCTGTATCCATCCTTGGAGCTAGGCGATTCAGTCAATTGGCTTTGTCTCCCAGACCATTGGAAAGATAGTTCACCCAGGCTATATGTCTGGCCCCTTCGGATCTCAAACGACTGGTCTCGGCACAGATGTGGAAGTGACATAACACTTCACAGTATGTCACATATACTAAGGGAGTACTCTTCTCCATCATGTGCAATTCCTCATTTGATGGGACTTTTTCTTCATAGGAGATGTCCCTCATCGCTAACCTGGGGACTTCATACATTTCGTGTAGAGCAAACCCTATCTCTCCGTCTAGGGTGAAGGATGAAAAGTCACCTAGAGGGGGGGTGAATAGGTGACAATGCTAATCAAGGGGCAAATTAAAAATTAAAGCTACAACTATTACCAAGCAAGAGTCACAAGATGAATGCAAGCAAGTAAGTATGATGAGCAAGTAATAAGTGCAAGCAAAGTAGAGTAATAATTGCAAGAATGTAAACCAATCGCAAACACAAGGATATGTTATCGAGGTTCGAGCACCCAGCTCTACTCCCCGCCTTCCCCAGAAGGATTCTAGCTACTTCCACTATCACAAAGATCTCAATTACAATGGAGTACCCAACTCCACAATCTCAGTACAAGTAATTTCCTTGGTAGTCAAAAGACCACAAACTCTCTCTTTCAAATATCTCTTCCCTTACAAAGGTCCTTAGAGAATATTGAGTAGGAATGAAGCTCTTTTGTGTGTAAGGAAAAGAAATTGAAATCAGAGAAAAACTTTTAAAAACCCTTCAGAAATTGAGAGAATTTAGCTCAAAAACCAAGAACTTTGAAAGCCTTAAACTTTTGAATTTTTAGCAATAATTGTTGTTGTAACCAATCTCTCCCCAAACACCCCTATTTATAGGAGAGGGCTAGGGTTTAGGGACAAAACATAATTACTGAAGTTTAGGAGGTAATTAGATCAAAATATATCTTTAAACGAATTTTTAAGCACAAAAGACAAAAATAAACAGCTCTTAAAAATCTGCCCGTTACTGTTCAACGGCTACATCGGTCGACCGGGCCGGTCGACCGGTAGTACAAAATTCCGACCGTTACAGGCTATCGGTCGACCGACCCGGTCGACTGATACAAACTGTGACTCAAAAATAAACATCGGTCGACTGCCCCGGTCGACCGACAGACATGCACACGGATACGTGCATTCTGCCAGGACCTCGGTCGACTGGTCCGGTCGACCGGACCAGCCTGACACAGACTCGGTCGACTGTCGGTAGACTGCCGGTCGACCGGATCAGGTCAGAAAACGAAATAAAGACAGAATTTAGAGAAGAAAATATTTTTAACAAAACTATTTTAAACAGGAATTCAGTATGTAACATAAAAAGAAATATGTAGAAGAAAGATTTTGTTCTAAAATATTTTTGTATATTTTATAGGAAATAAACTAAGAAATAGTATATGCGCAAAAACGTGTGTGATTGAGCTTCAAACCTATCCACTATTCTTTAACATACTATAAACTGAAAAACAAAATACATGAAGACTTCTTGAGCTATCTTCAAGTCTTTGAGCCATCCAATGCCTTGCTAGTGCCTTCTCTTCTATGATCCTTCCTTGATGTGCAATTTGCCTTCCTTGCTTGGTGGAACTTAGAAGTTCTTGCAATAGCTAAGCAAATGGTCTCTAAACATGGTACAAGACCTGAAACTCATCTTAGCAAACTTGTTAGTACCAATAGCACTAATTTGGTTTGTCATCATCAAAACACAAAACAATTGGAGAGTGTAACCTCTTGGCCAACAATCTCCCCCTTTTTGATGATGACAAAACAAATAGGCTATTAACAAAAATATAGGGTAGGAGAAAACTCCCCCTCAAATTATGCTATACATAAAACACAAGAATATGCTCTAGATACCAATAATTGAAATGATGCACCAATTATTGAAACCAATTAAACAAATATATAAAACACAATATATAAAACACAAAAATTGCTCTTGATACCAAAAATACCAAAAAAACACTAAACACAAGAATTTATTTAAAACACAAAAATTCATAAAATCAAAACATATAAATTCATATGGAACCAAGACCAAATGAACTTATTTTTGTCCATGTAAACTTATTCTCCCCCTTTTTGTCATACATCAAAAAGGTTATGAAAAACATGTTTATTCAATAATACAAACATTAAGTTCTCCACAAATAAACGAAAATCTAGCAAAATCAAGAGGTTTAGTGAAAATATCGGCTAGTTGTAAATCCGTGGAAACATAATCAATATATATATCACCTTTCTCAAAATGATCTCTAAGAAAGTGATATCTAATCTCAATGTGCTTGGTCTTACTATGTTGATTTGCATTTTTGGTTATGTGTATAGTACTAGTATTATCACAAAATATTTTTATATGATCAAAGTGCAAATCAAAATCAAGGAGAGTATGTTTCATCCAAAGGACTTGTGCACAACAAGCCCCCGCGGCAACATACTCCGCCTCGGCGGTTGAGAGAGCTACGGAATTTTGTTTCCTAGAGGACCATGAAACAAGACAATTACCAAGAAATTGACATGTCCCACTAGTACTCTTTCTATCTACTCTACAACCCGCATAGTCGGCATCCGAATAACTAGTCATTGAAAAATCTATAGTTTTCGGATACCAAAGACCCATTCCAATAGTGCCCTTAATATAACGAATAATGCGTTTTACCGCAATAAGATGAGACTCTTTAGGACACGATTGAAATCTAGCACAAAGACACACACTAAACATGATATCCGGCCTACTTGCCGTCAAATATAAAAGACTTCCTATCATGCTTCTATATATTTAATATCAACATTTTTACCTTGTTCGTCCTTATCAAGCTTGGTTGTAGTTGCCATTGGAGTGTTGCAAGCCTTTGATCCTTCAAGCCCAACTTCTTTACTAGCTCCTTTGCATACTTGGCTTGGTTAATGAAGGTTCCGTCTTGCAATTACTTGATTTGGAGTCCAAGGAAGAAATTGAGCTCACCCATTGAAGACATTTCAAATTCAAGTTGCATGACTTTCTCAAAATCCTTGCATAAAAGCTCATTAGTAGATCCAAAATTATATCATCAACATAAATTTGCACAATTAAAATATCATTATCAACATGCTTAGTAAAAAGAGTTGTGTCTACTTTGCCTTTAATAAAATCATTTGAAATGAGAAAACTAGAAAGCCTTTCATACCAAGCTCTTGGAGCTTGTTTCAATCCATACAAAGCTTTATCAAGTTTAAAAACAAAATCGGGATGAACATGATCAACAAAACCGGGAGGTTGAGAAACATAAACTTCTTCATTAATAAAACCATTTAAAAATGCACTTTTTACATCCATTTGAAAAAGTTTAAAATTTTTAAAACATGCAAAAGCTAGTGTCATCCGTATGGCTTCAAGCCGTGCTACGGGTGCAAAGGTCTCCTCAAAGTCAATTCCCTCAACTTGAGTGTAACCTTGGGCCACTAACCTAGCTTTATTCCTAATGACATTTCCGGACTCATCCATCTTGTTTCTAAAGATCCACTTAGTACCAATTATTGGTCTATCGTGGGGCTTAGGAACAAGGTGCCAAACTTGGTTGCGCTCAAATTGATTGAGTTCCTCTTGCATGGCAAGCAACCAATATGGGTCCGTCTCGGCTTCGAGAATGCCTTTGGGTTCAAAATGAGAAATGAAAGCAAAGTTACCACATAGGTCATGGAGTTTGGAGCGCGTTGTGACTCCTTTAGATGCATCACCCAAGATGAGCTCCTTAGGATGATTTGTAGCGTATCTCCAAGCTTTAGGAAGCGGTTGAGTGCTTTCCTCCTTATCCTCTTGAACTTCACCAATAGGATCTAGCTTTTCTTCTTGAGCGGGTGAGTCCTTCAAGGATAGTCTCTCCATGTCTTCACCTAATGGTTCAAACTCTACAACATTCTCAACAAACACATTAGATTCTTCAAACTTAACATGCATGGATTCTTCAATGGTTTGAGAAGATCTAATGAAAACTCTATATGCTTTGCTAGTAGAGGAATATCCAACAAAGATAGCCTCATAAGCCTTAGCATCAAATTTACCCAAATTATCCTTAGTATTCAAAACAAAACACTTGCATCCAAAAACTTTAAAATATGCAACATTTGGTTTTCTAGAATGATACATTTCAAATGATGTTTTTGAAGAATTTTTGCACAAATAAATACGATTTGATATATAGCATGCGGTGTTTACGGCCTCGGCCCATAAATATTGAGGGAGGTCATATTCACTTATCATTGTCCTAGCCATCTCTTGAAGTGTTCTATTTTTCCTTTCTACAACTCCATTTTGTTGTGGAGTTCTAGGACAAGACGTTTCATGCTTAATTCCCTTTTCATCACAATAAGTCATGAAGAGTTGGTTAATAAACTCACCACCTCTATCACTCCTTATTCTCAAAATCGGAAAACCCTTTTCTTTTTCAACTCTTTTTCGAAAAATCTTAAAATGAGAAAAAGTTTGATCTTTATTTTGTAAAAAGAAAACCCAAGTAAAACGGGAGAAATCATCAACCAAAACAAATGCAAATCTACTTCCATTTAAACTCTTAGTTTTAGTTGGTCCAAAAAGATCCATATGAATTAATTCTAAAGGCCTAGTTGACATGATATCCTTGATTGGTTTAAAAGAAGACTTGGTTTGTTTCCCAAGTTGGCACGCACTACAAATGCGGTCTTTCTCAAAAGTCAAGCAAGGTATACCCTTCACCAATTCCTTTGAATTAATCCTAGAAATATGGTCAAAAGATGCATGTCCTAGTCTTCTATGCCAAAGCCAAGAATTTTCATCAAAAGCATTCAAGCATTTAGTAGAACACTCTAAATTGAGCATGTCAATAATATAAACATTATTATCACGAAAACCGGTGAGAATACAAATATCAGATTTAACATCAAAAATCTTGCAAGAAGAATCATCAAATACAACTTTAAGTCCACGATCACAAAGTTGACTAATGCTAAGCAAATTATGTTTTAAACCATCTACTAAAACAACATTCTCAATAATAGGAGATGCACCAATTTGAATGTTACCTATACCGATGATAGTTCCTTTGGAGTCATCCCCGAAGGTGACGGTGCCACCTTCTATGTACCTTGATAGGGTTGTGAAGTTGTTGATGTCCCATGTCATGTGTCTTGAACAACCACTATCAAGGTACCACCGCTCCCTACGTCTTGGAGCTTTGGTGTGTACCTACATCAAACAATTTAAGACTTGATTTTGGTACCCACATTTTCTTGGGTCCTCTAGGGTTAGTGTCATGAACCCAAACAAGATTCTTTGTTCTATTTAGTTGATCATAGCAAAACTTAGCTAAATGTCCATTTTTGCCACAATATGTGCATCTATATACTCTACCATATTTAAAAGCATAATGGGTGTGTGATTTGTGAGCATGGGCATTGTGAGCATGAACATGAGACGTGTTAGGTGTAGTGTGAGCATGAGGAATCTTAGCATGAGATGTGTGCTTTTTAGAAAATTTTTCTTCAAGTTTCTTAGTATTAAAGGCACAATCTTTTAAAACTTTTTCAAAATCATTCATTTTTGATTTAAAAGAAGAAATTTCTTTTTCATCAATAATAGGAGATTTTGCCTTACAAGTACTCTTGTAGGCACAAAATTCTTTTTGCATGGAAATGAAATTAGAAGAAATATCATCTTTTTCTTTAGAAACAATGGCAAGTTGATTCTTAAGAAAAGCAACTTCTTTTTGTAATTTTAAACATTCAAGTTTCTTGTTATCATAAGTTTCAGAAAGTTCTACAAATGCATGTACAAGAACTTCCTTACTTACATCATCATCTTCATCATCAAGGGATTGAGAGGTTACCTTGGGTGTGTTTGCCATGAAACACATGTTAGCTTGATCCACCTCCTCTTCGGACTCGCTTTCCGAATCCCATGTAGCTTTGTAGGCTTTCTTTTCCTCCGGCTTCTTTGGCTTAAAGGAGGAAGTCATTTTCTTCTTGAACTCCGGACAATCCGCCATGATATGTCCGGGTTTGCGGCAATTGTAGCATATGATCTTCCGCTCCTCTTTGCCTTCGAATTTTCTCCGGAAGTTGAATTTGTTCTTTCGGTACAACCTCTTGACATTCCGCACAAGTAGAGTTAGCTCCTCATCTTCTTCTTCGTCATCTTCATCGTCATCATTGGTGGATGAAGTCTTGAAGGCTATGGATTTCTTCTTTGAAGTAGTGGCCTCTTCTCTTGCCTTCTTCTCCATCTCATGGGTCTTTAGGTTCCCAATGAGACTAATGAGATCCATCTCGTCCTTGTCGTTCAACTCCTTCAAGGTGGTGGCCTTGATCTCCCATGATGAAGGAAGAGCCCGAATTACTTTCCGCACCTTTTGATCGTTGGAGATGTCATCACCTAATGAAGAAAGACCATTAGTGATTTTAGTAAACCTTGTAGCCATACTATCAATAGACTCATCATCAAGCATTTTAAATGACTCATATTGGGACCTCAAGAGATCTATCTTAGCTCTCTTGACTTGTGAAGTCCCCTCGTGTGTGACCAATAAGTGTTGCCAAATCTCATAGGCGGATTGGCAATGAATTACCCGTGTAAGGTCATCCTCATTCAAGGCGGTTAATAGGGAATTTTGGGCTTTGGAGTTAGCCTCATATAGTTTAAAGTCAAGGTCGGTCCAAGTGCTCTCATCACCATCGGGTGCTACATAGGGTTTAGTCAAGGACTTGGCCACTAAGCTACCCAAAGATTGCAAAAATATAGTCATCCTAACCTTCCAAATTGGGAAATTTAGGCCATCAAATTTAGGTGGGGATTTAATGTTGTCGGCCATGTTTACTAGTGATGAATGAATGAAATGAAAATGTTGATTAGCAATATTTTAAGGATCTCTCTATGGATGTTAAGCCAAACCTAGAGTCCAAGCTCTGATACCTATTGAAAAGTCACCTAGAGGGGGGTGAATAGGTGACAATGCTAATCAAGGGGCAAATTAAAAATTAAAGCTACAACTATTACCAAGCAAGAGTCACAAGATGAATGCAAGCAAGTAAGTATGATGAGCAAGTAATAAGTGCAAGCAAAGTAGAGTAATAATTGCAAGAATGTAAACCAATCGCAAACACAAGGATATGTTATCGAGGTTCGAGCACCCAGCTCTACTCCCCGCCTTCCCCAGAAGGATTCTAGCTACTTCCACTATCACAAAGATCTCAATTACAATGGAGTACCCAACTCCACAATCTCAGTACAAGTAATTTCCTTGGTAGTCAAAAGACCACAAACTCTCTCTTTCAAATATCTCTTCCCTTACAAAGGTCCTTAGAGAATATTGAGTAGGAATGAAGCTCTTTTGTGTGTAAGGAAAAGAAATTGAAATCAGAGAAAAACTTTGAAAACCCTTCAGAAATTGAGAGAATTTAGCTCAAAAACCAAGAACTTTGAAAGCCTTAAACTTTTGAATTTTTAGCAATAATTGTTGTTGTAACCAATCTCTCCCCAAACACCCCTATTTATAGGAGAGGGCTAGGGTTTAGGGACAAAACATAATTACTGAAGTTTAGGAGGTAATTAGATCAAAATATATCTTTAAATGAATTTTTAAGCACAAAAGACAAAAATAAACAGCTCTTAAAATCTGCCCGTTACTGTTCAACGGCTACATCGGTCGACCGGGCCGGTCGACCGGTAGTACAAAATTCCGACCGTTACAGGCTATCGGTCGACCGACCCGGTCGACTGATACAAACTGTGACTCAAAAATAAACATCGGTCGACTGCCCCGGTCGACCGACAGACATGCACACGGATACGTGCATTCTGCCAGGACCTCGGTCGACTGGTCCGGTCGACCGGACCAGCCTGACACAGACTCGGTCGACTGTCGGTAGACTGCCGGTCGACCGGATCAGGTCAGAAAACGAAATAAAGACAGAATTTAGAGAAGAAAAATATTTTTAACAAAACTATTTTAAACAGGAATTCAGTATGTAACATAAAAAGAAATATGTAGAAGAAAGATTTTGTTCTAAAATATTTTTGTATATTTTATAGGAAATAAACTAAGAAATAGTATATGTGCAAAAAACGTGTGTGATTGAGCTTCAAACCTATCCACTATTCTTTAACATACTATAAACTGAAAAACAAAATACATGAAGACTTCTTGAGCTATCTTCAAGTCTTTGAGCCATCCAATGCCTTGCTAGTGCCTTCTCTTCTCTGATCCTTCCTTGATGTGCAATTTGCCTTCCTTGCTTGGTGGAACTTAGAAGTTCTTGCAATAGCTAAGCAAATGGTCTCTAAACATGGTACAAGACCTGAAACTCATCTTAGCAAACTTGTTAGTACCAAATAGCACTAATTTGGTTTGTCATCATCAAAACACAAAACAATTGGAGAGTGTAACCTCTTGGGCCAACAAAGGATATGCACAACTCTGAATTATATCGCTCCAACATAGCGAAGAAGTGATGATTACTCTGAGGAATGCCATACTGGATAGCCCTGACTGTAGCATAAAGGTTGGTCAGTATCCACTCTTCTCTCAAGTCTTCAAGGATGATGCCCACCATCCTTGACCACCAATATTTGTCAGAAGAGTGAACCCACCCTAGTGCCCGAAATTCATCTTTTGGGAAATCACCTTTTACGGCAATGAATTGATTGATGAACATTGTTGGTTGACGAGGGGTCTCGCCTATTGGATACTCCGCCTTCAATGACCCGGCAGTAGTCCAACTACATTCTTGTCATGTCCCACTAAGATTGCAATATTATGAGAGATCCGCCCAAGGAAACTTCCGATTGCTCCTTTGTCAGTTCTGACTCCATCGATCGATGGAGGGACATTGATTGAATGGATGACAAAGAAAACATCCTCTCCATATCCAGGAGGAAGAAACGATGTTCACTAAGCTGACAAAGCCATTTGTAGCTGCCTTCATAAAGCACCTCTGCATCCTCATCGACGGAATCTTTGAATAAAAAATCTTGCTTTCTTGCAACGTACGGGCATTCGATTCAAATCTCCTGTCTGTGATAAGCTCCCGGAGAGTCAGCAAGCTAGCCTTAGACAACTTTGTTTGTCGTTCTCAATTTTTCCCAGTAAAAACCTGTACAGTCCTTCTAAGGTCAGAGACAATATCTGGGTCCAGTTCACCAATGTTGGACTTGCTTTTGATGAAGACATTTGTGATGCTATGTCATTTGGAGCTCTATCACAAGCCTATTCAAGAGTTCTTCATGATCAAGACTTCCCAAAGAGAGTTGCTAATGATATGTTTTATAATGATTAAATAGCATGTTAAAAGCCTTGATGCACATACATATCTTAGTATAGTTAGTCGACTTATACTCTTTTCAAGTCGACTAATGCATTTTATAGTCGACTTGACCATTTCCCTAGTCGACTAGCTTTGTGTCCTAAAAGATCCCAACTCTCTGTTTGTCTCTGTTAGTCGACTTAACAGAATACCTAGTCGACTAATAGACTTTTGTAGTCGACTTGATTTTTTCCCCTAGTCGACTAATCCCTGGCCTAGTTGACTTATAAGTTGGTTGTGGTCGACTTGGTTCAGTTTTCCAAAAACTTGTCATTTGAATTTAACTTGACCTAGTCGACTTGGTCTTGACTATATGTTGGCCCAGAGGCCTTCAACTCTAGTTTTGATGATGATTAACTCATGTAGTTATGTTTACTAATAATCTTGTGATTTTAGTTTCAGATCATTAATCAGCTATTAGTTGGTGATTAGCTTCAACAAGGAGTTTGGAAGCTTTCACATCGTGATTCCAGAGCCCGAGCATCAAGATCATACATTGCACTCGTTGGAGTCTAGCTCGTGGATCACGGTATTTTGGATCGGGTCGACTTCAAGATGGAAGATCGTCAAGAAGACTTAGGTATCCTAGTTTAGTGTGTTTTAGATCCATGTGTAAAGATTAGATAGTTGATATGCTCAAGTTCACAATACACACACGTTTTATGTTTTGGATTTTGGTTTTTCGGTTTTTAGTTTAACCGATATTGTTTTCATGAATAGTAGATCAAAACAAGTTTAAATGGTTTATATGTATAGTAGATGTTTCTATATACATGCATGCTTAACTTCCTAGACAAACTTATTTTGACTTAACTATTCATGTGTTTTATGTTTTGGTATTTTAACAAAACATTATTTTGAAATTAAAGACAAAAACTATGATATATATATGTTTCATGTATATTGGACCTATGTCCATATGCAACATGCCTAAAAGTGTTTAAGTATCATGTTTTGTACATGGATGTGTTTTTGGACAAAGTTTACTTGAAAAATCCATGTTTGGAAAAATACAGTTTTGGTTTTTGATAAAATTTGTAATACACAAAAATGATTCAAAATGCTTGATATTGGAGTTGAAATTTTTATCACTTGTTTATATATCAATGCAAAATGATAAAACTATTTTTGTGGATTTTTAGAAGTTTTTATGGAATATTTGAAAATATTTTTAACATGTTTTTCTGACCCAGAATATTGGCTGCCAGGCCCTGGCGGTCGACCGGGACGGTCGACCGTGTTCCAGAGCCAGTCGACCGGTTGGTCGACCGACGTTCACAGCCTTGTGCACGTTTGGCCAGGCAACTGGTCCGGTCGACCGGGCGGTCGACCGACAGAGAGTTTTGCTCTCTGTAAATCTGCGGTCGACCGAGGCGGTCGACCGGGCTGCTCCAACGGTCATATTTATGACCGTTGGCGGTCGACCGGCCGGTCGACCGCCAGCCGTCCAGGCTGTAAAAACAGCCCAATGGCTAGTTTGTTTGGAGAGGCCTATTAATGCCCATCTCTTTGGGGTTTTTGATAAGGTTTTTGAGAAGAAAATTTTTCCTATTCTCTGGTTCTAAAAGCAAGTTTTCAAAAGTGTTTTAAGTGCCAAAAGATCCATCTTATTTGTTTTAAAGTGTTTTGTTATTTTCAAAGAAATAGGTTTTTGGGAGTTAGTGTCTTGTTCTTAATTTCTATATCCATTTGGTATTTTCCCAAGAGATTTTCTTTGATCAAAACACTTTGTTTTCCACACTTGAGCTATCTTCTATCCTATTCTATTAGGATCTTGTTTTGTGGAAAAAGGAAATTGGTCTGTGGTTGAGATATACCACTTGTTGTAAACCCTTTCTTTGTGGGTGCTCCCTCTTTGGTAGAGGTTGAGGTTGTTGGTTACTCCCTCTTGGTGAGGTGGAGTTGGTTGGTTTTGGTATCCCTCTTCGTAGAGGTGGATTGTGGTTGTATTGCCTCGTGGGGAGGTAGTGTTGGTTGAGAGAGGAGTTCGGTACTCCCTTGTTGTACAAATCCTTCTCGGTGGAGGTTCCCTCGGTGGGAGTGCTCGGTGGACAAGTTAGTGGATTGGAAATCCTTCTCGGTGAAGGCGGGGACGTAGAGCTCGGTGCTCGAACCTCGAAACACATCTTTGTCTTTACGTTTGATCCATTGACTCTAAACTCTCTCTTTATTTGTGTTGTGCATCATTCATATCATTCATATCTATTTTCTTGTGTTGTACCTTGCATATATTCACATTGCCTATTCGTATTATATGCTTGGTTTGTTTGTGTGTGCCTCACCTATACTTAACCACGAGAGCTTCATATAGCACCTCAACCCTTATCTTGGGGAATCAAGAGGAGTTAGTCCAGACCCTTCACGGGGAATTCGGCTACACTCGTTAGTTATATTAAGTGTGTGGCAAATTAGTTTTGTAATTCCGCATTTAGTTTCTAGATTAGCCATATCACCAATTCACCCCCCCTCTAGGTGATTTCAATTGGTATCAGGGCCTCCGCTCCTGATACTTAGGTTTAACCACCTAGGAGTGAGATCTTGGCTAGCTAATCTATCATTTACATTTGCTCATATATTTGTTTGCACACATATAGTTTACACCCATGAACTTCATGACCCCACCTATGTTTGACCCTTCCGACATTGTTGTTTGGAAGACTAAGATGTCCATATACCTAAAAACCCTAGGCTTGCATGTTTTTCTTGCCGCTACCAAGAAATGCTATCTTGGTAACAGCAATCATATAGGGGCCAATGCACAAGCCCTTGAGGCTATTAGAAGCACGCTTTCTAAAGATTATATTTTGCTTGTTTCTAACTTTGATTCCGCCTTTGCAGTGTGGAACAAGTTGACCACCTCCACCTCCAAGCTTCAAATGCAAATCCACCCGGAGGAATCTAGCGGAGAGTCCGAGTCACAATGCTTCATGGTCCAAGGAATGACTCCCTTGAGGTATATTCGGAATCTCAACTAGATAGTGATGATGCTATTTCTTCATGTGATGATCATGTTGATGCCAATGCCTTGAATGAAGAACTATCCATTGTATGTGAAAAATTATTAGAAAAATATAATCTTTTGAAAAAGAAGAGTTTTGAATTAAAAGATGAAAACAAGGTTTTATGTTCAAAGCTTGATTTGGTTTTGCAAGAGAAAGAGGAGATTGCAAATGAAAGGGATTCATTGAAATCTAAACTTGATCTATCCTTAAAGGAAAATGATTGTTTAAAATCTAAAAGTGATTGTAAAGATATTTTGAAGAAAAATGAAAAATTATCTTCAAAAGTTAGTTTTGTTTTAAAAGAAAATGATTCTTTAAAAATGAAAATTGCTTCTATTTCTAAGGATTTAGAAGATTGTTTAAAGAAAATATTGTTTTGAAAAATAATATGGATACACTTGTTTGCCATGCTAGGATAGCTTCATCTAGTTCACCTATTGCATGCCGCACTTCTTCTTTAATTAAAAATGATATATCCATACTTAAGAAGAATGTAGATTTTTGGGCTCCACTTTGAGCCAATGTGTTTCGAGTCATACACACTTGGAATCCTTGGTTCGAAAGAAACAAGTTCCATCTTTGCATGCACACCATACACGGCATACACATGCTACTCACGGTCACAAACATCACACTATGTATGCTCATGTGTACACTTGTACACATTGTGGACGTAAGGGCCACCTTGCTAAATTTTTTTATTATAGATTACATGTTTCTAATTTAGCAAATAAATTTGTTTGGGTTAGGAAAGATGCTAACCCCCATGGACCCAAAAAGTTGTGGGTACCAAAGACCACCCCTATTGTATTTGATGTAGGTGGGGGCTCTCGCATGACGTGAGAGTAATGGTGCCTTGGAGTGGATGCGTTCCGAGCTACATGTTGACTATTTGGATGCTTCACTTTCAAGGGATGTTTGGTGGGAGGACCACCTTGGTTTGGAGAACTAGAGAGGTGCCTTCATCGGTTTTGGTATCGATCTCTAACTCCCATTTATTATTTGCATGCTTTTCGTGTTCATTGTTTATAGCATGTTTTGATGTTTATAGATTATTATGATAATGCCATGATTATTAGATCCTTGACATACATGTATAGCTTTTGAGACACCCATGTTTAATATAGACAATTACTTTAGTGTTCTCTCCATTATTTAGCTATTATGTATTTCATAGTTCTAATAACATGTGGATTTACATAATAATCATGTTTATATTTATCATGTTGATTTATGATGTGTTTTATGCTTCATGTTTTGAATATATGTTTAAATGTTAGTTTTCAATAAGACTAGGATATATACTTATACATATAGTGGGCCACAAATAAATCTATATATATTTGTGCTTGAATGCTTATTTGTTCTCATTAGATGTGCTAGTATAGTTTACTTTTGATGATTCATGCATTTTAAACTTGTATTCCCTATTCTAGACATGTTTTTATGATTATGTGTTTTCACTTCATGTATATGTCTATTTTGACAAACTTTAAGATATACATGTATACCCCTTGAGTCATTTGCTTTTCATGCAAATCTTTATATATGGACTCAATTGTGTTTAGGGATATGTATGTATACTTTTTGTGTTGTCAAAACATACATATACCTTGAAGTATATATTTTTTTAAAAAAATTTTTTAGTTTTGACGATTTTCGTGTTTTCCATGTTTAACATCATGTATATGCCTATCTTGTCCAAACTATTGTTTATACATATACATCCTTTTGAGCCACGTGCCTTCATGCATATATATTGTGGACTCGTTATGTTTTGGATATGTATGTATACCTTTAGTTTGTACATGACATACATATGCCTTGAAGATTAAATAAGTTTTGGTGATTTTCATGTTTTTTGAGGAATATCGAGCTTGAATGTCTATTTTCATGATTATTTGTATCACATAACACTTGTTCACTCACCTCTTTTAAATGTTTCTCATGATTGTGTTTTCATGAGTATAATGTGTGCTTCATTGATTTCGAGTGTTTAGTGCCATGTGATTTACATGTATTTCATGAAAAATATTTTTGTTTTATTCCTTGCTTGAAGGATTTCGTACTAGTTTAGAAGTTTTTTCATTTAACTAATTCGGATTCTTCGGTTTGGTAGAGTCTTCAAACATACTATATTTTCAAACCTATTTTTGAAAACCCCTACCTTCCAAGGGTGGTTGGATGGGAGATCATGCTCATGTATGCTTTATAGTGTAAATCATTTTAAACTTGAACATGAATGGGTGGTAGGAAATATGAGATATACACTTGATATTATTGTTGTTTCAATTAGTATCACTGGATTCTTTCAATTGGTATCAATATTGACATTTCTTGTATACTCATATATATTTTTTATGTATGTATGCTTTTACTTCAAATTGTATCAGTTTCGATTGAATATAATTCTCATACATATATATGTTTATGCTAAAGCTTGAAATTTTAATGAATATCATATTTCAATTGATTAGATTTTCAATTGGTATGCTAATACAAGCTTTTGCATAATTTCAATTGGTATTTCATAAAGGGGGAGAAAACTCATATTTTATCTTTCAATTGGTATTTTGTTTACCCTAGATTTCCACTCCCTTACTTTATGATAGAAAATGAATTTAAAAAAAAGTTTGTAGAATATTATAATTTCAATTGGTATCATATGCTTAAAAGGGAATAATACTCTTTATTGATATCAAGATATTTATTTGCATGTTTTTAATTGGTATCAAGATGCTTTTGCTTCTTAAAATTGGTATCAATGTTTTTATGTTTCCTTTCAATTGGTATCAAAATGTACAACTTTGACACATTTTTTTTGGTATCAAAATTTGTTTTATTGAGAAAATTCGAAATGTTTTAATAAGAAATGTAAAAAAATAAATAAATAAAATAAATGTTTTGATTTATATTCTATATATGCAAGGGGAGCTTAACATCTCTTCTACATATAGATTCATGTTGAGTGTATCTTATATTGAGGAGTTTGACAACTCTTCTTTATGTGATATACGTGTGTAGGGGGAGCTTCACATCTCTTCTTATGCATTGCATATTATATGTTATGTGAATTAGGGCTTGTCATCCTTTCTTCATGTAATGTATATATGTAGGGAAGTTAACTTAGCGTCTTCCTCTTCAAGAATGTATATCGCATATATTCTTATTATTTATTTGTTTGATTGTCACCCCTTATTTACATCATTTTTGTTTTAGACAAAAAGGGGAGAACATTGTTTTAGTTGCTTTTAACCCCTTTGTTGATTCTTTGTTTCGAACAAAAAGGGAGAGAAAATTTATTGATTAGTTTTTACTTTAACCCCTTTATTGATGATTGACAAAAAGGGGGAGAATTATTTCAGAGTTTAACATGCATATATATAAACTCAAATTCTTCTCTATGTATGCTTGTTTTGTTTATGCATGTTTTGTATGCATGTTTTTGTTTTATTTATTAGTTTGTCGTTTAAGTGTTTAACAGGTATCAAGAGCATTACTCAAGAGCATGTTTTTGTATTTGATATCTTGTTTTATGCATGTCTATGCATACATGTTTATGAGCTTACATTGCATATTCTTATTGTTTATTTATATGCATGAGTTAAGGGGGAGCTTCTTTGAAGCTTAACTTTAATCCATGCATATATAACTCCATGAGTTTTGTCATCATCAAAAAGGGGGAGATTGTTGGCCCAGAGGCCCTCCACTCTAGTTTTGATGATAATTAACTCATGTAGTTAATTTACTAATAATCTTGTGATTTTAGTTTCAGATCATTAATCAAACTATTAGTTGGTGATTAGCTTCAATAAAGGAGTTTGGAAGCTTTCACATGGTGATTCCAGAGCCCGAGCATCAAGATCATACATTGCACTCGTTGGAGTCTAGCTCGTGGATCACGGTATTTTGGATCGGGTCGACTTGAAGATGGAAGATCGTCAAGAAGACTTAGGTATCCTAGTTTAGTGTGTTTTAGATCCATGTGTAAACATTAGACAGTTGATATGCTCAAGTTCACAATACACACACGTTTTACGTTTTGGATATTGGTTTTTTCGGTTTTTAGTTTAACCGATATTGTTTTCATGAATAGTAGATCAAAACAAGTTTAAATGGTTTATATGTATAGTAGATGTGTTCTATATACATGCATGCTTAACTTCTTAGACAAACTTATTTTGACTTAACTATTCATGTGTTTTATGTTTTGGTATTTTAACAAAACATTATTTTGAAATTAAAGACAAAAACTATGATATATATATATGTTTCATGTATATTGGACCTATGTCCATATGCAACATGCCTAAAAGTGTTTAAGTATCATGTTTTTGTACTTGGATGTGTTTTTTGACATAGTTTACATGAAAAATCCATGTTTAGAAAATACAGTTTTTGGTTTTTGATAAAATTTGTAATACACAAAAATGATTCGAAATGCTTGATATTTGAGTTGAAATTTTTATCACATGTTTATATATCAATGCAAAATGATAAAACTATTTTTGTGAATTTTTAGAAGTTTTTATGGAATATTTGAAAATATTTTTAACATGTTTTTCTGACCCAGAATATTGGCTGCCAGGCCCTGGCGGTCGACCGGGACGGTCGACCGTGTTCCAGAGCCGGTCGACCGGTTGGTCGACCGACGTTCACAGCCTTGTGCATGTTTGGCCAGGCAACTAGGCCGGTCGACCGGGCGGTCGACCGGACAGAGAGTTTTGCTCTCTGTAAATCTGCGGTCGACCGGGGCGGTCGACCGGACTGCTCCAACGGTCATATTTATGACCGTTGGCGGTCGACCGGCCGGTCGACCGCCAGCCGTCCAGGCTGTAAAAACAGCCCAACGGCTAGTTTGTTGGAGAGGCCTATTTAAGCCCATCTCTTTGGGTTTTTGATAAGGTTTTTGAGAAGAAAATTTTTCCTATTCTCTGGTTCTAAAAGCAAGTTTTCAAAAGTGTTTTAAGTGCCAAAAGATCCATCTTATTTGTTTTAAAGTGTTTTGTTATTTTCAAAGAAAATAGGTTTTTGGGAGTTAGTGTCTTGTTCTTAATTTCTATATCCATTTGGTATTTTCCCAAGAGATTTTCTTTGATCAAAACACTTTGTTTTCCACACTTGAGCTATCTTCTATCCTATTCTATTAGGATCTTGTTTTGTGGAAAAAGGAAATTGGTCTGTGGTTGAGATATACCACTTGTTGTAAACCCTTTCTTTGTGGGTGCTCCCTCTTTGGTAGAGGTTGAGGTTGTTGGTTACTCCCTCTTGGTGAGGTGGAGTTGGTTGGTTTTGGTATCCCTCTTCGGTAGAGGTGGATTGTGGTTGTATTGACTCGGTAGAGGTAGTGTTGGTTAAGAGAGGAGTTCGGTACTCCCTTGTTGTACAAATCCTCCTCGGTGGAGGTTCCCTCGGTGGGAGTCCTCGGTGGACAAGTTAGTGGATTGGAAATCCTTCTCGGTGAAGGCGGGGACGTAGAGCTCGGTGCTCGAACCTCGAAACACATCTTTGTCTTTGCGTTTGATCCATTGACTCTAAACTCTCTCTTTATTTGTGTTGTGCATCATTCATATCATTCATATCTATTTGCTTGTGTTGTACCTTGCATATATTCACATTGCCTATTCGTATTATATGCTTGGTTTGTTTGTGTGTGCCTCACCTATACTTAACCACGAGAGCTTGATATAGCACCTTGATTGGTTGCTAATGTTGCATATTTAATATCATATGTCCATACTTATTACAGAATAAAAGTCTGCATTGGCCTAATTAATTGTTTGATTTATTTGCAGGCCCAATCTTTAAGGAGATGAAGAGAAATGAGCCCAAAGCCCACCAAAATTTTGAATTAAATTAGAATTAATTCGCACTCACTGAATCAGGGCAAAATCAAGAGGTTGAACACTGGTTGAGAAGAATCCTCTCAGAATCGATCGGTTGAAGTAAAGATCAACGGCCATTTCTTCAAAATCTCGGAGCCAAACTGCAAAACCAACTCCAGATAAAGTCAGAGGGAGAAACCGGGGAGACCCACCAACAGGGTGTGGCCACCTGGCCACACCCTGGCCGCAGAAACGCGGCCCAAGCCGCGTTTCCGCGGCAAAGTTGGGGAGTTAGGGGGAGCGTTTGCTCCCCCGACCTGCCCGGGATCCTATAGATTGGGTTTTTGCCTATAAAAGGCCTGTACTTGCGCTGAAAATGGGACGACCATGCAGAGATAGGACTTAGCCAAGTTTTTATTTCTTAGTTTAGGTTTTTCTTTTCTTTTCATGTAAATTGTATGTAGGCTTAGGTTAGATGATGATTCATGTAAGTAAGAGAGAGAGAGAGAGAGAGGCTGATGTTGAGAGTGACACCGATGTACCCTCCTCCTTTCTTCCATTGTTTCAGTAAGTAATAAAAGTAAATGCTTTGTTTTTATGTTCTGCTTTACTTTACATTTCTTTTGCTTTCTTCTTCCTCCTTCTACTTTACCTCGTTTGTTTTTGTTGAGTTTACAAGTGAATTCCAAAGCACAAGTACAACGATGTTATGTGAGTGCCAACGATAGTTCATGAAGACGTTCTCCTCCTCAAGACGTATCACTTCATGCTTGTGCTAGACTTGATGATATGATGCGAACGGGGACTGAGCTCGGGCTTATGATCTATGCGTTGAACGCCTCCTAAACAAAGGTAGAACATGCACAGGTTTCCAAGTAAGTCATCAATCAAACTAGGTAACTATTTCTTCACTCTCCTTTCTTTCTTTTCTTTTATTTCTTTAGTATAGATCACTACTTCTTCCAACTCTTTCTTTTCGACTCATTTGTACATAGTAGATTTCTTTCCCCTTCTTTGTAAATAGTCTTTTCTTTCCACCTTCTTCATCTCTCATTTTCTTCAAACTTTAACATAACTCTTTTTCTCTTTTCTTTTTAGAAACAAAGAAGAACTTTCATTTTGTTTTCTTAACAATTTCAATACAAGAACGTAAACGCTTCTATTGCAAAACCCTCCTTGTGGATCACGACCCGCATAGCCACTTGCTATAGCGGTAAGAATTGAGCACTTGCACATTTTCATTCTAAGTTCTGAAATCCCGTATTTTGTGTGCAGGTTTAGCCTCAATCAAATTTTGGCGCCGTTGCCGGGGAGGGTAACTTTTTTATTGAAATCTGATTTTTTCTGAAAATTTTTAGAACTAAACGAATTTTCTTCTCTGTTGCAGGTTAAGGGCAAGCAAAGCAGGAAATTAAAGTTGCAGTAACATATAAGTGGCCTTGGGCCTCTGCTCTAAAAAGCAGAGACCAAGTGCCCTCTGCTTTACCGCGGATCTGCGGCCAAAGCCGCGAAAACGCGGCAAAAAAGAGTGGACTACTAACTGTCTTTTTGCAGGGCTGCTTGCTTTGTAATTTGTAGTTTTCTGCAACTTTACTTTTTCTTATATACCATCACATAAGCCTGCTAATAATCAACAGTAAAACATTTGTTGAAAGATAAAAAAATTGATTAGACGTTTGAATTTTAGGCACGTGTCTTTTAAATTCATTTATTTTTACTGTTGAAGAGTGCTGGAGCAAGGTACGTATGCATTGCATGTAGAATAGGACTCATCTCTTGATTGATTTTCATTGCTTTAAGTGAATCCTATTTACATATCTTGTACACTTGCACAAATTGATTTTAAGGGCACCACCCATTAACAAGATAAGGTGGGGATTTAATCACCCTTCCTTAGCCCAAAAATCAGATTCCAAGCACTCACTAACCCAAGCCTAACTAAAAATGAGTAGACGTTGGCCCTAGGGACATCTCGGACTCAATTAGGAGATTATCTTAAGGGGGAAAGATGTTAGAATTTGACTCTTGCCAAATTAGTGTCTAGGAAAGGGATTAAGGGCCGAAAGCCCAAAGGTTGGTGGTTATTTAATTAAGGAACGTCTTTGACAGAAAACCTCCCACCAACCTTGCCCTGACCTGGCTGATTAGCTTGTGGTCAAGGTCTGCATTGAACCTCCCGTGGACAGTCTAATCAGTTAGGAGTCGTCTAGGTCATAGGTCTACCCTAACTTAGTTAGAATTTTTTCCTTTTATTTGTTTGCTAATTTGTTTATTTTTCTTTGTTTGTATTCTATTGTGTGATATGGCTTATAATAATAATTTTTCCAACTTTAATAATAATCCATATTACACATTGAATTCTTTTTCAGATATTACCAACCCGGCATATCATAACTTTAACCAACCTAGTGTGCCGGATTGGTCTTATCCGAATGAATATAACCCATGTCCCCCATCGTATGACTATAATTTCCAGAATGATTTCAACTCTTTACAGAGTCAGTGGGGATTCACCTCCCCCGAGCATAATTATCAACCAACTTGTCCTCCTTCTCCACCTAGTCCACAATATTTTCAAGATTCATACTCAGTTCCACCCGTCCAAAATAGGAAACCATCAATTTTGGAAATGAGTATGCGTGAGTCCAAACGCAAATCCCAAAATCTGATGGACTCACAATTTCACTACCACTTCCAAGACAATTCTTCATCTTTTCATCAAAATAATGAATCTATCAATTATGAAAAGATGCTTGAAGCCATGACTCAGGCTCAAAACACTCGTAATCGTGACATAGATATGATGGTCGAATCTCTACATGCTCACCGTTGGACCAGTTCTGATGTCACTAACCATTCTGTTAGAGCCGAAGAGTCCTGTAGTTTTGGAAATCAAGATTCCATTTCAGAACAACCATTTGAAGTTGCCCAAACTCCAAATTTTGAAAAAGATATTGACAGTTTAGCAAGTTATCCTTTTCCTGAAATAGAACTAGAAAATGAATATGATCCTGAACCCTAACTGAGTGATTCAATTCTACTCCCTGATTCGATTATGACTCCGGTATCTTCACCTGATTTCGATCTTTTTCCCGAGTCAACGTTGGATCCTATGCCTATTCATCATGAAATTGAATCCCCCATCTTTGAGGATCATATTGAATTTGACCAATTATACAATTTTGAAAATCCTATTGACAAATTGGCAAGTTCTCAATTTTTTGATATTGAACTCAATGAGATATGTGACCTAGATTCTCAAATCTATGATCCAGTTCAACTTTCTGAATCAATATTGTCTCTTGTTTTGTTACCAAACTTGAGTAATATTTTAGAGTCAGTTTTGATTCATCCACCTATCATTCCTGAACTGGAATCACCCATATTAGGTCACATCCCATTGTTAGAAAATACATGTGGACTTGAGTTTCAACTTCTTGACTTGGACCCGCTTCTTGAACCATTTCGACCCCTGAACCTTTACTTGACTTAAGTCACCTTCCTTAGTCGGTATTAGTTCCTGTCCTTCCTGAGTCCAAGTCAACCGTTCTATCATTTCATACTCCATTCTGGGACGAGGTGGTTGACAAATTTGACTCCGAAATTAGTTATGGAATTTGGAAATTAGATGGGGTTAAATTTTTAATAAAAATTCTTCATAGATTTATCTTTTTAATGGGTTATATTAAAGATATTTCTGGTGGGTTCCTCCAAGACCCAAGAAAAGTTGATTGGGCCACGTTTCGTGGACCAATCAGACCACCACCAGAACCACCACCTTAAGGTAACCTTTTCCTTCCCTTTCTTCTTTTTCATGCATCTATGCATTAATTCATACATTGAGGACAATGCATGAGATAGGTGTGGGGGAGGGTCTAACATAACTTTTCTTTTTGTTAACATTTTTCTTTACTTTTAAAATTTTTTTGAAAATGGAAACAATATTTTGACATATTTTTTGTAAGAAATTAAGTTAATTTTAAGAATAGGAAAATTTAAATTCGGATTTCTTATACTTGGTCAAAATATGATTATTTGTTTGATTTTTAGGGTTAGGAAGAAAATTTGTCAAAGTAATTTAGTCTTGATCTTTACCTTGATGAAATATGCACACTTCATACACTTACACACTTAGGGTTCAAAAACAAAGATTCTTATGCCTTATAAAAAATATATATATAAAAAAATAAAAAAATAAACAAATAAACAAATCTAATTATTGATTAGCTAGGTGCTTTGGCCTAAGCAAGCCTTAGTATTTATGCGAAAGATGATTAGACAAGTTTGAAAAATTAAAAAAAAAGATAAACAAATCTAATTATTGGTTAGTTAGGTGCTTTGGCCTAAGCAAGCCTTAGTATTTATGCGAAAGATGATTAGATAAGTTTAAGAAAAAATATATAAAATCCTCTGATTAAGCTGGGTATTTGTGCCTAATAAAGCATAAGAATTCACGCCTAAAAGTGGTCCATATAATAAAGTCCTTAGTTTTGTGGCCTTATTTGCGCGAGTCCTTAAGTCCTTGGGGTGTTTTCTCACCCGGTACCCTAAGACCGTTTGGTTTGGGAGTCATCGATTAAAGGCTCGTTACATGGGCAGATTAGAAAGCCTAATAGAACTAAGGAATAATACCACCAAAAAAATATATATGTATAAATAAATAAGGCATAAGAGTTAGAGTTAATGAACCCTTAGTCAAATTTTCACAGTCACAAGGTGCATATGACTTAGGGTAAAGTAATAGACTAGATGAGAAGTATAATTTGACTCCTTACTTTAATTGATAACAAATTTTTGAATAGAGACTAAGTTTAGGAATGAAAAATTCTATCTTCCTATAACTTATAGATTGCTTAGATCTTACAATTATATTTCAAATATTTTCCTCTTTCAAAATGCTTTTCGAAAATACTAACTCTTTATTTCCCTTTCTTTATGGATTTTGTGGGTGCAATCCGCTGAAAACCCTCACGAGACAAAACTCGTCCTCTAGGGGAAACCTAGAGGTTTAACGGCTTGTTGCACATGCTCAGTGCAATCGCGTGACCTGTGAAAGTGGTCTAATAATCCTTAGTATAGTTTAGTTGTTTTGCTCGAGGGCGAGCAAAAGATAGTATGGGGGTGTGATTGGTTGCTAATGTTGCATATTTAATATCATATGTCCATACTTATTATAGAATAAAAGCCTGCATTGTCCTAATTAATTGTTTGATTTATTTGCAGGCCCAATCTTTAAGGAGATGAAGAGAAATGAGCCCAAAGCCCACCAAAATTCTGAATTAAATCAGAATTAATTCGCACTCACTGAATCAGGGCAAAATCAAGAGGTTGAAAACCGGTTGAGAAGAATCCTCTCAGAATCGATCGGTTGAAGCAAAGATCAACGGCCATTTCTTCAAAATCTCGGAGCCAAACTGCAAAACCAACTCCAGATAAAGTCAGAGGGAGAAACCGGGGAGACCCACCAACAGGGTGTGGCCACCTGGCCACACCCTGGCCGCGAAAACGCGGCCCAAGCCGCGTTTCCGCGGCAAAGTTGGGGAGTTAGGGGGAGCGTTTGCTCCCCCGACCTCCCCGGGATCCTATAGATTGGGTTTTTGCGTATAAAGGCCTGTACTTGCGCTGAAAATGGGACGACCATGCAGAGATAGGACTTAGCCAAGTTTTTCATTTTTTAGTTTAGTTTTTCTTTTCTTTTCATGTAAATTGTATGTAGGCTTAGGTTAGATGATGATTCATGTAAGTAAGAGAGAGAGGCTGATGTTGAGAGTGACACCGATGTACCCTCCTCCTTTCTTTCATTGTTTCAGTAAGTAATAAAGGTAAATGCTTTGTTTTTATGTTCTGCTTTACTTTACATTTCTTTTGCTTTCTTCTTCCTCCTTCTACTTTACCTCGTTTGTTTTTGTTGAGTTTACAAGTGAATTCAAAGCACAAGTACAACGATGTTATGTGAGTGCCAACGATAGTTCATGAAGACGTTCTCCTCCTCAAGACGTATCACTTCATGCTTGTGCTAGACTTGATGATATAATGCGAACGGGGACTGAGCTCGGGCTTATGATCTATGCGTTGAACGCCTCCTAAACAAAGTTAGAACATGCACAGGTTTCCAAGTAAGTCATTAATCAAACTAGGTAAGTATTTCTTCACTCTCCTTTCTTTTTTTTTCTTTTATTTCTTTAGTATAGATCACCACTTCTTCCAACTCTTTCTTTTCGACTCATTTGTACATAGTCGCTTTCTTTCCCCTTCTTTGTAAATAGTCTTTTCTTTCCACCTTCTTCATCTCTCATTTTCTTCTAACTTTAACATAACTCTTTTTCTCTTTTCTTTTTAAGAAACAAAGAAGAACTTTTGTTTTGTTTTCTTAACGATTTTAATACAAGAACGTAAACGCTTCTAACGCAAAACCCTCCTTGTGGATCACGACCCGCATAACCACTTGCTATAGCTGTAAGAATTGAGCACTTGCACATCTTCATTCTAAGTTCTGAAATCCCATATTTTGTGTGCAGGTTTAGCCTCAATCACACCTCAACCCTTATCTAGGGGAATCAAGAGGAGTTTGTCCAGAGCCCTTCACGGGGTATTCGGCTACACTCGTTGGTTGTATTAAGTGTGTGGCAAATTAGTTTTGTAATTCCGCATTTAGTTTTTAGATTAGCCATATCACCTATTCACCCCCCCTCTAGGTGATTTCACTATAGTCGACTAACCCAGTGAAATTTGCCTACCCTAGTCGACTAACCCAAATCTCAAGTCGACTAATGGCAGTTTCTGACTGTTAGACAGTTTCTTTTTTCTGGTATTTTTTGCAACGTTATCTAACGTTTGAATGTTCAAATTGGACCTAATAACTACCCTAATTAACCCTAGAGTGCAGCTATAAATAGGGTTGTTAATCTTAGGCCAAAATACCAATTAAAATATTCAGTTTTCTGACCAAAAATCCTGAAAATATTCTAGTTTCCTGAAAACTGTTCCCACTTCCAGTTCTTCACCAATTCCTACTCTTTTGTGAAGATCTCTGAAAGTCATCCTATACTAGCCCTTGTCTACGATCACATACTATACCAAGGCTTATAGGAAAGGTTGTAATCACTCAAAGAAATCATTGTACAAGAGCATCTTCTTGGTGTAGAAGAGAGGTTGTACAAGGTGTTTTTGTTCTCTTGGTTGTAAGTGGAGTTGTACACATTTGGCAAAGGGGATTTGTCAAGTGGTGTGCAAGGTGTTAATTTTGGGTGTACAAAGTCAAGGATAAAGGAAAATCTCAAGCGGGTGGCTTAGGGACCGGATATAGGTCACGAGGATCGAACCAGGATAAATCACACATGTTTGCGATTGTTAACTTTTCTGTGATTTGTTTTTCTTTATTTGTAAGTACATTTATTTCCTTTATACTAATATTCTTGTGAGCGTTGACTTCGCATATTAGATCCATATTTGGCATCATCTCGGGACCAACATTTGGTATCAGAGTCCTGCATACCCAGTCAACAACAAGTAAGGATGGCAACGGAGTTCCCTTCATCACAATTCAAAGAAGGACATTCTACACAACGTCCACCACTATTTGACGATCTAACTACAACTATTGAAAGTATAGAATGAAGATCTACTTGCAATCGCTCAACTACGAACTTTAGAACATCGTAGAAGCACCGTACACCAAACCGCCTACCCACTACAACGCTTGGAGTGATGATCAAAAGAGGAATGCGAACCTTGACGCCAAGCGATGAATGCTTTATTCTGTGCCTTAACTAAAGAAGAGTTTGTTGGCCCAGAGGCCTTCCACTCTAGTTTTGATGATGATTAACTCATGTAGTTATGTGTACTAATAATCTTGTGATTTTAGTTTCAGATCATTAATCAAGTTATTATTAGGTGATTAGCTTCAACAAGATGATTTGGAAGCTTTCACATGTTGATTCAAGAGCCCGAGCGTCAAAGATCATATATAGCACTTGCTCGGTGGATCAAGGAGTTTTGGATCGAGTCGGCTTGGAGACGGCGCTCTACAAGAAGACATCGGTACCATAGTTTAGCTTTGTGTTTAGATCCAAATTGTAAAGATTAGAATAGTATGATATGCTCAAGTTCACAATACACACGTTTCGTGTTTTGAATATTGGTTTTCGGTTTTTCCATTTTTGGTTTAACCGATCTTGGTTTGCATGAATAGATAGATTAAAAACAAGTTTACAAGGTTTTATGTATATTAGATTTGTTCTATATACATGCATGCTTAACTTCTTAGACAAACTTAGTTTTGACTACTTATTCATGTGTTTTATGTTTTGGTATTTTTAACAAAACATATTTTGGAATTAAAGTCAAAAACATGGATATGTATATGTTTCTTGTATATTGAATTTCCATCCATATGCAACATGCTACAAAGTGTTTAAATATCATGTTTTTGTATTTGGATGAGTTTTGGGCAAAACATATTTTCTATTCAAAAATTCAAGTTTTAGAAAATACAGTTTTTTGATTTTTGGTAAAAATGTTAAAACACAAAAATAGTTTCATATGCTTGATATTTGAGTTAAAATGTTTATCACAAGTTTATATATCAATGCAAAATGGTAAAACTATTTTTGGGGATTTTTAGAAGAGATAAAAGAATTTTTAGAAATATGTTTAACTGTTTTTCTGACCCAGTTTCTGACCCAGACTGTGGCTGACAGGCCAGGTCGGTCGACCGCAATGGTCGACCGCACCAAGGGCCAGTCAACCGTTGCGGTCGACTGACGTGCACAGCCTTGTGCACGTTTGGCAGACACAGGGCCGGTCGGCGGTCGGCCGACTGGATCAGAGAGCCTTGCTCTCTGCATCTGGACGGTCGACTGAGCGATCGACCGGTACAGAGAAGTCTGCTCTCTGTATCTTGGCGGTTGGCCGGGCGGTCGACCGGGTTCGCCCAACGGTCATATTTATGACCGTTGGCGGTCGACCGGCCAGTCGACCGCCAGCCTGTCAGGCTGCCAAATCAGCCTAACGGTTAGTTTTCTGTTTGGGCTATAAATACCCCATTTCTTGAGGGTTTTGAATAAGGATTTTTGGTGCTAATTTTTCCTGACTCTCTAGTGTTTTCACAGCAATCAAAAGAAGTTTTTGGGCTTTAAATTGAACAATCTATTTGGTGTTTTTGCTAGGGTTTGGAAAATCAAGAAAGGGTTTTTGGGAAAAGATTTTGATTCAACTTCTTCATCTGGATTTCTAGTTTTTCCCAAAGATTTTCTTTGAGTTTTTGATTTTCATTCCTTTGGTTTTCTCCACACTTGAGCTACATCTACTATCTTATTCTATAGGATCTTTGTGTGGGAAAAGAGATTGTTTGTGGTTGTTGTTTAGACCACCAAGTTGTAAACCCTTCATTTGCTAGGCTTTGTGCCTTTCCCTCATTGTGTTGAAGAGGTTGTGCATTTGGGTTGTATCCCTCAAGTTGTGAGGTGATCCTTGTGTAGATTTGTGCTAATCCCTAAGTTGTGAGGTGATTGTTTGTTGGCTTGGAGTTGTGCCTCAAGGAGGAGGTTGTGTTTGTAAGGAGAGGAGTTGGGTACTCCTTGTGATTGTATTGCCCCAAATCCTCGGTGGAGGTTCCCTTTGTGGGAGTCCTTTGTGGACAAGGTAGTGGACTTAAAATCCTTCTGGGCGAAGGCGAGGATGTAGAGCTGAGTTCTCGAACCTCGAAACATATCTTGTTGTTTGCGCTTGATCCCTTGGCTCTTACTCTCTCTATATTGTGCCTTGCATCTATTCATATTGTTCATTCATAATTATTTGCTTGGGTTGTTTGAGTGTGCATCTCTTATTAATTGCAATTAGTTTTTAAATTCCGCATTGAGTTCATTAGATTAGCATTATCACCTATTCACCCCCCTCTAGGTGATTTCAATTGGTATCAGAGCCTCCGCTCCTGATATTTAGGTTTAACCACCTAGGAGTGAGATCTTGGTTTGCTAATCTTCATTTGCATTGTTCATTTGCACACATATAGTTTGCACTCATGGATAGCCCTCCTATGTTTGATTTTTCTAGACATGATATTTGGAAGGCCAAGATGAGTAGACATTTAAAAAGCCTAGGACATCTAGTTTATCAAGCCACTACTCAAGACTCCTACCTTAATGCTAGCAAGCATAAGAAGGCCAATGCATTAGCACTTAAAACACTTAGAGCATCTCTTAATGAAGATCTTTTACATGTGTTTGCTCATTATGAATCGGCTTTTGCAGTTTGGAGCATATTGATTTCTCCCGAGCTTCCAAGGATCATTAACAAGTTGAGGAGATCTAGGAGAGACAAGTCCGACGAGCATTGCCTCATAGTCCAAGGGAAAAACTCCCTTGAGGTACAATCGGATTCTCAACTAGATGATAGCTCTAGTTCCTATTGCCATGGTTGTTTTGAAGTTCAAACATTGAATATGGAACTTGCTCAAAAGCTTGAAATTTTTTTGAAAAAACATAATTTGTTGAAAAAGAATAATCTTGAACTAAAAGAAGAAATGAAGGATTTATGTTCAAGTTTTGAATCGGTTTTGCAAGAGAAGGAAGAGATTACTAGTGAACGTGACTCACTAAGATCTCAACTAGACCTTGCCCTAAAAGAGATTGATGTTTTGAAAAGCAAAATTAATTTTGATGATGTTGTGAAAAACAATGAGGTTTTATCTTCTAAATTAGATTTTGTTTTAAAAGATAACCTTGTATTGAAAAATGAAATTGATTTCATTACAAAAGAATTGGATTTGGTTTTAAAGAAAAATGAATCTTTGAAAATTGAATTATCTTCACATGTTTACCATGCTAGTGTAGCTTCTTCATCTAGCACATCTATTGCATGCTCCACTTTATCTTCAACTATTGAAAATGATATAAATATTTTGAAGAAAAGTGTAGATTGTTTGGGCTCCACTTTGAGCCAATGTACTTTAAATCATACACGCTTGGAAATCTTGGTTCGTAAGAAACAAGGTCCATCTTTGCATGCACACCTATCACGGCATACACATGCTCATCACGATCACAAACTTCACACTATGTATGCCCATGTGTACACATGTACACATTGTGGTCGAAAAGGCCACCTTGCTAGTTTTTGCTATGATCGTTTACATATTGAAAATTTAGCAAATAATCTTGTTTGGGTTAGGAGAGATACTAACCCCTATGGACCCAAAAGGAAATGGGTACCAAAGACCACCCCTAAAATTTTTGATGTAGGTGTGGGCTCTCGCATCACGTGAGAGTAGCGGTGCCTTGAAGTGGATGCGTTCCGTGCTTAAAGAAAACAATTTGGATGCATCACTTTCAAGGGGAGTTTTGTGGAGAGGACCACCATTGGTTTGGAGATCTAGAGAGGTGCCTTCATCGGTTTTGGTATCGATCTCTAACTCCCGTTTTTATTTACATGCTTTCACATCATTGATTTATAGCATGTCATGTTTTATTGTTCATTATGATTATGCCATGTGATTTAGATTAGTGATATACATGTTTAGTTATTTGAGACACCCATGAACCTATCTTTGTGTTCTCACTTTGTTTTTAAACTAATATGTATGTCCTAGATCTAATGCACATGCATACACATAATGATCATATGTGTGTTTATAATTTTTTGTTTTATTTTGATATTTATAGTTTATTATGTTAAATGCCATGATCCTTAGATCATTGACATGCGTAGCTCTTGAGATCACCCATGTTTATATGGACCCGTATGTTGTGTCTCACCATTTGTTTAGCTATTATGCACATCATAGCTCTAATAACATGTGAATTTACATAATAATCATATTTATGATTTTCATGTTGATTTATGTCCCGTTTTATGCCTCATATTTTGAATATACGTTTAAATGTTAGTTTTCATTAAGACTAGAATTTATACTTGTACATGTAATGGGCCACAAATAAATCTTTATATATGTTTGTGCTTGGATGCTTATTTGTACCCATTAGATGTTCTAGTATAGTCTAGTTTTGATGATTCATGCATTCTAACTTGTATTCCCTATTTTGGACATGTTTTTTTGATCATGTGTTTTCACTTCATGTATATGTTTATTTTGTCAAACCTTAAGATATACATGTATACCCCTTGAGTCATTTGCTTTTCATGCAAATCTTTATTATGGACTCAAATTGTTTTCAGGGATATGTATGTATACTTTTTGTGTTGTCAAAACATACATATGCCTTAAAGTATAATTTGTTTTAATGAAATTTAGTTTTTCATGTTTTCATGTTTAAGGAATTTAAATCGAGCTTAATTGAATATTTTCATGATGATATGTGTCACATAACACTTGTTCACTCACTTTATTAGGTTTCTCATGACTTTGTTTTCATGAGCATGATATGGGCTTTATGGATTTTGAGTGTTTAGTGATCTTGTGAATCACATGTGTTTTATGAAAAACAATTTTGTTTTGTTCCTTACTTGAAGGATTTCGTACTAGTTAACAAATTTTCCATAACTAGTTCGTGTTCTTCACTTTGGTAGAGTTTTTCAAATGTACTCTATTTTCAAACCTTTGAAAACCCCTACCATCTAAGGGTGGTTGGATGGGAGATCATGCTCATGTATGCCTTATAATGAAAATCATTTTAAACTTGAACATGATTGGGAGGCTAGGTAATATGAGATATACATTTGATATTATTGTTGTTTCAATTGGTATCATTGAATTCTTTCAATTGGTATCAATATTGACATTTCTTGTATAGTTATATATATTTTTGTATATGTATGCTTGCACTTCAAAGAGTATCAATTTCAATTGGTATCTAACTTTTAATACATATATATGTTTTTATTTGTGCTTATTATATTCATATATCTTAGAGCAAAAATTTTGATCATGATAAAGCTTGTTTTATAATGACTATCTTGTTTCAATTGACTAGTTTTCAATTGGTATCCACATACAAGCTTATTCATTGTTTCATTTGGTATTTCATAAAGAAGGAGAAAACTTGTATTTCATCTTTCAATTGGTATTTGTTTTCCACTCCCATACTTTATGATTGAAATTTTCAATTTGGTATCATATGTTCAAAATGAAAAATATTTACAATTGGTATCAAAATTTTTGTTTAGACATTCAAAATTTATTATGTTTAATTTCAATTGGTATCAAGATTTTCATGTGTTTTGCTTAAAATTGGTATCAATATTTTTTTGTTTCCTTTCAGTTGGTATCAAGATGCTCTACTTTGACAAATTTTTAATTGATATCTTAATTGATTGTCACCCCTTATTTACATCATTTGTGTTTTAGACAAAAAGGGGAGAACATTGTTTTATTGCTTTTAACCCCTTTATTGCTTCTTTGTTTCGAACAAAAAGGGGGAGAAGAATGTTTTTGTTTTTACATGGTTTTACCCCTTTATTGATGATTAACAAAAAGGGGGAGAAAGATTTAGAGTTTGAGTTTTATATATGCATATTTATGTTTTGCATATATTAAGTTTAATTTAGTTTAAGTTTAATTGGTATATAGAGCATGTTTTGTTTTTGACAATTTCATTAGTATGTAGAACCTTTTATTGTTTATGCATATCTATGCATGTTCATGTTTCATATTCATTGCATATTTATGTTTATTTGTTTATGCATGAGTTAAGGGGGAGCTTCTTTGAAGCTTAACTTTAATCCATGCATATATAACTCCATGAGTTTTGTCATCATCAAAAAGGGGGAGATTGTTGGCCCAAAGGCCTTCCATTCTAGTTTTGATGATGATTAACTCATATAGTTATGTGTACTAATAATCTTGTGATTTTAGTTTCAGATCATTAATCAAGTTATTAGTAGGTGATTAGCTTCAACAAGATGATTTGGAAGCTTTCACATGTTGATTCAAGAGCCCGAGCATTAAAGATCATATATAGCACTGCTCGGTAGATCAAGGAGTTTTGGATCGAGTCGGCTTGGAGACGACGCTCTACAAGAAGACATCGGTACCATACTTTAGTTTTGTGTTTAGATCCAAATTATAAAGATTAGAATAGCATGATATGCTCAAGTTCACAACACACACGTTTCATGTTTTGAATATTGGTTTTCAGTTTTTCCATTTTTGGTTTAACCGATCTTGGTTTGCATGAATAGATAGATTCAAAACAAGTTTACATGGTTTAATGTATATTAGATTTGTTCTATATACATGCATGCTTAACTTCTTAGACAAACTTAGTTTTGACTTACTTATTCATGTGTTTTATGTTTTGGTATTTTTAACAAAACATATTTTGGAATTAAAATCAAAAATATGGATATGTATATGTTTCCTGTATATTGGATTTCCATCCATATGCAACATGCTACAAAGTGTTTAAATATCATGTTTTTGTATTTGGATGAGTTTTGGACAAAACGTATTTTCTATTCAAAAATCCAAGTTTTAGAAAATACAGTTTTTGATTTTTGGTAAAAATGCTAAAACACAAAAATAGTTTCATATGCTTGATATTTGAGTTAAAATGTTTATCACAAGTTTATATATCAATGCAAAATGGTATTTTTGGGGATTTTTAGAAGAGATAAAAGAATTTTTAGAAATATGTTTAACTGCTTTTCTGACCCAGACTGTGGCTGACAGGCCAGGTCAGTCGACCGCAACGGTCGACCGCACCAAGGGCCAGTCGACCATTGCGGTCGACTGGCGTGCACAGCCTTGTGCACGTTTGGCAGACACAGGGCCGGTCGGCCGACCGGATCAGAGAGCCTTGCTCTCTGTATCTGGGCGGTCGACCGAGCGGTCGACCGGTACAGAGAAGTCTGCTCTCTGTAACTGGGCGGTCGGCCGGGCGGTCGACCGTGTTCGCCCAACGGTCATATTTATGACCGTTGGCGGTCGACCGGCCAGTCGACCGCCAGCCTGTCAGGCTGCCAAATCAGCCTAACGGCTAGTTTTCTGTTTGGGCTATAAATACCCCATTTCTTGGGGGTTTTGAATAAGGATTTTTGGTGCTAATTTTTCCTGACTCTCTAGTGTTTTCACGGCAATCAAAAGAAGTGTTTGGGCTTTAAATTGAACAATCTATTTGTGTTTTTGCTAGGATTTGGAAAATCAAGAAAGGGTTTTTGGGAAAAGATTTTGATTCAACTTCTTTATCTTGTTTTCTAGTTTTTCCCAAAGATTTTCTTTGAGTTTTTGATTTCCATTCCTTTGGTTTTCTCCACACTTGAGCTACATCTACTATCTTATTCTATAGGATCTTTGTGTGGGAAAAGAGATTGTTTGTGGTTGTTGTTTAGACCACCAAGTTGTAAACCCTTCATTTGCTAGGCTTTGTGCCTTTCCCTCATTGTGTTGAGGAGGTTGTGCATTTGGGTTGTATCCCTCAAGTTGTGAGGTGATCCTTGTGTAGCTTTGTGCTAATCCCTCAAGTTGTGAGGTGATTGTTTGTTGGTTTGGAGTTGTGCCTCAAGGAGGAGGTTGTGTTTGTAAGGAGAGGAGTTGGGTACTCCTTGTGATTGTATTGCCCCAAATCCTCGGTGGAGGTTCCCTTTGTGGGAGTCCTTTGTGGACAAGCTAGTGGACTTAAAATCCTTCTGGGTGAAGGCGGGGATGTAAAGCTGGGTGCTCGAACCTCGAAACATATCTTATTGGTTGCGCTTGATCCCTTGGCTCTCTCTCTCTCTATATATTGTGCCTTGCATCTATTCATATTGTTCATTCATAATTATTTGCTTGGCTTATTTGAGTGTGCATCTCTTGTTAATTGCAATTAGTTTTTAAATTCCGCATTGAGTTCATTAGATTAGCATTATCACCTATTCATCCCCCTCTAGGTGATTTCAGAGTTCAACCGTGTGTCAACAGCCACTTCTGCAAATCAAATATGGCATACTCTTCAGGTAGCACACGAAGGCACAAATAAAGTTAAAGAATCTAAGATTTTTGTTCCTGTCCACAGGTTTGAACTATTCAAAATGGAGGAGAACGAAGCCATCTCAGAAATGGTTACAAGATTCACCGACATTACCAATTCCTTAGCATCCCTTGGAAAGGAATACACCCAAGTCGAAAAAGTTCGCAAGATCCTTCGTGCACTCACATCAGATTGGGAGAAGAAGACAACCGCAATCGAAGAAGCGAACGATCTCTCAACAATATCGTTAGAAAACCTTATTGGTAATCTAATGGCATATGAAGTGCAACTCGAAGAAAGAAGGATAAACAACAACCTCTATCAAAGAAGAAAGAACTTACCTTCCATGCATCCTCAGACACGGACAATTCAGATGACGATGAAGAGGAGATGACAATGCTTTCAAGAAAATTCAGAAGATTCTTAAAGCAAGGTAAGTTTAAATATTTTAATTGCAATAAAAAAGGTCATATGAAGAAGGATTGCCCATTGCTCAAAAACAAAGGTAAATTCAAGAGCAAAAAGTTCAGAAAGAAGAAAGACTACCAAGCATCATGGGAGAACAGTGATTCCTTTTCCTCTGACGAAGAAGAAACCACTGAACATGCCAACATCTGTTACATGGCACTAGAAGAAGATGAGCTACAATATACTGAACTTTTAGATGCATTCCATGAATTATTCAATGATCTAAAGAATGAAAAAATGAAGAATAAAGTTTTATTAAAGGAAATGAAAAACTTTTCAAAGAAAATTCATGTTATGTTTCTTCTATAAATTCTCAAAAAGATGATTTTGAAATAGTAATATCATCATTGAAAAAGGATAATGAGAAATTTATAAAGAAAATATTTTGCTGAAAAAAGAAACTGTGTCTTTAAATGAAAGAATTTCTGTATTAGATATAGACATATCTGTTTTCAAAATGAAATATGAAGAGATTTTGAAAAATGTGACTAAGTTTAATCAAGAAAAAGAAAAATTGAATGATTTGTTATCATATCAAAAAATGTCACATAATCATTATGGTCTTGGATTTTTTGAAAAATCTTCATATGTTAGTAATCCATATAATTCTTTTGTGAAAAGAAAGTCTAATACTATTTCAAAAAGAATTAAGAATAAGTTTATATGGATTCCTAAAAACTTAAGCATTATTAATAAAAATACTTATATTGCATCATACATTCATGATATATGTAATTCATACAATTATGTGTATACTAACAGATGGAAACTAAATTCAAATTGGGTTTGGTCTCCTAAAGGTTAATGTTTTCTCTTATGATTGGTACCATCTAACGTTTATCTTTCAGGTACCATATAAGAAGTTGATGAGAACAATACTTCATATATATATACTTGTTATGATATATTTGTTGCAGGGGGAGAACACCAGTGTTTCTATATCTGTTATAACCCATTTTCTGCTGGGGGAGAAAATATAACTTATTTTCTGCAGGGGGAGCATTCGTGCACACAAAGTGTCATCATCAAAAAGGGGGAGATTGTTAGAACTTGCTTTTGATGAAGACATTTGTAATGCTATGTCATTTGGAGCTCTATCACAAGCCTATTCAAGAGTTCTTCATGATCAAGGCTTCCCAAAGAGAGTTGCTAATGATATGTTTTGTAATGATTAAATAGCATGTTAAAAGCCTTGATGCACACACATATCTTAGCATAGTTAGTGGACTTATACTTTTTTCAAGTCGACTAATACATTTTATAGTTGACTTGACCATTTCCCTAGTCGACTAGCTTTGTGTCTTAAAAGATCCCAACTCTCTGTTTGTCTCTGTTAGTCGACTTAACATAATACCTAGTCGACTAATAGACTTTTGTAGTCGACTTGATCCTTTCCCCTAGTCGACTAATCCCTGGCTTAGTCGACTTATAAGTTGGTTGTGGTCAACTTGGTTCAGTTTTCCAGAAACTTGTCATTTGAATTTAACTTGACCTAGTCGACTTGGTCTTGACTATAGTTGACTAACCCAGTGAAATTTGCCTACCCTAGTCGACTAACCCAAATCTCAAGTTGACTAATGGCAGTTTCTGACTGTCGGACAGTTTCTGTTTTCTGGTATTTTCTGCAACTTTATCCAACGTTTGAATGTTCAAATTGGACCTAATAACTATCCTAACTAACCCTAGAGTGCAGCTATAAATAGGGTTGTTAATCTTAGGCCAAAATACCAGTTAAAATATTCAGTTTTCTGACCAAAAATCCTGAAAATATTCTGGTTTCCTGAAAACTGTTCCCACTTCTAGTTCTTCACCAATTCCTACTCTTTTGTGAAGATCTCTGAAAGTCATCCTATACTAGCCCTTGTCAACGATTACTTACTGTACCAAGGCTTATAGGAAAGGTTGTAATCACTCAAAGAAATCATTGTACAAGAGCGTCTTCTTGGTGTAGAAGAGAGGTTGTACAAGGTGTTTTTGTTCTCTTGGTTGTAAGAGGAGTTGTACACATTTGGCAAAGGGGATTTGTCAAGTGGTGTACAAGGTGTTGATTTTGGGTGTACAAAGTCAAGGATAAAGGAAAATCTCAAGCGGGTGGCTTGGGGACTAGATGTAGGTCACGAGGACCGAACCAGGATAAATCACACGTGTTTGCGATTGTTAACTTTTCTGTGATTTGTTTTTCTTTATTTGCAAGTACATTTATTTCCTTTAACTAATATTCTTGTGAGTGTTGACTTCGTATATTAGATCCACATTTGGCATCATCTCGGGACCAACAACCTACATAACCAAAGTGACGTCTCTTCACTAGAGGATTAGAAGAGTACCTCAATTCAAAGAAGAGAACCAAGTCAGAATTTTGAGTCAATGAAAATTAATTAAGTGCTGAAGCCCAAAATGCGGATTTCAATACATGAGATCTGCGTCCAAGAGTTAAAATGAGAGGCTCATATGAAACTCGTGCCTGAGCTTCAGACTTAAAGACTTAGAAATATTTTCGAGTCCTGAGACTCAAACGCGAGTCGCATAAGGAGACTCGTGTTCAGAAGTCTTAAGACGCAGAGCTCGTCAGACTTGCGTTCAATTCGCAGACGCGAGGGTGGTGTTGACAAGGAAAGAAACACTAGGATCATCAGACCTGAGTTTTGCTCATCAACATGAGAACCGCATCCACAAATCAAATACGGACTTGCGATATCCACGTTGATTGTTCAAAACTTCAAGAAGAAGTTAAGAGGACAAAACCTCTTCATGTTCACAATAATGCTGAAAGCCATTTTAAGAGTTTTTACCAGAAATAGGGGCTTCTTGAGGAGGAGAACCACTCATTTAGGTGTTAATAACGGTGGCACTAGAGGAGGAAGCGTTAACCTTCACTTTTAGAGCCATATGTGTGTTAAATCTTTCAAATGAGATTGGAAAAAAGCTTAAAGCTTTATAGATTCTTAAGGAAGCTCAAGAGCCTTTAATCTTCAGACACGGGTCTGATTGAGAGATATGAACAGTCAAGTGAATTGACTATTGAAATACTAGGGTCTTTTATAGACCTCACAATGGCTGAGATACGCGGCGCTTATCTTGAGCTCAAATCAAGATGACACGTAGCACTGAGGAGACCGTGTTTCCAATGACATCTGCGTCAAGAATGGTCCGACGCGACCTTCATGTTTAAAGCAAATGAAGCTCGCATCCGAAAGCTTCCAATGCGACCCTAGCATTTCATGAGAGCAGTGTTTCAAACAAGCTCAATGCAAGGCTCACGTTCAGAAACATCCAACATGATCCTCGCATTTCAAAAACAAGACAAGAGCCGTGTCTTCAATAGATGAGACCCGCATCTTTATCAACAAAGGCCGTGTCTTTTCTTGCCAACACAAGTGTATGTCCCCGCTTCTACAATCAGTTCAACAACAAAAGCAATCGACAACTCTACTGGTTCAATAGTATGTAAAGTCACCTAGAGGGGGGGGGGGGTGAATAGGTGAGAATGCTAATCTATGAACTAAATGCGAATTTAAAAACTTAATGCAAATTACACTCAAGTGTGATCAACAAATGATTCACACACAACCAATCCAAGCAAATATGAATGTACAATATGAATAAGGCAAGGCACAAAGTAAAGAGAGAGATAGAGAGAGCCAATGGATCAAGCGCAAACAACAAGATATGTTATCGAGGTTCGAGCACCCAGCTCTACATCTCCGCCTTCGACACACGAAGGATTTCCACTAGCTCGTCCACCTAGGACCCTTTACAAGGAGTACCCAACACTCCTCTCTTTACAACCTCCTCCCTGAGGCAAACTCCAACAATCACAACCTCCTCCTTGAGGCAAATATACAAACCAATACAACAAACTCTCAATCACCAACCAATACAAGGATCACCTCTCAACTAGAGGGATACAACCCAAAGCACAAAGCTAAGAAAAGATTGGGTTATAACTTGGTGGTCACAACAACAACCACAAACAACTTCTTCTTCCACACAAATAACCTATAGATATAGATAGTAGATTTTTAGCTCAAGTGTGGAGAAAACCAAGGGATATGAAACCAGCAACTCAAAGAAAAACCTTTGGGAAACAAATGAAATCAAGATATAGAAGTTCAAACAAAGCTTTTCCCAAAATCCCTTTTCTTTGGTTTTTCAAACCCTAATCAAAAACACAAAAGATTGTTCACTTTGAATCCAAAAACCTATTTTTTTCTTGCAACAAAAACACCAGAGAGATAGAAAATTTTAGCCCAAAAATTCTTAGAGAAAAACTCTCTCAAATGGGGTATTTATAGGCAATTTAGAAAACTAGCCGTTTACAGAATATTTGCCAGATTTACCCTGCCGGTCGACCGGCCCGGTCGACCGCCCAACGGTCAAATTCTGAACCGTTGTGGATACCGGTCGACCGCCTCGGTCGACCGAGAATTCCTGAGAGCCAACAGCTCTCCGTCGGTCGACCGCTTCGGTCGACCGGATACAGAGTCAGCCAGCGTGCACGTATCCGTGCACGTCAGTCGACCGGAACGGTCGACTGGCTTCTTTGGTGCGGTCGACCGTACCAGTCGACCGGCCAAGCCTGGCAGACAAAAGTCAGGTCTGAAATCTGAGGAAAATTAATGTCAAATAAATTCTTATAAATTACTAAAAATCCCCAAAAATAGTTTTAGCATTTTGCATTGATATATAAACATGTGATAAAAGTTTTGACTCAAATATCAAGCAATTAAAACTATTTTTGTATCTTATCATATTTATCAAAAACAAAAACTTGTATTTTCTAAAACCTTGTATTTTGAATAGAAAATACACATTGTCTAAAACTTATCCATGATACAAAATATGATATTTAAACACTTTGAAGCATATTGTATATGAATAGAAATTCAATATACAAGAAACATATATATATCATGATTTTTGTCATTAAGTCCAAAATATGTTTTGTTGTAAATACCAAAACATAAAACACATGGAATAGATTATCAAACAAAGTTTGTCTAAACAATTGAAGCATGCATGTATATAGAACAAATCTAATATACATAAACCATGTAAACTTGTTTTGATAAAAAATCTATTCATGAAAACCAAGATCGGTTAAACCTAAAACCGAAAATCAAAACATGAAAGGTGTGTGTGTTGTGAACTTGAGCTTATCATACTATTCTAATCTTACAATTAGGATCTAAACCCAAACTAAAACTATGGATACCTAAGTCTTCTTGTAGAGCGCAATCTCCAAGTTAGAGCGCAATCTCCAAGTAGGCTCGATCCAAAAACTCTTGATTCACCGAGCAAGTGCAGTGTATGATCTTTGATGCGCGGGCTCTTGAATCAACATGTGCAAGCTTCCAATTCATCTTGTTGAAGCTAAACACCAACTAATATCTTGATTAATAAACTGAAACTAAAATCACAAGATAATTAGTACACATAACTACATGAGTTAATCATCATCAAAACTAGAGTGAAAGGCCTTTGGGCCAACAATCTCCCCCTTTTTGATGATGACAAAACTCATGGAGTTATATATGCATGGATTAAAGTAAAGCTTCAAAGAAGCTCCCCCTTAACTCATGCATAGGAATAAACAAACAACAAGATGCATATAAACAGGGTTCTTGAAACAAAATGAATATGCATATGAAACATGCTATTGATTCCAATTCTAACAAAACAACTAAATTACCAAAACATGCTCTTGATACCAATGGATACTAATAAAAACAAAACTCATAATGCTCTTGATACCAATACCAATGGAGATGAAAAGAACATAAAACTGAAAACTCATGCATATCAACTCCAATAAATCTTCTCCCCCTTTTTGTCAATCATCAACAAAGGGGTAAAAACAAAAAGATATGAATTCTTCTCCCCCTAAATATATGAAACAAAGAATAAACAAACTACTTCAAGGGGTGAAACCAAAAATGATACCAATTTTAAAAAAATGTGTCAAAGAAGTGCATTATGCATTATGATATCAATAGAAAGTGATCATAAAAACATTTAAGAAATGCCTACCAATTACCAATTGAAAGTAAGAGGGGCATTGAAAACAAATATGATCCCAATTGAAATTAAAACATATTGAAAATAAAACACATGATACCAATTAAAAAAAAACACATTGATACCAATTTGAGTGAACAAATGCATCTTGATACCAATTGAAGATATATATCTTTATAAGCATATGATACTAATTAAAAATCAATAATCATTCTTAAATCATTTTTTTTTCTCATAAAGTTAGGGAGTGGGAAACAAAACCAATGGTAAACTAAATACCAATTGAAAAATTGAAATGTGAGTTTTCTCCCCCTTTATGAAATACCAACTAAACATATGCTTAGCTAGAAATAAGATACCAATTGAAAACTAAGTCAATTGAAATAATGTTAAAGCTCAAGCTTAGCATAAGCAAGATAATGATAATGCTTGTATAAAGAAACCAATTGAAAATTAAATCAATTGAAAATGAAGGTCATTAAAAAAAATCAAGCTTATCATAAGCAAAATTTGTGCATATATCTTGAAGCACAAATAAATCATCTATATATGTATGTAAGAAATAGATACCAATTGTAAATTGATACTATATGAAGTGTATGCATACATATATATAAAACAAAACATATATGAGTATACAAAAGGATGTCAAGATTAGATACCAATTGAAAGAATTCAATGATACCAATTGAAACAACAATAAGATCAAGTGTATATCTCATATTCACTACCACCCAATCATGTGCAAGTTTAAAATGATTTTCATTATAAAGCATACATGAACATGATCTCCCATCCAACCACCCTTAGATGGTAGGGGTTTTCAAAATAGATTTGAAATTATAGTTCGTTTGAAAATCACTACCAAAGAAAGGAATATCGCAACTAGTTAAATGGAAAACTTGTTAACTAGTACGAAATCCTTCAATCAAGGAATAACAAAATGTTTTTCATGAACACATGTAACTCACATGGCACTAAAACACTCAAAATCTAGATAGCACAAATTGTACTCATGAAAACTAAATCATGAGAAAACATTAAATAGGGTGAGTGTACAAGTGTTGTGTGAAACATATCATCATGAAAATGAACAATCAAGCTCAATTGAAATTCCTTTAAAATATAAACATATGAAAACTAAATTTCATTACTAAAGGAAATCTCCTAAAACATGAAAATCTAAACTCTTCATTAAAGTCAATTTATACTTCAAGGTATATGTATGTTTAGACAAAGCAAAAGTATACATACATATCCCTAAACACAATTGAGTCCAAAATATAGATTTGCATGAAAAGCAAATGACTCAAGGGGCATACATGTATATCTTAAGGTTTGGCAAAATAGACATATACATGAAGTGAAAACACTTTATCATAGAAAACACATGATCATAAGACATATCCAAAAATGAGGAATACAAGTTAGAATGCATGAATCATCAAAACTAGACTATACTAGCACATCTAATGGGTACAAATAGGCATCCAAGCACAAACATATATAAAGTTTATTTGTGGCCCATTCTATGTACAAGTATAACTCCTAGTTTTCATGAAAACAAACATCTAAGCATATATTCAAATCATAAAGCATAAAACAAGTCATAAATCAACAATTATTCTAAAAATGATCCTTATGTAAATTCATATGCTATAAGAATCAAGATATACATAATATCAAAACAATTGTGAAAACACAAAATATGGAATCATATAAACAATGGTGATCACAAATTGCGATACATGTATGGCAATGAACATACTAATCAACACATGAATCATTAAAACACAAAATCATAGAATCATGAACATCATATGATCATTGTGCATATGCATGTACATTAGATCTAAAGCATACATGTTAGTTTAAACAAGGTGAGACACTAAATGTAGATTCCAAATGAAGCATGGGTGCTCAAGTAGCTAAACATGTACAACTTAAATATAATGGCACAAGCATAATGGACAATAAAATACAACATGCTATAAAAAAAGTGAAAAGCATGTAAACACTAAATGGAGTAAGGGATTGTTACCAAAACCAAAGGGGCAACACTCCATGTCTCCAAAACACGATGGTCCTCCCACCAAATCTCCTTGAGAGTGAAGCATCCAAATGGTTCTCCTTTTAGCTTAGAATGCATCCACCTCAAGGCACCAATACCCTCACGTGACGCGAGAGCTCCCACCTATATCAAAAGCCAAAGAGGTGGTTTTTGGTACCCATTTTCTAGTGGGTCCACGGGGGTTAGTTTCTTTTCTCACCCAAACAAAATTAGTTGCTAAATTTTCATGATAAATGCGATCATAACAAAATCTAGCAAGATGGCCTTTTCGGCCACAATGTGTACATGTGTACACATGGGCATACATAGTGTGAAATTTGTGATCGTGATGAGCATGTGTATGCCGTGATGGGTGTGCATGCAAGGTTGGAACTTGTTTCTTGCGAACCAAGGTTTCCAATCGTGTGTGATTCATGGCACAATGGCTCAAAGTGGAGCCCAAACTATCAACACTTTTCTTCAAAACAAGTATATCATTTTCAATGTTAGAAGATAAAGTGGAGCATGCAATAGGTGTGCTAGAACATGAAGCAACATTAGCATGGCAAACATCAATCTCTTTTTGTAAAGATTTATTTTTAATCAAAACCAAATCCAATTCTCTAGTAATTGAATCAATATCCTTTTTCAAAGTAAGATTTTCTTTAAAAGTAAAATCCAATTTTGAAGATCAAATCTCATTGTGCTTTACAACATCATCACAATCATTTTTGTTTTTCAAATCTTCAATCTCTTTAAGTGCAAGTTCAAGTTGAGATTGTAGTGAGTCACGTTCACTAGTGATCTCTTCTTTTTCTTGCAAAATCACTTCAAAATTAGAACATAAATCCTTTAATTCATTTTTCAAAACAAGATTATTCTCTTTCAAAAGTTTGTGTTTTTCTAAGAATTTTTCAAGCTTTTGAGTAAGATCCATATTTAAAGTTTGAACCTCAAAACAACCATGGCAATAAGAATTAGAGCTATCATCAAGAGGGGAATCCGAGTGTACCTCAAGGGAGTCTTTCCCTTGGACCATGAAGCATTTATCTTTGGACATGTCTCTCTTGGATCTCCTCAAATTGTTGATGATCCTTGGAAGCTCGGGAGACGTTAAGATGCTCCAAACTGCAAAAGCCGAATCATAGCGATCAAAAATAGGTAAAAGATGTTCATTTAGAGATGCTAGAAGTGTCCTAAGGGCTAATGCATTGGCCTTCTTATGCTTGCTACTATTAGGGAGGGATTCTATAGTGATGGCTTGATAAACTAAATGACCTAGAGTTTTTAAATGCCTAGTCATGTCCACCTTCCAAGCATCAAGTCTAAAATGGTCAAACATAGGAGGGTTAGCCATGAGTGCAAACTAGTATGAGTGCAAATGATAATGCAAATGAAGATTAGCAAACCAAGATCACTCCTAGGTGGTTAAACCTAAATATCAGGAGCACTAGCTCTGATACCAATTGTAAAGTCACCTAGAGGGGGGGTGAATAGGTGACAATGCTAATCTATGAACTAAATGCGGAATTTAAAAACTTAATGCAAATTACACTCAAGTGTGATCAACAAATGATTCACACACAACCAATCCAAGCAAATATGAATGTACAATATGAATAAGGCAAGGCACAAAGTAAAGAGAGAGATAGAGAGAGCCAATGGATCAAGCGCAAACAACAAGATATGTTATCGAGGTTCGAGCACCCAGCTCTACATCCCCGCCTTCGACACACGAAGGATTTCCACTAGCTCGTCCACCTAGGACCCTTTACAAGGAGTACCCAACACTCCTCTCTTTACAACCTCCTCCCTGAGGCAAACTCCAACAATCACAACCTCCTCCTTGAGGCAAATATACAAACCAATACAACAAACTCTCAATCACCAACCAATACAAGGATCACCTCTCAACTAGAGGGATACAACCCAAAGCACAAAGCTAAGAAAAGATTGGGTTACAACTTGGTGGTCACAACAACAACCAAAAACAACTTCTTCTTCCACACAAATAACCTATAGATATAGATAGTAGATTTTTAGCTCAAGTGTGGAGAAAACCAAGGGATATGAAACCAGCAACTCAAAGAAAAACCTTTGGGAAACAAATGAAATCAAGATATAGAAGTTCAAACAAAAGCTTTTCCCAAATTCCTTTTCTTTAGTTTTTCAAACCCTAATCAAAAACACAAAAGATTGTTCACTTTGAATCCAAAAACCTATTTTTTTCTTGCAGCAAAAACACCAGAGAGATAGAAAATTTTAGCCCAAAAATTCTTAGAGAAAAACTCTCTCAAATGGGGTATTTATAGGCAATTTAGAAAACTAGCCGTTTACAGAATATTTGCCAGATTTACCCTGTCGGTTGACCGGCCCGGTCGACCGCCCAACGGTCAAATTCTGAACCGTTGTGGCTACCGGTCGACCGCCTCGGTCGACCGAGAATTCCTGAGAGCCAACAGCTCTCCGTCGGTCGACCGCTTCGGTCGACCGGATACAGAGTCAGCCAGCGTGCACGTATCCGTGCACGTCAGTCAACCGGAACGGTCGACTGGCTTCTTTGGTGCGGTCGACCGTACCAGTCGACCGGCCAAGCCTGGCAGACAAAAGTCAGGTCTGAAATCTGAGGAAAATTAATGTCAAATAAATTCTTATAAATTACTAAAAATCCCCAAAAATAGTTTTAGCATTTTGCATTGATATATAAACATGTGATAAAAGTTTTGACTCAAATATCAAGCAATTAAAACTATTTTTGTATCTTATCATATTTATCAAAAACCAAAACTTGTATTTTCTAAAACCTTGTATTTTGAATAGAAAATACACATTGTCTAAAACTTATCCATGATACAAAAATATGATATTTAAACACTTTGAAGCATATTGTATATGAATAGAAATTCAATATACAAGAAACATATATATATCATGATTTTTGTCATTAAGTCCAAAAATATGTTTTGTTGTAAATACCAAAACATAAAACACATGGAATAGATTATCAAACAAAGTTTGTCTAAACAATTGAAGCATGCATGTATATAGAACAAATCTAATATACATAAACCATGTAAACTTGTTTTGATAAAAAATCTATTCATGAAAACCAAGATCGGTTAAACCTAAAACCGAAAATCAAAACATGAAAGGTGTGTGTGTTGTGAACTTGAGCTTATCATACTATTCTAATCTTTACAATTAGGATCTAAACCCAAACTAAAACTATGGATACCTAAGTCTTCTTGTAGAGCGCAATCTCCAAGCTAGAGCGCAATCTCCAAGTAGGCTCGATCGAAAAACTCTTGATTCGCCGAGCAAGTGCAGTGTATGATCTTTGATGCGCGGGCTCTTGAATCAACATGTGCAAGCTTCCAATTCATCTTGTTGAAGCTAAACACCAACTAATATCTTGATTAATAAACTGAAACTAAAATCACAAGATAATTAGTACACATAACTACATGAGTTAATCATCATCAAAACTAGAGTGAAAGGCCTTTGGGCCAACATAGTACACTAACAAATAAATCAGAGCTCAGATAAGTTCTAGACTATGTATCTAGACACTCACAAAGATCTACCTGGGAGGCATCAAATAGTTCAACAGTACACTCACGAAAACTAAAATCCAGACAAGATCAAATTCAGGACATCTCAAAATATTACCCGTCCAATCATAGGAGTCCAAATCAACATGAGTTCAAAGTATCAAAATCCGTCCCAGTCAACTGCGAAGCTTCGAAAACTTTGGAGAGGGCTCTGTAGGCTGTCTAAAAATCACTGAAGACAAGTCCTCAGGCACGGACCTAACTCAAACGCGAACCTCGTGTCTAATGGTAAACGCGGGCCTGAGTCTACCTAGCACTCCAACTCAAATGCGGAGCTTAACTAAGCCCACATCTCAGCTTAAGTGCGAGCCTGCGAAGCCCGCATCTCAACTTAAGCATGAGCCTGTGAAGCCTGCGTTCCAACTCAAAAATAGAAGCTCAACCAAGCCCGCGTCTCAACTTAAACACGAGCTTGCGAAGCCAATGTTCTAACTCAAACCAAAGCTCAACCAGCTCCGCGTTTCAACAACAGAACAAGAACCCATGGGTCGCATTTTTATTGTAACTGCCCTATTACTGGGTCAATTAATACCCAGGTAAAGTGGAGAGTTAATCCCCATTATGAAGAGATTCTAGGGAACAATTCTACCACTGAATACCTCTATAAATAGCCATGAAAGCTATTTAAAGGGGGTAGCTTTTTTTGGGTGAAGGAGAGAATATTTTGGTATTTAAGAGAGAAGAGAAAGAGAGAGAGAATGAGAGAAAGAAGTTTTCTTCTTCAAAAGAGAACTCCAAAACTTACTGTGTCCAAGTGGAGTGATCTTACATCCCTAAAATGATCTTGTCGTTCAGCCGATAAACTTAGAATAAGATTCACTCTCCATCGCCACGTGAAGAACCCAGCCTTAAACAAAGAAGAGATTCAAATACCCTCCCCTCTTTTGTAATCGGATTTTGATGCGTTGTAATTTTCTTTGTAATTAATAAGAATTTTACTTCGCATTTTTTCGACCAAACACTTGTGTTTTTGCTTCTTTTGTATTTGTTATTCATTGCTTGCATCATATTCATCAGTCTTACTTATCAGTTTCACTTATTTTAACAAGAAGGCAATTAAGCACCTCAACTCCTAATTTAGAGGAATATAGATGAGAAGTTCTAGAGCCCTACATGGGGAATCTGACTTCACTTCTTATTTTGAGTTGACCTTTTGCATCATTCATTTTAAATTCCGCACTATTTGTCATTAGATTAGCATTACACCTATTCACCCCCTCTAGGTGTACTTTCATAAATCACTTGTATGTTGATCGAATTTTCAATCAAAATATTTTGAGTTTTTCTTATATTTGCTCTTAGATTCGAGTTGTTCTCTTTGGCTCATGGATCCGGGTCATTTTGCTTGTGGATTCAAGTATTTATCCCTACCTGAAAATTTCTTCAGGATTCATCAACGCAAGAACGAGATCTAGCCTGAGTCGTTCGTCATCCTCGCTTCCCTTTCTATCTCAACTGTCGATAATAACCCCTTCCCTCTCCAGGTTGCCACTAGTGTCCTCCTCACCTTTGTCATCTCCCTCTTCCTCTTCCGCTCCCTCTGCCATCTTGCCTCTATTGCCGCTGTGATTCTCTTACTACGAATAGAGGTTCGCCATCATGGCGTGGGGGGCTCGATGACGAGGGGAGCTGATTAGTCTACAATTCTGCTTCATTACATCACATTTCCCTACCGATTTATGAATAAAATGACGCTTCTCACCCGTGTTTTGGTCTATTTTGTAGGTAATCAAGAGTTCAAAGGTAAAGAAAAAATAAGAGCCTAATTAAACTCAATTTAGGATAATTAAATCTCATTGCTTGGAGGCCAAGCTAGAGAGCTTCTAAAAAATATATTGGATCTAGAAGTTGGGCGCAAATATGAAAAAAAGGGATCAAATTCACCCAAATCCAGAGATACCTAGAAGGTCCTCGTAGCTGGATGATTAGTTTATAGTTCTGCATTATTATATCACATTTTCTTACTGATTTATGAATAAAATGTCGGTCTAAATCGTGTTTTGGTCTCTCTTGCGGATAATCAAGACAAGGAGGGCAAAAGGGTAATAAGAGCTTAATTAAATCCATTTTCGGGTAATTAAATCCCATTTCTTGGAGGCCATGCAAGGGAGATTCTAGAAGATGCATTGAACCTAGACCTTTGCGCACGTCAAACAAATATCTGGACGATAATACCCAAATCCAACCATATCTGGAAGGTCCTCGAAGCGACATGAATATGCTCACCAAAACAAGGGACCTAAGTCCCTTGTTTAGCTACGAAAATGTGGCTACGGCCGCATTTTCACGGCCAAGTAGGCGAGTCATACGTCGATTTTTAACTTGTGACCTCGTCTCGTCTTCTAGAAGCGCTTTCTACCTATAAATAGCCCTGCAGAGGCCCGAAAAGCAAGGTGATTGAGAAAATAGGCTAGGTTTTCTATCTTTTAGTGTAGTGTAGGTGTTCCTCTTTTCTTTTCTTTTTATATCTTTTATTTTCTTTTAGATTCATGTTTTAGGGAAGTGAGATTCAGAGAGAGAAAGAGAGAGATTGATGTAATAGATAGTGACAACTATGTAAAGGTGTCTCCTTTCTTCTCTATTGTAATCTTCTTCATCTTCTACATGATGCTTAGCTAATCTTTCTTCTCATGAAAATCTAACTGCTAACCACTAACCATCTAACCACTTACTTGATAATCCACATGAATCTAATAGCCTCTATAAGGCCTTGCTCTTGAAAGAGCCATTGATGGCTCATGATAATGGATTCTAATATTCTAACATTTCTAACATCAAACCACTAACTTGCTAACTTGCAATGTCTTCATTATTTCATGCTCACATCTAACCGGTTTTGATGATCTAATAGTAGATTGCAACTTATTGTGTGGTATGGATGTGTGTGGTTTGAATGTTGATGAATAATCTTATGTGCCATGCTTTGTATCGTCTCTTGAAGCCAAGGACTAGTAATGGCCAAGGATCTATGTAAGACAACTATCACTTTGAGGTTAGCATGGTTAGTGAAGCAATTAGTAGTTAGTAGCCATGAGTTTTCTTTTTTACTTTGTTTTAAAACTAATTTTCAAAATCTTTTTATCACACTCTTATCGATGTTTTCACCAACTTCTTAGTTCACCTTTGTTTCATCTTCTTTTTATTATCAAAACCATTTCTCTTTTATTTTCATATTACTGATTTCATCGCCTTCTCCATCTATTACTTCTGGATTTCTTTTTCTTTTACTTTTTCTCATTTTTTAACAAAGAAGAACTTGTTAACAACCGACGTGAACATAAACTGTTAATGCTTCTATCGCCTTCTGTCCCTTTGGATTCGACCCGTTGAGCCAATGCTATAATGGAAGTATCGAGGGAACATTAGAAAACACGCTTTTATACTGATTTCATAAAACATAGTTTTTCAAGTGCTGGTTTCGCTCCGATCAAATGGACGAAGCCACGGAGTGAATCCAGGACCTGGGTCCCTGATATTGCCATGAAAATGTGGCATTTGCCACATTTTTGTGGCAATCTTATAGGCCCATGCGTCAATCTTCGACGCGTGCCCTCATCTCACCTTCCAAATTCTTCTTTTGCCTATAAATACACCAAGGATGGGCCAAAAATGAGAAAGAAAGATGTAGGCTAGGGTTTTCTCCATTAGTGTAGTGTAGAGAGTAGGTGTTCTTCTTCTTTTTTTTGTATTTTATTTTCTATTTTAAATTCATGTATTAGGGCTAAGTTGATTTAGAGAGAGATAGAGACATATTGATGTAATAGAGAGTTACAATCTATGTAAAGGTGTCTCCTTTCCCTCTATTGTAATCTTCTCCATCTTCTACATGATACTTAGCTAATTTTTCTTCTCATGGTGACTAACTTCTAACCACTAACAAGCTAACCACTTACTTGATAATTCACATAAATCTAATAGCCTCTATAAGGCCTTTCTCTTGCAACAGACATTGATGGCTTATGATAATAGATTCTAACATTCTAACATCTAACTACTAAGTTGCTAACTTACAATGCTAACTTTATTTCATGCTCCCCTCTAACCGATTTTGATGATCTAATAGTAGCTTGCATCTTGTTTTGTGGTTTGGATGTTGATGAACAATCTTATGCGCCATGCTTTGTATCATCTCTTGAAGCCAAGGATTAGTAATGGTAAAGGATCCATGTGAAGCAATTATCACTAAGAGATTAGCATGGTAGTTGATTAAGGTTTTAGCTGCACACAAAAATACAGAATTTTAAAACTTAGAATAAAGAGTGCAAGTACTCAATACTATCGCAATACCAAGTGGCTATGCGTGTCGTGATCCACGACGAGGGACTAGTGATGGAAGCTTTTTTTAGCAAGTACTCTTTTAAATTACATTCAATAGTTAAAGATCTTCTTTTAGTTCTTTAAAAGAAAAGAAAAAAATGGAGTTACAATTAAGTTAGGAAGAAGGTGATAGATTGAGAAGGTAGAGAAAATAGAAAATAGATATATATAAAGAAATCAAAAAGAGTGATAAAAGAGTTGGGTGTTGATGGTGTTGGTAATCTAAACTAAAAAATTAAAAGAAAGAAAACTAAAACCTAAAAAACTTACTTACCTCCTGGCGCCTGCTTACCTTTGACTCATATCAACGATGTACCTTTGTTTGAAGGTGAGCAAAGTATGACAAACAGGATCTTCCGTATTCCTGATTTACACTATAAAATGAAGGGGCAAGCTACACTACCATAGAAATGGATATCCATCACCATAAGCCATCAACGGCACTAGCAAGGGAAAGGCAACTTCGAGGCTATAGGATTCATTTAGATCCACAAACACAGAGGGAAGCAGATGAAAACAAGAATAGAAAAGAAAGGAAAACTTCGATTCGATTCAAATAACAATGAAAGAAAAGATCACTTACACCGGTGTCACCCTTAGTACAAGCTTGTTCTCATTCCTCCATGAAAGTCTCCTCTCCTCTCAATTACATAAATAAAACAAAAGTTATATAAGAGAAAACTAAAAACCTAAGTTACAAACTACAGTATAGCCTAAATTTTACTCTCTGCTTGGTCGTTCCCTGTACGCTCTGAAAAACCCAACATTTATAGGCAAAACCTAACGGGGAGGAGCGTACGAAGATGGGGGGAGCAAACATACCCCCAACTCCTCTAACAAAGCCGTGAAAATGCGGCATTAGCCGTGTTTTCGCGGCCTTGGTGTGGCCAGGTGGCCACACCCGGGGGCACACGTCTCTGGTTCCTCAATTTTCATTTATCTTTAGCTGGATTTTAAGTTTAGGTTCAGAATTTTAACGAAACTGCCTTTGATCTTTTGGCTTTAACCGATTGATTTGTAAAGATTTGTCTTAATCAGTTTTTAATTGATTTTATCTTCTCTGATTTGCCTTGATTTGCCCTGATTTTCTGATTATGAATTAATTCTGAATTAAATCAGAATTTTGATAGGCTTTTGGGCTCGTTTCTCTTTCCTCTTCTTTAGTAATGGGCCTGCATATAAATTAGACAGTAATTAGGATTAAAAGTAGAGTTTATTATATAATAAATATGAGAATGTGATAATGAACATGCAATATCAACGACCGATCACACCCCCATACCTATCTTTTGCTCGTCCTCGAGTAAAACAATAAAACTAAATCAAAAATTATTAGACCACTTTCGCAGGTCGCGCGAATGCACTGAGCATGTGCAACGAGCCGTTAACCCTCTAGGTTCTCCCTAGAGGACGAGTTTTGTCTTGTGAGGGTTTTCAGTGGATTACACCAACAAAATTTGTAAAGAAAGAGAAACAAAGAGTTATTATTTTCGAAAAGCATTTTGAAAGAGAAAAATATTTGAAGTATTATTGTAAGAGTTCAAGTAATCTATAAGTTACAGGAAAACTGAACTTTTCATTCCTAAACTTAGTCTCAATTCAAAAATTTATTATCAATCAAAGGAAGGAGTCAACTTGTGCTTCTCATCTAATCTATTACTTTACCCTAAGTCATACACACCTTTGTGACCGTGAAATTTTGACTTGGGGTTCTTTAACTCTAAATCTTATGCCTTTATTACTTTTTTTATTATTATTTCGTGGTGATACTATTCCTTAGTTCTATTAGGCTTTCTAATCTGCCATGTAATAAAATCGGTGACTCTCAAACCAAACGATCTTAAAGCACTGGGTGAGAAAACACCCCAAGGACTTAAGAAATCGAGCAAACAAGGCAACAAAACTAAGGATTTTATTATATACACCGCTTTTAGGCGTGAATACTTATGCTTTATGAGGCACAAATACCCAGCTTAATCAGAGGATTTATATATATATATATATATATATATATATATATATATTTTCTTTTTTTTTAATAAGGCATAGGAATCTTTATTTTTGAACCCTAAGTGTGTAAGCGTATAAAGCTTGCACATATCATCAAGGTAAAAATCAAGACTAAATTATTTTTTCAAATTTTCTTCTTAACCTTAAAAATCAAAAAAATAAGCTTATTTTGACCAAGTATAAGAAATCCTAATTATGATTCTCCTATTCCTTAAATTGACTTAATTTCTTAAAAAAATATGTCAAAATATTGTTTCTATTTTCAAAAAGTTTTTAAAAGTAAAGAAAATGTTAATAATAAATTTTTTAATAATGAAAAGAAAACCTAAGTTATATTAGAACCCTCCCCCACACCTATCTCATGCAATTTCCTTAATGTATGAATAAATGCATAGATGCATAAAAAAGAAGAAAGGGAAGGAAAATATTACGCTAAGGTGGTGGTTCCGGTGGTGGCTTGATTGGTCCACGAAATACAGCCCAGTCTAATTTGCGTGGAGTTCAGAGGAACCTACCAGAAACCTCTTTAATATAACCCACTAAATGATGTATATATGAATGATTTTTATTAAGAATATTACCCCATCTAATTTTCAAATTTTCAAACTAATTTCAGAGTTATTATTATCAACACCTCTGTCCTAAAATGGATTATGAAAAGATGGAATGATTGATCTGGAATCAGGAAGGACATGAACTACAATCGAGTCAGGAAAATGACTAAAGTCAAGTAAAGGTTGAGGAGTCAAAATTTGTTCATAAGTGGGTCCAAATCAAGAAGTTAAAACTCAAGTTCACATTCATTTTCCCACAATGGAATGTGACTTTCTACGATTAGTGATTGAAGCTTAAGAATGAAAGGTATGGGAATCAAAACTGACTCTAAAATATTACTCAAATCAGATAGCAAAACAAGAGTCAATATTGATTCAGAAATTTCAATTGGATCACAAATTTGAAACTCAAGGTCACATTCCTCATTGAGTTCAATTTCGTAAAAATGAGAACTTAAGAATTTGTCAATAGGACTTTCAAAAGTATAAAATTAGTCAAGTTCAATATGATGATCATAAAAAAATTGTAATTCAATTTTCCGATGGACAGGCACAGATCCAACGTGAACTCTGGAGAAAGATTCAAATCAGGTGAAGACACCGGAGTCATTATTGAATCAGGAAGTAGAATTAAATTACCAAGTTGAGGTTCAGGATCAAATTCGTTCTCAAATTCAATTTTAGGAGAGGGATAACTTGCCAAAATATCAATGTTGTTTTCAAAATTTAGAGTTTGGGCAAGTTCAAATGGTGTGCTTAAATAGAGTCTTATTTTCCAAAACAACATGATTCTTTGGTTCTAACAGAATGGTTAGCAACATCAGAAATGGTCAAAGGGTGAGAATGGAGAGTTTTGACCATTATATCTATGTCATGATTATGAGTGATTTGAGCTTGAGTTGTGGCTTCAAGCAGCTTTTCATAGTCGATTGGTTCATCGTTTTGTTGTAATTGGACTTGAAAAGATGAGGTTTTAATTTGGAATTTTTGGTGAAATCGTGAGTCCATCAGATTTTGTGATTGTTGCTCAGACTCACGCATACTCATTTCCAAGATTGATAGTTTTCTATTTTGAAAGGAACTGTGTATGAATCTTGAAAATATTGTGAAATTGGGGAGGCCTGAAATTTTCGTTCGGCCTCCTGCATGGCTTCTATACTCTTATCTAGCACGGATTTTTCTTCACCGGAATGGTCTATAGGAAGCAAAATCGGGGAATGAATATCGTGAAAATTATAGACAAGGTGGATAAGGAGGACAAGTTGGTTAAAATTTGGACTCGGGGGAGGTGAATCCCCATTGACTCTATAAAGAGTTGGAATTATTTTAAAAATTATGATCATAAGATTGGGGGAAAGGGTTGTATTGATTTAGATAAGTCCAACGCGGTATATTTGGATGGTTCATATTGTAAAAATTGTTGTTGAATTTATCCGAGTCAAATGGGGTAAAATATGAATTATCATTAAAATTGAAAAAAATGTTATTATAAGCCATATCACACAAGAAATGTCAAAATCAAACATGGAGAAACAAACAAATAAACAAACAAAAAGTAAAAATCTAATCTAAGTTAGCGTAAACCTTAGACCTAGACGACTCCTAACTGGTTAGATTGTCCACAAGGGATATATTGCCAAATCTGACTACAAGTTAATTGGCCAGGTAGGGGTAAGATCAGTTGGAGGTATCCGTCCCCAAGCAACGGGCCTAATTATGCCAAACAACCAACTTTCAGATTTCGCCCCTCAATCCACAACCTTAAACACGGATTTGACAAGAGTCAAATTCTAATCAACTTCCCTCTTAGGTCAGTCTCCTATATGAGTCCGTGATGTCCCTAGGGCCAACGTCTCCTAAGATTTAATTAGGCTTGGGTTAGTGAGTGAGGAGATTGTTTGTGGGTTAAGAGTGGGTAATGACTTCCCCACCTTATCTTATTTACAGGACAAGCCCTTAAATCAATTTAGTGCAATCTGTACATGAAAAGTAACACTTAAGTAATGTAAATAATTTAAAAGTGTTCCTATACTATATGCTTTGCACACGTACTTTTGGTCCAGCACTCTTCAACAATAATTGAAAATATAAACGAATTAGACACGTGCCTAAATGCAAAGTCAAAACCATTTTTAGTATTTAACAAACATCAATTTACTGTTAAGATTAGAAAGTATGTACAGTGAGTTAATCAAAAAAAATAAATTGCTACAGAACTTTAGCTTTGCAATTCAACCAACATGAAAAAATACAGGTTAGTAGTCTACTCAGATTGCCACTGGAATGTAGCAAATCTGAGGGCTTCTGGGCTCTACTTTCTTGAACAGAGTCCAGGGCCATGTTCGGAAGGTAGGAGTGTACTAATATTCAGAGAGAGATGGTTTAGAATCAACCTTCAATGCTCTTATGTGATGCTCAAATACTCCAAAATGTATTCAAAATTTTTATTTACTCCTTCCGAATCACCGTAGTAGTATAAGCTATTACGGGTCGATCCTCATGGAGAGCTCGCGATGGAAGCTTTACGGTTTCAAAATTTGAAGAAAGAAAACGAGAGTTCTTCTACGTTCAACAAAAACAAAATGACATGAAAAAGAGAAGAAAAATTCGTTGTGGATTTTGTCGCATGAAAAGGAAAAGGATGGAAAGGAAAGTGAAAAGAACTTGGAAAACTTTACTATCTTGGAAAGAAAACTTGAGAAGGAAAACCTTGAAAAGACTTTAGATAGAAAAGACCATGACTAGCTAACCCTTTTAATTTACAAACTTACTAATCTCATAGGGTGATGCATGCCTCATGTTGATTCATCGGCAAAGGTTTGTCTTGCTTGTTTGGTCAAATACTTTCCCATGTAGAGGATGAGTGATCTTCTCTGCTTGACTCGTAGCTTCATTGATTCATCGACTTTCGAGATAGATTTTCAATGGTGGAACCAAGGAGTGTCACTCAAGGTAATGCTAAGGAAGAAGATACAAGATTCATTAGTCATTCAAATCCATACTCGAGCTAGCATTGAAGTAAGAAAAATTGTACAACAAATAGTATAGTTAGGTGCTCCATCTCCATGTTCCATCAAGGCACTTGTTCTAAAGACAAGGCTCTAAATGAGGCTCACATGAATCATATGGAATGAAAACAAGCATTTGCCAGGAATTAAAGTAACTCATCTTCATTGGGGATAATAGAGACTTGAAATTACAAGATCACAATAAAGGATCCAATGAATCACATGAATTAGCAATCACCCAAGAGTTAGAAGTTAGTAAAGTTAGTGGTTAGCTAGTCATGTTAGAGAGTTAGCTAGACATTGAAATGAAAAGAACACAACAACTCATGGTAGAAGAAAATGCAATGGAAATTAAAGCTTGAAAAAAGTAAAGCACAAGAAAGTAAAGCAATAGAATTAGTAAAGATGAGAAGATAGATGGATCAATCCTTGCATTCAAGTTGTCACCACTTCAATTACAAGATCTCACACTCTCTCTCTATCTCTCTCTTTGCAGAATTCTAGAAGGAGAAAGAAGATTACAAGAGCACTAAAGAAAGCTAGAGAAAATCCCTACAATTCTCTAAAAAATACAAGCTCTTCTCTCCTATTTGTTGGAACTTGTTTTGATGAAGACTTTTGTGAAGCATTTCATTTGGAGCTCTAACCCATGACGAATCAAGAGTTCTTCATGATCAAGATGTCCCAAAGAGAGTTGATATCAAGTGGTTGTAATTGTGAAATAGCATGTCAAAAGCCTTGATGCACACACACATATCATGTCTATATAGTCGACTTATAACTCCTTATGGTCGACTAATCCATTTGGTAGTCGACTAACCCAAACCCTCTAGTCGACTAGTCATGTGTCCAAAATATACCCAACTCTCTGTTTGTCCATTAGTCGACTTGACAGACAATATTAGTCGACTAATAGACCTTGTAGTCGACAAACCCTATTCCCCTAGTCGACTAATCCATGATCCAGTCGACTTATAAGAAGTTGCAGTCGACTTGATTCAGTTATCCAGAAACCTGTCACTCGAACTTATCTTGACCTAGTCGACTTATACTCAAACCTAGTCGACTACTCTTTGGAAAATTGCCTTGTATAGTCAACTAACTCAAAAGGCAAGTTGACTATAGGCAGTTTCTGACTGTTGGACAGTTTCTGTATTCTGGTATTTTTTGCAACGTTCTTCAACATTTGAACATTCAAAAGGCACCTATTAACTACCCTAACTACTCCTAGAGTGCAGCTATAAATAGGGTGGTTAATCTAAAGGCAAAATACCAATCTTAATCTTCAGTTTTCAACCACAAAATTCTGTCAATCCTGAAAACTGTTCCCACTTCAGTTCTTCACCCAATTCTGATTCCTTTGTGAAGTTCTCTGAAGTTTCTCCTATACTAGACCTTGTCCACGTTCACATATTGTACCAAGGCTTATAGGAAAGTATTGTAATACTCAAAGCAATCATTGTACACGGGTGTCTTCTTGGTGTAGAAGCAATTGTACAAGGTGGACTTTGTTCTCTTGGTGTAGAGAGAAATCATTGTACACGGGTGTCTTCTTGGTGTAGAAGCAGTTGTACAAGGTGAAGTTTGTTCTCTTGGTGTAGAGAGAAGGTGTACACATTTGGCAAAGGGGATTTGTCAAGTGGTGTGCATGGTTGTGATTTTGAGTGTACAAAATCAAGGATAAAGGAAAATCTCAAGCGGGTGGCTTGGGGACTGGATGTAGGTCACGAGGACCGAACCAGGATAAATCTCTCGTGTTTGCGTTTGTCTAAACTTTTCTGAGATTTGATTTCCTTTACTGCAAGTTTATTTATTTGTTTAACTTAATTCTTCTTTGTTTAGTATTTGTGTTGATTTGGTATTTTAGATGCATAAGTGCCAACATAGAAAGTTCCGCATTTGGCATCATCTCGGGACCAACAATTGGTATCAGAGCCGGAACAACATTTGGTATCAGAGCAACAACTACATTTGGTATCCGTGCATACCTAGTCAACAACAAGGATGGCAACGGAGTTTTCATCATCCCAATTCAAGGAAGGACATTCTACACAACGTCCACCGCTATTTGACGAATCCATCTACAATTATTGGAAGTGTAAAATGAAGATCTACTTGCAATCGCTCAACTACGAACTTTGGAACATCGTAGAAGCATCGTACACCAAGCCAACAACCAACTACAACGCTTGGAGTGAGGATCAAATGAAGAATGCGAACCTTGACGCCAAAGCGATGAATGCTTTGTTCTGTGCATTAACCAAAGAAGAGTTAAACAGAGTGTCAATAGCCACTTCTGCACATCAAATATGGCATACTCTTCAGGTAACACACGAAGGCATAAGTAAAGTTAAAGAGTCTAAAATATCTGTTCTTGTCCATAGGTTTGAATTATTCAAAATGGAAGAGAATGAAACCATATCCGAAATGGATACAAGATTCACCGACATTACCAATTCATTAGCATCCCTTGGAAAGGACTACACCCAAGTTGAAAGAGTTCGTAAGATCCTTCGTGCACTCACACCAGAATGGGAGAAGAAGACAACCGCAATAGAAGAGGCGAATGATCTCTCAACTATGACATTAGAAAACCTAATCGGTAATCTAATGGCATATGAAGTGCAGTTAGAAGAAAGAAAGAAGGATGAACGACAACACCACTCAAAGAAGAAAGAACTTGCCTTCCATGCATCCTCCGACACGGACGATTCAAATGACGATGAAGAGGAGATGGCAATGCTTTCAAAGAAATTGAGGAGATTTCTAAAGCAAGGTAAATTTAAATGCTTTAATTGCAATAAACCAGGTCATATGAAGATGGATTGCCCATTACTCAAAAATAAAGGTAAAATCAAGAACAAAAAATTCAAAAAGAAGAAAAACTATGAAGCCTCATGGGAGAACAGTGATTCCTCATCTTCTGACGAAGAAGAATCCACTGAACGTGTCAACCTATGTTACATGACCATAGAAGATGATGAGGTATCATTTACTGAACTTTCTGATGCATTTCATGAATTATTTAATGATCTGAAAAATGAAAAACTGAAAAATAAAGTTTTATCAAAAGAAAATGAAAAACTTTTAAAAGAAAATTCATGTTATGCTTTACAAGTATCTTCTATAAATTCTCAAAAAGATGAGTTTGAAAACGTCATATCATCTTTGAAAAATGATAATGAGAAGTTTATAAAAGAGAATATTTTTCTTAAAAAGGAAACTGAGTCTTTGAATAAAAGGATTTCTATTTTAGATAAAGATATTTCAGTTTTCAAAAAGAAATATGAAGATATTTTGCAAAATGTGACTAAGTTCAATCAAGGAAAAGAAAAGTTGAATGATTTATTATCTTTTCGGAAGTTATCACATAATAATTATGGTATTGGATATATTGAAAATTCTTCATATTGTAGTAATCCATATGATTCTTTTGTGAAAAGAAAGTCTAAGAAAAATAAGTTTATATGGATTCTTAAGAATTTAAGTATTCATGATAAAAATACCTATATTGCATCGTACATTCATGATATATGTGATTCATGCAATTATGTGTATACTAACAGGTGGAAACCAAATTCTAAATGGATTTTGACTCCTAAAGGTTAATATGTTCTTTTATGTTTGGTACCATCTAACGTTTATCTTACAGGTACCATATAAAAGTTGATAAGAACATATATATATATTTAATGATATATTTGTTGCAAGGGGAGAACAAAGTATTTCTATATTTGTTATAACCCAATTTCTACAGGGGGAGGAAAATATAACATATTTTCTGCAGGGGGAGCACTTGTGCACACAAAGCGTCATCATCAAAAAGGGGGAGAATGTTGGAATTTGTTTTGATGAAGACTTTTGTGAAGTATTTCATTTGGAGCTCTAACACACGACGAATCAAGAGTTCTTCATGATCAAGATGTCCCAAAGAGAGTTGATATGATGTGGTTTGTAATTATAAAATAGTATGTCAAAAGCCTTGATGCACACACACATATCATGTCTATATAGTCGACTTATAACTCCTTATAGTCGACTAATCCATTTGGTAGTCGACTAACCCAAACCCTCTAGTCGACTAGTCATGTGTCCAAAATATACCCAACTCTCTATTTGTCCATTAGTCGACTTGACAAACAATATTAGTCGACTAATAGACCTTGCAGTCGACTAACCCTATTCCCCTAGTCGACTAATCCATGATCCAGTCGACTTATAAGAAGTTGCAGTCGACTTGATTCAGTTATCCAGAAACCTGTCACTCGAACTTATCTTGACCTAGTCGACTTATACTCAAACCTAGTCGACTACTCTTTGAAAAATTGCCTTGTATAGTCGACTAACTCAAAAGGCAAGTCGACTATAGGCAGTTTCTGACTGTTGGACAGTTTCTGTATTCTGGTATTTTTTTGCAACGTTCTTTAACGTTTGAACATTTAAAAGGCACCTATTAACTACCCTAACTACTCCTAGAGTGCAGCTATAAATAGGGTGGTTAATCTAAAGGCAAAATACCAATCCTAATCTTCAGTTTTCAACCACAAAATTCTGTCAATCCTGAAAACTGTTCCCACTTCAGTTCTTCACCAAATTCTGATTCCTTTATGAAGTTCTCTGAAGTTTCTCCTATACTAGACCTTGTCCACGTTCACATATTGTACCAAAGCTTATAGGAAAGTGTTGTAATACTCAAAGCAATCATTGTACACGGGTGTCTTCTTGGTGTAGAAGCAGTTGTACAAGGTGGAGTTTGTTCTCTTGGTGCAGAGAGAAATCATTGTACATGGGTGTCTTCTTGGTGTAGAAGCAGTTGTACAAGGTGAAGTTTGTTCTCTTGGTGTAGAGAGAAGGTGTATACATTTGGCAAAGGGGATTTGTCAAGTGGTGTGCATGGTTGTGATTTTGGGTGTACAAAATCAAGGATAAAGGAAAATCTCAAGCGGGTGGCTTGGGGACTGGATGTAGGTCACGAGGACCGAGCCAGGATAAATCTCTCGTGTTTGCGTTTGTCTAAACTTTTCTGAGATTTGATTTCCTTTACTACAAGTTTATTTATTTGTTTAACTTAATTCTTCTTTGTTTAGTATTTGTGTTTATTTGGTATTTTAGATGCATAAGTGCCAACATAGAAAGTTCCGCATTTGGCATCATCTCGGGACCAACACTATTCTCTCCTCTCCTTTTTCGCAGAGGCCCTAGGAGTCTATTTATAGGCTCCAGAGGATGAGGCCCTAAAATCTTGGCCGTGAGATCAAACGCTGGCTCAACGGCCAGATGCTTCCCGCGGATCCGCGGCCAGAGCCGCGTTTCCGCGGCAGAATCTTGGCCGTTGCGCCAATGATTTCTGTTAGCATTTTGTTACAGTCTGTTTATCACGCTGGATCTTTTAGAAAACTGGGGATATTTGTGGACGACTCCAGATCTGGGCTTCTCTTGGGCTTTTCCATTTGGCTCTTTAATTAATCCCATTAATACCTTGAAAATTCCTTGATTATGGGCCTTCCTCTCCATTAATGGTGGACCTAAAAAATAAGAGAAAAAAGCAATAAAAACCTTATTTTTATTTACATAAAGCATGATATGGAAGTGGAAAATGATGCAAAAATGAACTACAATGACACCCCCATACCTAGCTTTTGCTCGTCCCCGAGCAAAAAGAAAAAAAATCCTAGCTAAATTATTGAACCACTTTCGTAGGTGACACGATTGCACTGAGCACGTGCAACAAGCCGTTAAACCTCTAGGTTACCCTAGAGGAGGAGTGTTGTCTCCTGAGGGTTTTCAGCGGATTGCACCCACAAAATCCAAGAAAAAGAAATAATGTTAATGAAAAAATTTTGATCCATATTTTTCAAGAACTTTACTTGATCTATAGGTTTCGGGTTACCCTAAACTCGTCATTCTTTTTATAAGTGTCTATTTAGAGTTTTGTCTTTAACTTAGGTTAAGTTTTTAAGGAATAGAGCGAAGACCGAATTTCGCATCAAACCTAGTATATATACATCTATAAATATGAAGGAGTTTTCTTAGACTAAAGTTCATTTATTTACTAATATATACAATATATATATATATATATTTTATTTATTTATTTACACCTCATTAGCTTCCTTAGGCTTTCTAGTTTACCCATGTAACGAGCCTCTTGCCGATGACTCCCAAACCAGTCGGTCTTAGGGCACCAGAAGAAAATACATGCCTAAGGTTCAAGGACTCAAAGTAAACTAGGCCACGAATACTAAGGACTTAACCACCTTTAGGCGTGACTGGCCATGCTTCTTAAGGCACAGCTAACCAGCTTAATTAGTGGCTAAGTAATTATTTTATTTATTTATTTATACTTATTTTTTTCTTTTTTTTCTTATTATTATTTTTATTATATATATATGTAAATAGAATCACTAAGTCTTTGATTAATCCCTCAATATGTTTAATGTTGATTGGTCGATAATGTTGCATATTTAACATCATATTTTCATACTTATTATAGAATAAAATCTGCATTGTCCTAATTAAATGTTTAATTTATTTGTAGGACCATTCCTTAAGGAGATGAAGAGAATTGAGCCCAAAAGCCCACCAAATTCTGAATTAAATCAGAATTAATTCGAGCTCAGTGAATCAGGGCAAAATCAAGAGGTTGAAAACCGCTTGAGAAGAATCCTCTCAAAATCGATCGGTTAAAGCTAAGAATCAAAGGCCATTTCGTCACAATCCTGAACTCAAACGAGAAAACCAACTGAAGATAAATGCAGAAGGAAATATCAGGGAGACCCACCAACAGGGTGTGGCCACCTAGCCATACCCTGGCCGCGGAAACGCGGCCAAAGACGCGTTTCTGCGGCTTGGTTAAGGAGTTAGGTGGAGCGCTTGCTCCCCCACTCTTCCCGGGATCCTGTAGGTTGGGTTTTTGCCTATAAAAAGCCAATATTTGCACTGAAAATGAGACGACCATGCGGAGATAGGATTTAGACTTGTTTTTCATTTTTTAGTTTAGGTTTTTTGTTTTTCTTTTTCATGTAATTTTAGTTTCCATTTATGTAATTCAGAGGAGATCAGACTTTCATCAAAGAACAAGAATGATGCTTGAGCTGAGAGTGACACCGGTGTAAGGTTTCTTTCTTTTCTTTGATAGTTATGAAATCGAATCCATGTTCTTTTTTTGTATGTACTTCTTTTTAGTTTTCTTCTTCTTCTTTTTGTCTACTTCACTTTTCTTTTTGGTACAATTGTCTTCCAAGTAAGTCTAAAAGCATCGAAAGAGCCTTGCCTTTGCGAGTGCCACCGATAGCTCATGACGATGGAATTGAGTCTCTCTATATCATTTCATGCTTGAGTTGTCTTGATGATGTAATGTGGAAGAGACCAATAATCAACTCTTATAGGCTATGCGCTGATTGCCTCCAATTCAAGGTAACATCGTCGCTGAAGATTCAGGTAAGCTTTTGGTGAAAAGAAGGTAAGTAATTATTTTTATTTCTTTTCTTTTATTTCTGTAAATTAAATCACCAACACTACCTCTTCCAAATCATTCTTTTTCAACTCATTTGTACATAGTCGCTTTCTGATTCTCTCCACTTTCTCATTCTACCGTTTTCTTTCTAACTTTAACATAACTCGTTTTTCATTTTTATTTCTTAAAAACAAAGAAGAACTTTCGTTTTGTCTTCATAAAGATTTCAATAAAGAACCGTGAACGCTTCTATCGCAAACCCTCCTTGTGGATCACGATCCGCATAGCCACTTGCTATAGCGGTAAGAATTGAGCACTTGCACATCTTTATTCTTAGATCTAAAATTCTATATTTTTTGTGCAGGTTTTGCTTCAACCAAATTTTGGCGCCGTTGCCGGGGAGGGTAACGTTTTTATTGAAATCTGATTTTTTATTGAAAATTTTTTAGAACTAAAATGAATTTTCTTCTCTGTTGCAGGTTATAGGGCAAGCAAAGCAGGAAATTAAGATTGCAGTAACATATAAGTGGTATTGGGCCTCTGCTCTAGAAAGAAGAGCCAATTACCTTCTTCTTTGCCGCGTTTTCGCGGCCCAAGCCGCGGTTCCGCGGCAAAAAGGAGTTAACTACTAACGTTGTTTTTTTTTTTTTGCAGGGCTGCTTGACTTGCAAAATTCTAGTTTTCTGCAATTTATTTTTTCTTATATGCCATCACCATAAGCCTGCTAATAAATCAACAGTAAAATACTTGTTGAAAAAGATAAAAAATTGATTAGACGTTTGCATTTTAGGCACGTGTCTTTTCAATTCTTTTATTTTACTGTTGAAGAGTGCTGGAGCAAGGTACGTTCGCATTGCATGTAGAATAGGACTCACCTCTTGGTTGATTTTCATTGCTTTGAGTGACTCTTATTTACATATCTTGTACACTTGCACAAACTTATCTTAAGGGCACTAACCCATAACAAGATAAGGTGGGGATTTAATCACCCTTCCTTAGCCCAAAAATCAGATTCCAAGCACTCAGTAACCCAAGCCTAACTAAAAATGAGTAGACGTTGGCCCTAGGGACATCTCGGACTCAATTAGGAGATTATCCTAAGGGGGAAAGGTGTTGGAATTTGACTCCTGCCAAATCAGTATCTAGGAAAGGGATTAAGGGCCGAAAGCCCGAAGGTTGGTGGATATTTAATTAAGGAACTTCTTCGACGGAAAACCTCCCACCAACCTTGCCCTGACCTGGCTGATTAGCTTGTGGTCAAAGTCTGCATTAGACCTCCCGTGGATAGTCTAATCAGTTAGGAGTCGTCTAGGTCATAGGTCTACCCTAACTTAGGTTAGAATTTTTCTTTTTTGTTTGCTTAATTGTTTGTTTTTCTTTCTTTTTGTTTGTATTCTATTGTGTGCTATGGCTTATAATAACAATTTTTCCAACTTCAATAATAATCCATATTACACACCGACTTCATTTTCGGATATTACCAACCCGGCATATCATAACCAACTTAGTGTGCCGGATTGGTCTTATCCGAATCAATATAACCCATGTCCCCAGTCTTATAACCATAACTTCCATAATAATTTTGACTCTTCATAGAGTCAGTGGGGCTTCACCTCCCTCGAGTCCAATTTTCAACCAACTTGTCCTCCTTCTCCACCTTGTTCACAATATTTCCAAGATTCATACTCAGTTCCACCAGTCCAAAATAGAAAACTATCAATTTTGGAAATGAGTATGCGTGAGTCCAAACACAAATCCAAACATCTGATGGACTCACAATTTCACCACCAATTTCAAGACAATACTTCATCTTTTCATCAAAATAATGAGCCTATCAACTATGAAAAGATGCTTGAAGCCATGACTCAGGCTCAAAACGCTCGTAATCGTGACATAGATATGATGGTCCAATCTTTAAGTTCCCATCGTTTGACCAGTTCTGATGTCACTAACCATTCTGTTAAGGCCGATGAGTCAGGTTGTTTTGGAAATCAAGGTTCCATTTCAGAACAATCATTTGAACTTGCCCAAACTCTAAATTTTGAAAAGAATATTGACAGTTTGGCAAGTTATCCTTTTCCTGAAATCGAACTTGAAAATGAATATGATCATGAATCCCAACTTAGTGATTCAATTTTACTTCCTGATTCAATAATGACTCCGGTGTCTTCACCTGATTTCGATCTTTTTCCTGAGTCAACATTGAATCCTGTGCCAATTCATCATGAAATTGAATCACCCATTCTTGATGATCATATGGAACTTGACCAATTTTACACTTTTGAAAATCCTATTGACAAATTGGCAAGTTCACATTTTTTTGATATTGAACTCAATGAGATATGTGACCTAGATTCTCAAATCTATGATCCAGTTCATCTTTCTAAATCAATATTGACTCCTGTTTTCTTACCAAGCTTGAGTAATATTTTAGAGTCAGTTTTGATTCCCCCACCTATCATTCCTGAACTTGAATCACCAATATTAAGTCACATTCCATTGTTGGAAAATCATTGTGGACTTGAGTTTCAACTTCTTGACTTGGACACACTTCTCGAACCAATCTCGACTCCTGAACCTTTACTTGACTTAAATCACCTTCCTGAGTCGGTATTAGTTCCTATACTTCCTGAGTCCAAGTCAATCATTCTATCTTTTCACACTCCATTCTGGGACGAGGTGGTTGACAAATTCAACTCTGAAATCAGTTATGAAATTTGGAAATTAGATGGGGTCAAATATTTAATAAAAATCCTTCATGGATACACAATCTTAATGGGTTATATTAGAGAAACTTCTGGTGGGTTCCTCCGAACCCAACGAAAAGTTGATTGGGCCACATTTCGTGGACCAATCAGACCACCACCTTAAGGTAACCTTCTCCTTCCCTTTCTTCTTTTTCATGCATCTATGCATTAATTCATACATTGAGGAAAATGCATGAGATAGGTGTGGGGGAGGGTCTAACATAACTTAGTTTTTTATTTTTATTTTAAAAAAATAAAAATAAAAATTTAACATTTTCTTTACTTTTAAAAACTTTTTGAAAATAGAAATAATATTTTGACATATTTTTTGTAAGAAATTAAGTTAATTTTAAGGAATAGGAAAATCCAAATTAGGATTTCTTATACTTGGTCAAAATAAGATTATTTGTTTGATTTTTAGGGTGAGGAAGATAATTTGTCAAAGTAATTTAGTCTTGATCTTTACCTTGATGAAATATGCACACTTCATACACTTACACACTTAGGGTTCAAAAATAAAGATTCTTATGCCTTATAAAAAAAAAGAAAAAAAAGATAAACAAATCTAATTATTGATTAGCTAGGTGCTTTGGCCTAAGTAAGCCTTGGTATTTATGCGAAAGATGATTAGATAAGTTTGAGAAAAAAATCCTCTGATTAAGCTGGGTATTTGTGCCTAATAAAGCATAAGTATTCACGCCTAAAAGTGGTTCATATATTAAAATCCTTAATTTTGTGGCCTTATTTGCTCGAGTCCTTAAGTCCTTGGGGTGTTTTCTCACCCGGTGCCCTAAGACCGTTTGGTTTGGGAGTCATCGATTAAAGGCTCGTTACATGGGCAGATTAGAAAGCCTAATAGAACTAAGGAATATATATATATATATATATATATATATATATATATATATATATATATATATATATATATATATATATATATATATATATATATATATATATAAGGCATAGGAGTTAGAGTTAATGAACCCTTAGTCAAAATTTTCACGGTCACAAGGTGCATATGACTTAGGGTAAAGTAATAGACTAGATGAGAAGTACAATTTTGCTCCTTACCTTGATTGATAACAAATTATTGAATAGAGACTAAGTTTAGGAATGAAAAATTCAGTTTTCCTATAACTTATAGATTGCTTAAATCTTACAATTATATTACAAATATTTTTTTCTTTCAAAATGCTTTTCGAAAATACTAACTCTTTGTTTCTCTTTCGTTATGGATTTTGTGGGTGTAATCCACTGAAAACCCTCACGAGACAAAACTCGTCCTCTAGGGGAAACCTAGAGGTTTAACGGCTTGTTGCACATGCTCAGTGCAATCGCGTGACCTGCGAAAGTGGTCTAATAATCCTTAGTATAGTTTAGTTATTTTGCTCGAGGACGAGCAAAAGATAGGTATGGGGGTGTGATTGGTCACTAATGTTGCATATTTAATATCATATTTTCATACTTATTATAGAATAAAATCTGCATTGTCCTAATTAAATGTTTAATTTATTTGCAGGCCCATTCCTTAAGGAGATGAAGAGAAATGAGCCCAAAGCCCACCAAATTCTGAACTAAATCAGAATTAATTCGAGCTCAGTGAATCAACGCAAAATCAAGAGGTTGAAAATCGGTTGAGAAGAATCCTCTCAGAATTGATCGGTTAAAGCTAAGAATCAAAGGCCATTTCGTCACAATCCTGGACTCAAACGAGAAAACCAACTGAAGATAAATGCAGAAGGAAATATCAGGGAGACCCACCAACAGGGTGTGGCCACCTGGCCACACCCTGGCTGCGGAAACGCGGCCAAAGCCGCGTTTCCGCGGCTTTGTTAAGGAGTTAGGTGGAGCGTTTGCTCCCCGACTCTTCCTGGGATCCTGTAGGTTGGGTTTTTGCCTATAAAAAGCCAGTATTTGCACTGAAAATGAGATGACCATGCGGAGATAGGATTTAGACTAGTTTTCCATTTTTTAGTTTAGGTTTTTTTTTTTCTTTTTCATGTAATTTTAGTTTCCATTTATGTAATTCAGAGGAGATCAGACTTTCATCGAAGAACAAGAATGAAGTTTGAGCTGAGAGTGACACCGGTGTAAGGTTTCTTTCTTTTCTTTGATAGTTATGAAATCGAATCCATGTTCTTTCTTTGTATGTACTTCTTTTTAGTTTTCTTCTTCTTCTTCTTGTCTACTTCACTTTTCTTTTTGGTACAATTGTCTTCCAAGTGAGTCTAAAAGCATCGAAAGAGCCTTGCCTTTACGAGTGCCACCGATAGCTCATGACGATGGAATTAAGTCTCTCTCTGTATCATTTCATGCTTGAGTTGTCTTGATGATGTAATGTGGAAGAGACCAATAATCAACTCTTATGGGCTATGCGCTGATTGCCTCCAATTCAAGGTAACATCGTCGCTGAAGATTCAAGGTAAGCTTTTGGTGAAAAGAAGGTAAGTAATTGTTTTTATTTCTTTTCTTTTATTTCTGTAAATTAAATCACCAACACTACCTCTTCCAAATCATTCTTTTTCAACTCATTTGTACATAGTCGCTTTCTGATTCTCTCCACTTTCTCATTCTACCGTTTTCTTTCTAACTTTAACATAACTCGTTTTTCATTTTTATTTCTTAAAAACAAAGAAGAACTTTCGTTTTGTCTACATAAAGATTTCAATAAAGAACCGTGAACGCTTCTATCGCAAACCCTCCTTGTGGATCACGACCCGCATAGCCACTTGCTATAGCAGTAAGAATTGAGCACTTGCTCTAGTGCTCTTAAGTGGATCAAGAAGGAGGCGAGAGGTTCAAGTGGCAAAGCAAAAGCTAAAAAGGTGGCCCTTGCTTGTACTGTTTATCATATTTGGAATGCCCGCAATAGGAGAATTTTTGAAGGCCAGACTCCGGAGGTGGTATCTACCGTCTTCAAGATCAAGTTGCACATCTATAGGACTGTATTCACTTTGGATCCAAATGCCTCTGTGGAGTTTTGAGGGGTCTGGGGTTTACTGATACAAATGCACTGACAGTGTGCTGTTCTCTCAGAACTGTGCTGCCAGTACTTGCTGCACAGTTCTGGCAAGAACAGCAAGTCTGGTTGGTGTTTTGGTTTGACAGATAAGCTGGGCTGCCAGCAGTTTTAGTCGACTATTAGGAGTTCCTAGTCGACTTAAGGCATGTCTAGTCGACTAACCTTTTTGGCCCAGTCGACTACTGCAGAAACAGAGAAGGGTGATACTTCCAGATCAACTTTTCAGTCGACTTGACTTTGGGGTTAGTCGACTTGGGGCAGGTATAGTCGACTAGTCTTTCTGACCTGGTCGACTATCGCATAAACAGAGAATGATGCTACTTCCAGATCAATTTTCAGTCGACTTGAATTTTGGGGTTAGTCGACTACACTTATTCTTAGTCGACTGATCTAATTGATAGTCGACTAATAGGACTTTACAGAGAGTTTAAACTTCCTGGATCGTGATCAAGTCGACTTGCTTTGCTGGATTAGTCGACTATCTATTCCTATCTGCCAACAGTTTAGCTGTTATTTGTGAGTTGTGGGATACATTGTAATGGGGTAGTATGCCAGGAATTGGCAGTTTAGGGGAGGCTAATACTTGTAGTATTTGTACAGCCGGTTTGGCTTGCTCTCTGTATATACAGTTTTGATAAATAAAATTTACATTCTCCAAAAAAAGAATTGAGCACTTGCACATCTTTATTCTTAAATCTAAAATTCTGTATTTTTTGTGCAGGTTTAGCATCAATCAAATGTATATATCCTAAAGAAAGAATTAAAATCTAGCTATCTTTCTTATCATTTTTTACTTAACCTAAAAATCCAACAAAACTCCTCTTTTCGACTTATATTAAGAAATCTTAGTTAAGAGTTTCCTTAATCCCTAAAATCAAGTTTGATTCTTTAAAATGGATCAAAATTCTCTGTTTTTTTCTTTTCTTTTTTATTTTTTTATGGTTTTTCTAAAAAGAAAATGTAAAATCTAAAGAAAATGAAAAATCTAAAAAGACAAAATCTAAAAAGAAAAATAAAAATCCTAAAAAGAAAATAAAAATCCTAAAAAGAAAATAAAAATCCTAAAAAGAAAATGAAAATCCTAAGTTAGTATCTACCCCCCATACCTATCTCATGCATTGTCCTCAATGTATGCAAGATAAAATATGGATGAAATAGGTAAAAGAACAGAGTCACCCCCGTCGTCGTTTTGGACCAGCGGTGGTGCTGGGTCCAGCCGACTGTGAACGCTGAAGACCGGCCTCAATACGGTCTAATCTAGATGATTGTTCCTCCACTTGTTTCCTCAGCCGAACTTGTCCCCTAAAAATTTTCTTCATGCCCCGCCAAATGGTGGACATGAATGCACGTGAGTCCGTAGGGGTGTCCTGGTGCAAAATTGCGGGCTCATCTTCTTCCTCTAGACTCTCCTCAAAAGAGGACTCTAATGGCACATCTTCGGGCTAGATACTAGGGGTCCAGACCGTATGTAAGCCACTGTTATAGGCACTAGTGGCCCTCTCGTGTGCTATAAACACCCGATCATATGCGTCAAATACAGCGTCCGGTAGGAAAGTCCTACATAGACGCGTAATCAGAACGGGGTGTGAATGTTTAGCACCACGGGTGCGGGAGGAGTTGGCAATGATAGAATGGAAGACAGTCTTATTGAGGCAGATCGTGTGCTGCCTAGTCATAAGGTCGTGAATTATTTGCAACACAGGGCGGTTGAAAGAAGTGGTGTGGTCCAGACCCAGAATATTGCGTTGGATCCATCGTCCAACGCAATGCACATTACGGAAGGTGGTACTGGCCTTGAGCCCGCGGTCTTGTTCTGTGCAGCGGGCCCCTATAATGGACATGTAGTCAATGAGTGAAAGGGAGTCGCTGTGTTGTGGGTAACAAGGGACGTGAGTGAGTTCCTCAAGGAGAGGAAGTGTGATGAAAATGTCACCTAGTTGCATATGGACCGCGAATTGGTATGTGTCGAAATTGACCGATGCATGATCAATGGAATTGTAAAATGATGTCACTAATTCAGAGCAATAAAATGCATCATTATTGGAATTATCATACACAAGAGAGTACCAATCCCAAGAACGGATCCTATCAATAAAAATGTGCCCATACCCATTGTTATCACTAAATATTTTGGAATAATCTTTCTCAGCAAACAAAGATGGTGCCATGCTAAACATGTAGATCAACATAATAAATCGGAAGATTAGAAAGCAAACCACCCCCGGAATACATGGGGGGAAATCAAATCCGAATTGCAGAGGGCACTGGGTAGAGAATCCAGACGATCGACCACTGGATCAACCAAGAGCAGGGAGCAACGACTGCAACAGACCTTGGCGGCGCACCAACAGAGCCCAGAAGGCCGCGGAATCGCGGCTTTTCCAGAGAAAACGCGGCACGCAGGAGAGATCTATGGAGGGGAAAATTTTGAGTGGCGGCGCTTGAAGAGGTTGTTTCAGATCTGAGATGCGTTTGAGGTTGAGGGGAGACACTCAGAGTAGATGAAACTTATAGGGGGCTGAAAGGGTTAAATTCCCAATATGACCCTAGGTTGAGTTGGATATTTACAACCCTAGGTTGATTTAAAAGGGATTCATGAAGAGAGGGAACTCTTTGTGCCATTTATCACCAAAGTCCATTTTTTTGAAGTTATTATTTTTTTATTTTTTTTGCTTTTATTATTTTTTTGTTTTTATTTTTATTTATTTACAAAAGGGGTCCCAAAATAATTTATAGGGAAAACAGGGAAAATGTACAACATGAAGTATCTCCCACATCTAGGTCTTTTTTCGGTCTTATCCCTCTAGCTCGTTTCCCACCATTCCAATGGGTCCTTTTTATAGGGCACAGTTGGGAGGCCAATTGTATTGTCATTTTAGCTTTCGGCATCCCCAGTTTCACCTTCTTTAGGTGTTTCGTCCTCATATCGCTGCAATCTTCATTCAAAAATTTGTCACCACCACCCTTCTCATTTTGAACTTCTTCATTGTGAATGCCTAGGAATTCCAACTCAGCTCCATATATCTCCTCAAAATTGAGGTCAACACTTTCCCCTAGAGATGTGCAATTAATCAAAAGATCCCTAGTTGGTCCATCCAAACACATGAGTTCTTCTTCGAAGAGGTCTTCAAAAAGTATGTCAATCGGAGGTTCTTGAATTATATCCTCATGGGATACATTCTTGGTTGGCTCATTGACAGTGAAGATATCCAAATCAATTTTCCCCTTTTAAAGGGTACTCTAACATTAGGATCTTCCACATCAAGATAATCACATTCATTTTTAAATAATTCATTAAGAAATAGCGACTCATCTTCTGAAGCTTCACTCTCTTCCTCATAATTGTTTTCAACAAAGTTTACCTCAAATGTTTGATCTCTGATCTTTCGAGGTTGTTTGTCTATGTTGAAGACATTCACTTCTCTAGTCATGTCGCCAAAAGTTAACCTCATGGATCCATTCCTGCAATTGATGATGGAATTGGCTGTAGCAAGGAATGGTCGCCCCAGGATAACAGGAGTTTGAGCCCTATGATTAGATTTAGACATAGGTTATGTCTCAAGAACTATGAAATCAACAGGGTAAATAAACTCCTCAACTCGGACAAGGACATCATTAATCTCTCCATTGGGAATCTTCACAGACCGATCTGCCAGTTTTATAGTAACTTTGGTCAGACGGAGGTCGCCTAACCCTAGTTGCTGATACACAGAAAAGGGAAGAAGATTGATACTGGCTCCTAAATCAAGTAATGCCCTATTGATAGTAGTCTGTCCTATGATACAAGAGATGGTTGGGCTCCCTGGGTCCTTGTATTTCACAAGAATTAGCCCAGTGAACAACTCGCTAATGTTTGAAGCTAGGAAGACTTTCTTAGGGACATTTGCTTTCCTCTTTTTGGTGCACATTTTCATTAAAAATTTTGCATATGATGGGACTTGTTGTATTGCATCAAGAAGAGGTACATTGATTTGGACCTGATTGAACATTTCTCTGATCTTCTCCATATGAGCATTCAGCTTTTGATTTGCTAGCCTATTTGAAAATGGTGCAATAGGCTTGTATGGTTGCTCATCTGCCTTTTCTTTTTCTTTAGATTTGGAAGTTGATGGTTCAGAACTTGAAGATGGACTATCTTGAGCTGGTTGTACCGGAGTAGAAGGTGTTGATTTGGACACTGATTTGGGTGGTTGATTGGAAACCTTATTATCTACCCGCTTCCCGGATCTCAGAGTATGAATAGTGTTGCATTGACTGGGGTCCATGTCTTCAACTTCATGCAGAGGGAAGTGATTTTTTGGATTGGGCACTGGTTGGCTTGGTAGCATTCCTTTTTATCTCTCATTTAAAGAATTAGCCAATTGCCCTATCTGGATCTGTAATTTGTTCATATCCTGATGCTGGTTAGTCATCATTGAAGCCTGGGTTTTGGATAGGGTTTCTATCATTTTTTCCAAATCAGATATTCTTTTGTCTGAATGATTCTGGGGTTGATGTTGCTGATATGTGGGCTGGAAATTTGTTTGGAAATGTGGTGGACTCTGATAAGATTGGAATTGTGGTGGACTCTGATATGAGTGAAAATTTGGTGGATTTTGGTTGAAACTGGGTTAATGAGGCTGAGCAAGATATTGATGTAAAAATGGTTGCTTTGGTTGCTCAGGACCAGACTGACTCTAGGAAAAATTTGGATGGTTTCGCCATCCCGGATGTACGTTTTGGAGTATGGATGTAGTTGGGTCTGGTGTAAGCAGCATTCGTGTTCTCCTGATACATTTGAAACTGGTAAACAGGACACTCTTCGAACAGATGGTTGAGATCATGGCAATAGGTACAACCCGGTTTGACCACAGGTGATGGGTTGACCTGGTTCACAGCAGTAGGTTCCCTTGATTCAAGCAGTTCTATCCTCTTCATTAATTGTGTTATTTTAGCCTCGGCAGCTATGGAGGATTCTATCGAATGCATACCGGTTCTGGAAGTGGTGGGAGTAGGTTTATCTGGGCATGACTCCCACTGAATTATTTTTTCAGCTAAGGCTTCAAAGAGATCCCACCCCTGATTCTCATCTTTCTTTAAAAATTCCCCTTGGCACATGGTTTCAAGGAGTGTCTTTGTTTGATAATCAAGTCCGTCATAGAGAATTTGGCACTGCCGCCACTTCTCTATGCCGTGATGAGGACATAGGGCTAGTAAGTCTTTGAAGCGTTCGAAATATTTCCAGAACGGTTCATTGGATTCCTGCTTGAATTGCATAATGTTCTTTCTCATGAGGGCTGTTTTGTGAATGGAATAAAACTTTTTAAGAAAGACTTTTACAAAATCATCCCATGAAGAAATCAACTGGCGGGAAGATTGTAAAGCCATTTCTTAGCTAAATCTTTTAGCGAGAAGGGTATGAACCTTAGTCTAACAGCGTCCTCAGTTAATTGGGAAATTCTCATCATCACACATACTTCTTCAAACTTACGAATGAAGAAATATGCAATCTCAGATTCTAGGCCATGAAATCGCGGGAGTGTGTTTATAAATTATGGCTTCAGCTCAAAATTATTTTCATTGGTCACAGGGAGAAGAATGCATGATGGAAGTGAAGTGCGGATCGGGTAGAACTCATCATGAAGCGAAGTGTTGTTTGCCATGATTGGGATTGTGTCAGGTGGTGGTGTTTGTGCAAGTGTAGAAATTCTAACAAGTCTTGCAGAATCTGGATCCCGGTACCACCATTGCATACACAATCAACGTTCACCGATCACACAAGCGAAAAAATGAAAATAACAATCCAAAAAAGTAAAATCAATCACAAGCTATCTAGAATACCTGGACCTAGACGACTCCTAACTGTTCGATGAACCAAAGAAGGTTATTGCTCGAGTCAGACCACAGTTAATCAGCCAGGTAGGGGCAAAATACGGTAGGAGGTATCCGTGCGTAAGCAACGGGCCTTAATTACGCCAAACCACGGTATCTTCGAGGCTTAACTTCTTAATCCCCAACCTTAGACACTGATTTGACTGGAGAATGAATCAAAAACAATTTCCAACTTCAGCTGATCTCCTACTGAGTCCGGATGTCCCTAGGGCCAACGTCTATCAGATTTTATTAAAAAGCTTGGGATTGTGAGTGCTTGGATGATGATTTTTGGGCCAAGGAAAGGGTGATAAAATCCCCACCTTATCTTGTTTATTGGGTGATGCCCTTAAAATCAATTCTGTGCAAGTGTACAATATATGCAAACAAGGTTCACTTAAAGCGATGTAAATCAACCAAGAAGTGAGTCCTATTCTAAATGCAATGCAAACGTATCTTGCTCCAGCACTCTTCAACAGTAAAGTAATTGAATTGAAAAGACACGTTCCTAAAAATGCAAACGTCTAATCAATTTTTAAACTTTTCAACAAATGTTTTACTGTTGATTATTAGTAGGATCCTGGTGAAAGCATACAAGAAATAAGATTTGCAGCAGCTGTATTTTTGCAAAGTAAGCAACCCTGCACAAAACCAGTTAGTAGTCAACTCCTCTTTGCCGTGAATCCGCGGCTTTGGCCGAGAAAACGCGGCAAATCAGAGGGTACTTGGTCTCTGCTTTCTTGAGCAGAGGCCCAAGACAAATTATATGTTACTACAGTGCTTTGTTTCCTGTTTTTTCAACCTGTAACCTGCAACAGAGAAGAAAATTCGTTTAGTTCTTCACTTTAATGAAAACTGTTGCTCTCCCCGGCAACGGCGCCAAAAATTCTGTTCGGAAGGTAGGAGTGTACTAATATTCAGAGAGAGATGGTTTAGAATCAACCTTCAATGCTCTTATGTGATGCTCAAAGACTCCAAAATGTATTCAAAATTTTTATTTACTCCTTCCGAATCACCGTAGTAGTATAAGCTATTACGGGTCAATCCTCAAGGAGAGCTCGCGATGGAAGCTTTACGATTTCGAAATTTGAAGAAAGAAAACGAGAGTTCTTCTATGTTCAACAAAAACAAAATGACATGGAAACGAGAAGAAAAATTCGTTGTGGATTTTGTTGCATGAAAAGGAAAAGGATGGAAAGGAAAGTGAAAAGAACTTGAAAAACTTTACTAGCTTGGAAAGAAAACTTGAGAAGGAAAACCTTGAAAAGACTTTAGATAGAAAAGACCATGACCAGCTAACCCTTTTAATTTACTAACTTACTAATCTCATAGGGTGATGCATGCCTCATGTTGATTCATCGGCAAAGGTTTGTCTTGCTTGTTTGGTCAAATACTTTTCCACGTAGAGGATAAGTGATCTTCTCGGCTTGACTCGTAGCCTCATTGATTCATCAGCTCTCGAGATAGATTTTCAATGGTGGAATCAAGAAGTGTCACACAAGGTAATTCTAAGGAAGAAGATACAAGATTCATTAGTCATTCAAAGCCATACTCGAGCTAGCATTGAAGCAAGAAAAATTGTACAACAAATAGCATCGTTAGGTGCTCCATCTCCATGTTCCATCAAGGCACTTGCTCTAAAGACAAGGCTCTAAATGAGGCTCACATGAATCATATGGAATGAAAATAAGCATTTGCCAAGAATTAAAGTAACTCATCTTCATTGGGGATAATAGAGACTTGAAATTATAAGATCACAATAAAGCATCCAATGAATCACATGAATTAGCAATCACTCAAGAGTTAGAAGTTTGTAAAGTTAGTGGTTAGCTAGTCATGTTAGAGAGTTAGCTAGACATTGAAATGAAAAGAACACAACAATTCATGGTAGAAGAAAATGCAATGGTAATTAAAGCTTGAAGAAAGTAAAGCACAAGAAAGTAAAGCAATAGAATTAGTAAAGATGAGAAGATAGATGGATCAATCCTTGCATTCAAGTTGTCACCACTTCAATTATAAGATCTCACATACACTCTCTCTCTCTTCACAGAATTCTAGAAGGAGAAAGAAGATTATAAGAACACTAAAGAAAGCTAGAGAAAATCCTTACAATTCTCTCAAAAATACAAGCTCTTCTCTCCTATTCTCTCCTCTCCTTTTTCGCAGAGGCCCTAGGGGTCTATTTATAAGCTCCAGAGGATGAGGCCCTCAAATCTTGGCCGTGGGATCAAACGCTGGCTCAACGACCAGAAGCTTGCCGCGGATCCGCGGCCAGAGCCGCGTTTCCGCGGCAGAATCTTGGCCGTTGCGCCAACGATTTCTGTTACCGTTTTGTTACAGTCTGTTTGCCACGCTGGATCTTCTAGAAAGCTGGGGATATCCGTGGACGACTCCAAATCTAGGCTTCTCTTTGGGCTTTTCCATTTGGCTCTTTAATTAATCCCATTAATACCTTGAAAATTCCTTGATTATGGGCCTTCCTCTCCATTAATGGTGGACCTGAAAAATAAGAGAAAAAAGCAATAAAAACCTTATTTTTATTTACATAAAGCATGATATGGAAGTGAAAAATGATGCAAAAATGAACTGCAATAAGGCCACTTATATGTCCACTGCAGCAAAAAATTCCTTGATTTCTGTTACTGCACATAAAGAACAATGAAGAAAGTTAAACAAAAATATAAATCTAAAAAGAGAATAACTTATCATCCATCCCTGGCAACGACACCAAAATTTAATTGAGGTTTTAGTTGTACGCAAAAATACAGAATTTCAGATCTTAGAATAAAGAGTGCAAGTACTCAATACTGCCGCAATAGCAAGTGGCTATGCGGGTCGTGATCCACAAGATGGGACTAGCGATTGAAGCTTTTTTGGCAAGTACTCTTTTAAGTTACATTCAATGGTTAAATATCTTCTTTTAGTTCTTTAAAAGAAAAGAGAAAAATGGAGTTACAGTTAAGTTAGGAAGAATGTGGTAGATTGAGAAGGTGGAGAAAATAGAAAATAGATATATACAAAGAAATCGAAAAGAGTGATAAAAGAGTTGGGTGTTGATCATGTTGGTAATCAAAACTAAAAAATTAAAAGAAAGAAAACTAAAACCTAAAAACCTTACTTATCTCTTCGGCGCCTGCTTACCTTTTACCCGTATCGACGATGTACCATTGTTTGAAGGCGAGCGAAGTATGACAAACAGGATCTTCCCCATTCCTAATTTACACTATGAAATGAAGGGGCAAGCTACACTATCATAGAAATGGATATCCATCATCATAAGCCATCAACGATACTTGCAAGGATAAGGCAACTTCGAGGCTGTCAGATTCATTTGGATCCACAAACACAGAAGAGGGAAGCAAATGAAAACAAGAATAGAAAGAAAAAGAAAACTTCAATTCGATTCAAATAACTATAAAAGAAAAGATCACTTACACTGGTGTCACCCTCAATACAAGCTTGTTCTCTTTCCTCCATGAAAGTCTCCTCACCTCTCAGTTACATAAATAAAACAAAATTTACATAAGAGAAAATCTAAAACCTAAGTTACAAACTACAGTATAGCCTAAATTCTACTCTCTGTCTGGTCGTTCCCTGTACGCTCTGAAAACTCAGTATTTATTGGTAAAACCCAACGGGGAGGAGCGTAGAAGATGGGGGGAGCAAAAGCTCCCCCCAACTCCTCTAACAAAGCCGCGAAAATGCGGCATTAGCGCGTTTTCGTGGCCTGGATATGGCCAGGTGGCCACACCTGGGTGGCACACGTCTTTGGTTCCTCAATTTTTATTTATCTTCAGCTTGATTTTCAGTTTAGGTCCATAATTTTGATGAAACTTCCTTTGATCTTTGGCTTTAAACGATTAATTTGTGAAGATTTGTCTTAACTAATTTTCAACTGATTTTATCTTCTCTGATTTGCCTTAATCTGTCCTGATTTTCTGACTTTGAAATAATTCTAAATTAAATCAAAATTTTGATGGGCTTTTGGGCTCGTTTCTCTTCCCTCATCTTTACTAATGGGCATCTATATAAATTAGACAATAATTAGGATTAAAATCAAAGTTTATTATATAATAAGTATGAGAATGTGATAATGAATGTACAATATCAACTCACACCCCCATACCTATCTTTTGCTCGTTCTCAAGTAAAACCACAAAACTAAATCAAAAATTATTAGACCACTTTCGCAGGTCGTACGATTGCACTAAGCATGTGCAACAAGCCGTTAAACCTCTAGGTTCTCCCTAGAGGACGAGTTTTATCTCGTGAGGGTTTTCAGTGGATTACATCTACAAAATCCGTAAAGAAAGAGAAACAAAGAGTTAGTATTTTTGAAAAATATTTTGAAAGAGAAAAATATTTCAAGTATTATTGTAAGAGTTCAAGTAATCTATAAGTTATAGAAAAATCGAACTTTTCATTCATAAACTTAATCTCTATTCAAAAATTTGTTATCAATTAAAGGAAGGAGTCAACTTGTACTTTTCATCTAGTTTATTACTTTACCCTAAGTCATATGCACCTTTGTGACCGTATAATTTTGGCTTGGGGTTCTTTAACTCTAACTCTTATGCCTTTATTAGTTTTTTTTTATTATTTCGTGGTGATAGTATTCCTTAGTTCTATTAGGCTTTCTAATCTGCCCATGTAATGAGTCTTTAATCAGTGACTCCTAAACCAAACGGTCTTAGGGCACCGGGTGAGAAAACACCCCAAGGACTTAAGAACTCGAGCAAACAAGGCCCCAAAACTAAGGATTTTATTATATTCACTACCTTTAGGTGTGAATTCTTATGCTTTATGAGGCACAAATACACACCTTAATCAGAGGATTTATATATATATTCTTTTTTTTTCTTTTTTTAATAAGCCATAAAAATCTTTGCTTTTGAACTCTAAGTGTGTAAGTGTATAAAGCATACATATATCATCAAGATAAAAATCAAGACTAAATTACTTTTTCAAGTTTTCTTCCTAACCTTAGAAATCAAACAAATAATCTTATTTTTACCAAGTATAAGAAATCCTAGTTATGATTCTCCGATTCCTTAAAATTAACTTAATTTCTTACAAAAAATATGTCAAAATATTGTTTCTATTTTCAAAAAGTTTTTAAAAGTAAATAAAATGTTAATTATAATTTTTTAATAATAAAAAGAAAACCTAAGTTATGTTAGAACCATCCTCCACACTTATCTTATGCATTGTCCTCAACGTATGATTAGTGCATAGATGCATGAAAAGAAGAAAGAGAAGAAAAATATTACCTTAAGGTGGTGGTTCCGGTGGTGGTTTGATTGGTCCTTGAAATGTGGCCCAATCTAATTTGCGTGGAGCTCGGAGGAATCCACCAGAAACCTCTCTAATATAACCCACTTAATGATGTATATATGAATGATTTTTATTAACAATTTCACCCCATCTAATTTTGAAAATTTTAAACTAATTTCAGAGTTATTATTATCAACACCTCTTTCCCAAAATGGAGTATGAAAAGATGGAATGATTGATCTGGAATCAGGAAGGGCATGAACAACAATTGACTCAGGAAAATGACTGAAGTCAAGTAAAGGTTCAGGAGTCAAAATTTGTTTAGAAAGTGGGTCCAAATCATGAAGTTGAAACTCAAGTCCACATTCATTTTCCCACAATAGAATGTGACTTTCTAAGGTTAGTGATTCAAGTTCAAGAATGACACGTATGGGAATTAAAACTTACTCTAAAATATTGCTCAAATCAGGTAGCAAAATAGGAGTCAATATTGATTCAGAAATTTAAACTGAAACAAATTTGAGACTCAAGGTCACATTCCTCATTGAGTTCAATTTCGTGAAAATGAGAACTTGCCAATTTGTCAATAAGACTTTCAAAAGTATGAAATTGGCCAAGTTCAATATGATGTTCATAAAAGATTGGTAATTCAATTTTTCGATGGACAGGCACAGATCCAATGTGGACTCTGGAGAAAGATTGAAATCAGGTGAAAATACCAGAGTCATTATTGAATCAGGAAGTAGGATTGAATTACCAAGTTAAGGTTCAGGATCATATTCATTCTCAAATTCAATTTCAGGAAAGGGTTAACTTACCAAAATGTCAGTGTGATTTTCAAAATTTAGAGTTTGGGCAAGTTCAAATGGTGTGTTGAAATGGAGTCCTATTTTTCGAAACAACATGATTCTTTGGCTCTAACAGAATGGTTAGCGACATCAGAAATGGTCAAAGGGTGAGAATGGAGAGTTTTGACCATTATATGTATGTCATGATTAAGAGTGATTTGAGCCTGAGTCATGACTTCAAGCAACTTTTCATTGTCGATTGGTTCATCGTTTTGTTGCGATTTGACTTGAAAAGATGAGATTTTATTTTGGAATTTGTGGTGAATTGTGAGTCCATCAGATTTTGTGTTTGTTGCTCGGACTCACGCATACTCATTTCAAAGATTGATGGTTTTCTATTTTGGACTGGTTGAACTGAGTATGATTTTTGGAATATTGTGGAATTGGGGAGGCCTGAAATTTTCGTTCGGCCTCCTGCATGGCTTCCATGCTCTTTTCTAGCTCGAATTTTTCGTCAATGGGTTGGTCTACAAAAGGAGTATAGGAAGCAATATCGGGAAATAAATATTGTGAAAATTGTGGATAAGGAGGACAAATTGGTTGAAAATTGGACTCGGGGGAGGTGAATCCCCATTAACTCTGTGAAGAGTTGGAATTATTTTGTAAATTATGGTCATAAGATTGGGGGCATGGTTTGTAATGATTCGGATAAGTCCAACTCGGTGTATTTGGTTAGTTCATATTGTAAAAATTCTGGTTGAAATTATCCGAGACAAATGTGGTGAAATATAGATTACCATTAAAATTGGAAAAATTGTTGTTATAAGCAATATCACATAAGAAATCTCAAAATCAAACAAGGAGAAATGAACAAATAAATAAACAAAAAGGAAAAAAATCTAATCTAAGTTAGGATAAACCTTAGACCTAGACGACTCCTAATTGGTTAGACTATCCACAAGGGGTATATGCCAAATCTGATCACAAGTTAATTGGCCAGGTAGGGGCAAGATAAGTGGGAGGTATCCGTGCCTAAGCAACGGGCCTAATTATGCCAGACCACCAACCTTCGGGGTTTTGCCCCTCAATCCCCAACCTTAAACACCGATTTGACAAGAGTCAAATTCTAATCAACTTCCCCCTAATGTCATTCTCCTATATGAGTCTGAGATGTCCCTAGGGTAAACGTCTACTCAGCTTTAGTTAGGCTTGAGTTAGTGAGTGAGGAGATTATTTTGGGCTAAGAGAGGGTAATGACTTCCCTACCTTATCTTGTCTATAGGACAAGCCCTTAAATCAATTTAGTGCAATGTGTATATGAAAAGTAACACTTAAATGATGTAAATAATTCAAAAGTGTTCCTATACTATATGCTATGTGCACGTACCTTTATTCTAGCACTCTTTAACAGTAATATAAAATGTAAACGAATTAGGCACGCGCCTGATCGTAGATATATTTTGTATTCTTTTCATTACACTCTTACATTTATCGTGTAATAAATCTACTAATTTTCTTGTCTTAAATATCTATTTTGTAGAAGATAATAATAAAGAGAAAGAGGATTAAACCAAATAAATACCAGTTAGAATCAGATTTAACTGAATCTATTTGGTTAGCTGAGGATGATCCAGATCTAATTAGAACAAATCAAGGATTGGGGCAAATGTTCAGTTGAAGATCAGAGCAAATCAGAAAGATAACACCAAATGAAAATCGATAAAATTCAGATTTCTATAAATCTATTTTGGTTAGCTAACGATCAACCAAGGATAATATCAAATACAAATAGATAAATGGATAGAGAGAAGACCAACGGATGAGATGAAGCAAGTTTGACCAGATTATGACTGGATACATTTTAGTATTTGAATCATAAATTTCGCTATTGAATCTCAAATCTGATGATTCAAGATGATCCAGAAAGCAGACTTACATGGTTACAACTCTTATGTTGATTACTATTTCTAATTCTGTCATTTGATAAGTGATATTCAGAAATCACACGCCAACAAACTGCAGATCAGAATTGAATATCCATATCAAATCAAGTTTGGAGATAAGGGGAGGATTCAAATTCAGAAATAGCCAGCTTTTCCTATCTTCATACTCCTCTAACCTCTGCATTTCTTCTATAAATATCTGCAATCTCAAAGGCAAAAGAACGTCCAAGCAGGGAGTAGAATTTAGGCTAATTTATAGTTTGTAACTTAAGTTTTTATTTTCTTTCATGTAATTTTCATTTTCTTTATGTAACTGAGAGGAGATGATACTTTCATGGAGGAATGAGAGCAAGTTTGTACTGCAGGTGACACCAGTGTAAATGATCTCTTCTTCCATTGTTATTTAAATTGAATCAAAGTTACTTTTTCTTCTTTACTCGTATTTTTGTTTACTCTCCTCTAATGTGTTGCAGTCCAAGTGAATCTGTTAGCCTCGAGACTGCTTCACCATTTGCAAGTGCCCTTAATGGCCTATGGTGATGAATAACTATTCTCTTACTAGTATAGCTTGCCCTTTTATTCTTAGTGTAGATCGGGAATGGGGAAGATCCTATACGCCATGCTTGATCGCCTTCAAAGGTAAGATAAGTCGTAGCCACGAATCCAAGGTATATGAGCACAAAAGGGGTAAGTAACTTTTAGTTTCTTTCTTTTAATTTTAGAACACCACAATCTACCACTTCTTCTATCATTCTTTTTTCATTTCTTTGTACATATCACTTCTATTTTCTCCACCTTCTCATTCTATTACTTTCTTCCTAACTTGACTTTAACTCCATTTTTCACTTTTCTTTTTAAGAACTAAAAGAAGAATTTTAACCATTAATTGTAGCTGAAAAGAAAACTTACTAAAAGCTTCCATCGCTGTTCCCTTCTTGTGGATCACGACCGCATAGCCAATTGTTATTGCGGTAGAATTTAGTAACTTGCACTTTTCATTCTTAATTCTGAAATTCGGTATTTTATGTGCAGGTTAAACTTCAATCAATTTTTGGCGCCGTTGCCGGGGAGGGAACGGTGTTTTTGTTTTTTAACAAGTTTGGTGTGTTGTTTTAGGGACTTCAAGAGTCAGATCTAGCATTCAAGTTTTGCAAGAGAAGACTTGCAAATTCTGTGCCCCTATGATTCCCTTCCCTACAATGGCGCCAAAAATTGATTGTAAATTCAAAGAGTTAAGAAATTACCGTGTAGCTTGTGGCTAACGGGTCGTGTCCACGAGGAAGAATGCGATGAAAGCTTTTCGGTGTTTTGTTTAGAAAATTAAGAATGGTGCTAGTTTTTTAATTGAAAAGAGAATGAAGTGAAGGTAGATGATTAAAAGAGAAACTGCAACTTTGGAGAAGGCTTTGGAAAAGGTGATTTAAAAAACTTTATAAATTGTTTGGTTGTTTTTAATATGAGAAGAAGATCTGGGATCACTAACTTTATTTACTTCACTACTTATCTCAAGAATATTTTTAGTGCATCACTTTTATCATAGGCAAAAATGCTTAATTTCTTTTAGTGTTCAAGTAAAACAAATGAGATGATTTTGGATCAAACTTGAGATCTTTCTTAACACGACATTAAAAATAGAATGTTAAACCATCAAGCACGAGGAAGCAAGTATGGAATAAAAACGATTTAACAATACTTGTGACTTGAAAATCTAAGTTTTAAAAGAAGATCATCATCATGATATTTCAAGAATAAAATTTAACTTTAGGCATTATGATTCAAGAGAGTTCTTCCATCAATTTCAATCGAGAGAGAGGAGGCAGAAAACATCAATTAGTGAGCTCAGAAAACGATTTAGCTACTCATTATGAAATGAAAACAAATAAGAAATTGACAATTAAACACAAACATACCGAATTCAAGTTGAGTTGGAATGGCAAGTAGAAGCTCCTTTGATTGTCACTTCAAAGACGAATTACACACTCAATTCCACTCTCCTCTCTTTTCTGGTCTAAACTAAAAAATAATAAAGACGAGATACAACTTCTTCAAGCTATCTAACAATGTTTTTAAACCCTAAAAATGAACAATAAATTTAATCCTAGTCCTTCCTAAATTTTCAGTACAAAACCCTAACTTTTATAGGCAAAACCTCAGAGGGAAGGGAGTGAGGAGATAAGGGGAGCAAACTCTCCCCTTATCTCCACCAACAAGCCGCGGATCCGTGGCTTGGGCCGCGAATCTACGGCTTGGATGTGGCCAATTGGCCACATCCAGCTGGAGGGATGGTTGGCGTGGATGTGGGCTTCCTTTTGTCTTGTTAGATTTACTGTTGTAGCTCCCAGATTTGACGAAACGATCTTTGATTTGTTGGCTTCAGCCGCTTGCTTTGAGAAGATTCATTTCAATCGGTTTTCAACCTCTCTGATTTGCCAAGATCTGTCCTGATTCTCTGATTTCGAATTTATTCTGAATTAAATGGGCTTTTGGGCTCGTTTCTCTGGCCTATCCTTTAGCAATGGGCCTGCAATTTATAAAGAACAATAGGACTTATTAATATGATTTATTTAGATAAAAGCATGGAAATGTGACAATATGTATGCAATATACGTGACCGATCAGTGCCTAAATGCAAAGTCTACACCATTTTAAGCATTTAATAAACATCAATTTACTGTTGAGCTTAGAAAGTATGTACAGTGAGTTAATCAAAAAAATAAATAGCTGCAAAATTTTAACTTTGCAATACAACCAACTTACAAAAATACAGGTTAGTAGTTCACTCAGATTGTCAGTGGAATGTAGAAAATCTAAGGGCTTCTAGGCTCTACTTTCTTGAGCAGAGTCCAGGGCAACTTATTGTCCACTGCAGCAAAAATTTTCTTGATTTCTGTTACAGTACACCAAGAACAAAGAAGAAAGTTAACAAAAAATGTAAATCTAAAAAAAGAATAACTTACTGTCCATCTCCGGTAACGGCGCCAAAATTTGATTGAGGTTTTAGATGCACACAAAAATATAGAATTTCAGAACTTAGAATAAAGAGTTCCAGTACTCAATACTATCACAATAGCAAGTAGCTATGCGGGTCATGATCCACAATGAGGGACTAGCGATTGAAGCTTTTTTAGCAAGTACTCTTTTAAGTTACATTCAATGGTTAAAGATCTTCTTTTAGTTCTTTAAAAGAAAAGAGAAAAATAGAGTTACAGCTAAATTAGGAAGAAGGTGGTAGATTGAGAAGATGGAGAAAAAGAAAATAGATATATACAAAGAAATCGAAAAGAGTGATAAAAGAGTTGGGTGTTGATGGTATTGGTAATCTAAACTAAAAAATTAAAAGAAAGAAAACTAAAACCTAAAAAACTTATTTACCTCCTCAGCGCCTGCTTACCTTTGACCCGTATCGACGATGTACCTTTATTTGAAGGTGAGCGAAATAACAAACAGGATCTTTCCCATTCCCGATTTACACTATAAAATGAAGGGGCAAGCTATACTACCATAGAAATGGATATCTATCACCATAAGCCATCAACGACACTTGCAAGGGCAAGGAAACTTTGAGGCTATCGGATTCATTTAGATCCACAAATATAGAGGGAAGCAGATGAAAACAAGAGTAGAAAAGAAAAGAAAACCTCGATTCGATTAAAATAACAATGAAAGAAAAGATCAATTACACCGGTGTCACCCTCAGTACAAGCTTGTTCTCATTCCTCCATGAAAGTCTCCTCTCCTCTCATTTACATAAATAAAACAAAAATTACATAAGAGAAAACTAAAAACCTAAGTTACAAACTACAGTATAGCCTAAATTTTACTCTCTGCTTGGTCATTCCTTATACGCTTTGAAAAACCCAGTATTTATAGGCAAAACCTAACGGGGAGAAGCGCACGAAGATGGGGGGAGCAAACGCTCCCCCAACTCCTTTAACAAAGCCGCGAAAATGCGGTATTAGCCATGTTTTCGTAGCCTGGGTGTGGCCAGGTGGCCACACCCAGGGGGCACACGTCTTTGGTTCCTCGATTTTCATTTATCTTCAGCTGGATTTTCAGTTTAGGTCTAGAATTTTGACGAAACTACCTTTGATCTTTGGCTTTAACCGATTGATTTGAGAAGATTTATCTTAATTAGTTTTCAACTAATTTTATCTTCTCTGATTTGCCTTGATCTACCCTGATTTTCTGATTTTGAGTTAATTCTAAATTAAATCAGAATTTTGATGGGCTTTTGGGCTCATTTCTCTTCCCTCTTTTTAGTAATGGGCCTGCATATAAATTAGAAAATAATTAGGATTAAAAGTAGAGTTTATTATATAATAAATATAAGAATGTGACAATGAATATGCAATATCAGCAACCGATCACACCCCCATACCTTTATTTTTCTCGTCTTCGAGTAAAACAATAAAACTAAATCAAAAATTATTAGACTACTTTCGCAGGTCGCGCGATTGCACTGAGCATGTGCAACGAGCCATTAAACCTCTAGGTTCCCCTTAGAGAACGAGTTTTATCTCGTGAGGGTTTTTAGTTTATTACACTCACAAAATTCGTAAAGAAAGAGAAATAAAGAGTTAGTATTTTCAAAAAGCATTTTGAAAGAGAAAAATATTTGAAGTATTTTTGTAAGAGTTCAAGTAACCTATAAGTTATAGGAAAACTGAACTTTTCATTCCTAAACTTAGTCTCAATTTAAAAATTTATTATCAATCAAAGGAAGGAGTCAACGTGTATTTCTCATCTAATCTATTACTTTACCCTAAGTCATAGGCACCTTTGTGACCGTGAAATTTTGACTTAGGGTTCTTTAACTCTAACTCTTATGTCTTTATTACGTTTTTTTATTATTATTTCATGGTGATACTATTGCTTAGTTCTATTAGGCTTTCTAATCTGCCCATATAATGAATCTTTAATCAGTGACTCTCAAACCAAACGGTCTTAGGGCACTTGGTGAGAAAACACCCCAAGGACTTAAGAAATCGAGCAAACAAGGCAACAAAACTAAGGATTTTATTATATACACTACTTTTAGACGTGAATACTTATGCTTTATGTGGCACAAATACCCAGCTTAATCAGAGGATTTATATATATATTCTTTATTTTCTATTTATTTTTTTAATAAGGCAGAAGAATCTTTGTTTTTGAACCCTAAGTGTGTAAGTGTATAAACAATGCATATATCATCAAGGTAAAAATCAAGACTAAATTATTTTTTCAAATTTTCTTTCTAACCTTAGAAATCAAACAAATAAGCTTATTTTGACCAAGTATAAGAAATCCTAATTATGATTCTCCTATTCTTTAAATTGACTTAATTTCTTACAAAAATTATGTCAAAATACTCTTTCTTTTTCAAAAAGTTTTTAAAAGTAAAGAAAATGTTAGTAACAATTTTTTAATAATAAAAAGAAAACCTATGTTATGATAGAATCCTCCCCCGCACCTATCCATGCGTTATCCTCAATATATGAATTAATGCAAAGATGCATGAAAAAGAAGAAAGGGAAGGAAAATATTACCCTAAGGTGGTGGTTTGATTGTTCCACGAAATGCGGCCCAGTCTAATTTGCGTGGAGTTCAGAGGAACCCACCAAAAACCTTTTTAATATAACCTACTAAAATAATGTATATATGAATGAATTTTATTAAGAATATTACCCCATCTAATTTTCAAATTTTCAAACTAATTTCAGAGTTATTATTGTCAACACCTCTGTCCCAAAATGGATTATGAAAAGATGGAATGATTGATCTGGAATCAGGAAGGGCATGAACTACAATCGAGTCAGGAAAATGACTGAAGTCAAGTAAAGGTTCAGGAGTCAAAATTTGTTTAGAAAGTGGGTCCAAATCAAGTAGTTAAAACTCAAGTTAACATTCATTTTTTCCACAATGGAATGTGACTTTCTAAGATTAGTGATTGAAGTTTAAGAATGACAGGTATGGGAATCAAAATGATTAGTCTACAATTCTGTATTATTATTCGCATTCCCTACAGATTTATGAATAAAATGTCGGTCTACACCGTGTTTTTGTCTCTCTTGCAGATAAATCAAGAGTCCAAATGCCAAAGAGTAATAAGAGCTTAATTAAACCCGATTTCGGGTAATTAAATATGCAATTCTTGGAGGCCAAGTAAAGGATCTTCTAGAAGATATATCGAACCTAGAACCTTGTGCACGTCAGACGAAAGTACCCGAAATGGAGTATACCAAGAAGGTCCTATAAGCGACTGGAACCACTCGCCAAAAAACAGGGACCTAAGTCCCTGGTATTATCGCGAAAATGCGACAATAGCCGCATTTCTGCCGCAAGATGGTGGAGCTACGCGTCAAACTTCGACGCGTGCCCCGTCTCGTCTTCTGGAACCCTCTTCTGGCGGCAGGGTTTGGCCGAAACATAAGCAGTTTTGAATTTTAGGCTAGGTTTTCTATTTTTAGTGTAGTGTAGAGTAGGTGTTCTTTCTTTCTTGTATTTTGTATTTTTATTTTGTTTTTAGATCTTGTAGTAGGCCGAGAGATTCAGAGAGAGATAGAGAGGGATTGATGCAATAGATGGTAACAATCTATGTAAAGGTGCCTCCTTTCTTCTCCATTGTAATCTTCTCCATTTTCTACATGATGCTTAGCTAATTTCTTCTTCTCATGACAGTCTAACTACTAACCACTAACCATTTAACTACTTACTTGATAATCCACATGAATCTAATAGCCTCTACAAGGCCTTGCTCTTGTAAGAGCCATTGATGGCTCATGATGATGGATTCTAACATTCTAATATTTCTAACATCTAACCCATTAACTTGCTAACTTACAATGTCTTCTTTATTTCACGCTCACCTCTAACCGGTTTTGATGATTTAATAGTAGCTTGCAACTTGTTATGTGGTATGATGTGTTGTTTGAATGTAGAAAAATAATCTTATGTGCCGTGCTCTGTATCGTCTCTTGAAGCCAAGGACTAGTGATGGCCAAGGATCCATGTGAGGCAACTATCACTAAGAGGTTAGCATGATTAGTGAATCAATTAGTAGTTAGTAGCCATGAGTTTTCTTTTACTTTGTTTTAAAAACTAATTCCAAAATCTTTTATCATTTTTTCTATCATTGTTTTTACCATCCTCTTAGTTCACCTTTGTTTTCATTTTCTTTACCACAAGCTTCATCTTCTTTTCGATTTTGTTTTTCAAACCATTTCTCATTTATTTTCACATCACTTTCATTGCCTTCTCCACCTATCACATTCTGGATTTCTTTTCTTTTCTTTTCTTTTCTAATTCTTTAAACAAAGAAGATTTGTTAAAAACCGACGTGAATAAAAACTGTTAATGCTTCTATCGCCTCCCATCCCTGTGGATTTGACCTGTTAAGTCAATGCTATAACGGAAGTATCGAGAGAACATTAGCACATACGCATTTATATTGATTTCATAAAACACACATTTTCGAGTCCTTGTTCCGCCCCAATCAATTCTTTGGCGCCATTGCCGGGGACTGGAATAGTTGTGATCTCACGTTTTTGTTAACATTTTCTTCTCTGTTTTGGTGTGCAGGATAATCTTTACAGGATCTTAACATTGCAAAACAAACACTAGCTTTGCATCCCCCTACTCTAGAAAGTAGGGACCCAGCTTCTAAAGAAAAGCTGCGCAAACACGACTTTTGCCGAGGAAACGCGGCGATTTTGTGATAATTGTGTATCTTGTTGTACTGGGCTGTGTTCATTGTAATAGCTAGTTGATTTGTACTATTACTTTCCTGCTTTGATTGCCTAAACACCTCAATAAATTAAAGAACTATAATGCGGTATTTTGACGCTTTTAAAACGGTTTAGACATTTGCATTTAGGCACGTGTCAACTCAAATACAATATACTGTATTTTGTTCTGTTGTTGTGATCTGGATTGAGGTGTACATATGGCATTGCATATAGCATAGGACAAACACGTGGGTGATTTATCGCTTTGTGTTAAATTCTTGTATTGCACACTGCACGAATTGAAATTAAGGGCAAAACCCATACAAGATAAGGTGGGATTTCATCACCCTTCCTTAGCCCAAAAACCACCTCCCCACTCACACAACCCAAGCCCTAATAAAAATTTATTGACGTTGGCCCCTAGGGACATCTCGGACTCATTAAGAGATTGATCGAGGGTGAAACTTATTTTGAATCTACTCTTGTCAAATCGGTGTCTAAGGTTGGAGATTAAGAGGTTACGCCTCAAAGATACTGTGGTTTGGCATAATTAAGGCTCGTTTCTTGCGCACGGATACCTCCCACCGTATTTTTCCCCTACCTGGCCGATTAGCTAGGGTCCGATTTGAGCAACAACCTCCCCCGAGTAATCGATCAGTTAGGAGTCGTCTAGGTCTAGGTCAATACTAGTATAGGCTTGGTTCTGATTTTCCTTCTTTTTGTTTGTTGTTTGATTTTTCTTTTTTGTTTGTGATTATTTGTGAGATAGAATTCAACAATAACAATTCTTTCAATCCTAATATGAATCCTTATTTCACACCGACCCTATTTGATTCAGATAATTCCAACCCAGTTTTTTATAATATGAACCAACCAAATACATCGGGTTGAACTTATCCGAATCAATACAACCCATACCCTCAATCTTATGACTATAATTTTAAAAATAATTTCAAGTCGTCACAGAATCAATGGGGATCACCAGCCCCAAGTCAAATTTTCTACCACCATGTCCACAGTTTTCATAATTTCCACAATCTTCATTTTCCAATTTTGCTTCCTATAATCTTTTTCTAGAACCACCAATTGAAAAAAAAAAAACTGAGTTAGAAAAGAGCATAGAAACCAATCTACAAGAGGCCGAGCAACAACTTCAGAAAATGATGGCCTCTCCAATTCCACAATATTTCAATCTTACTCAGTTCCACCTCCTCATAATGAACAACCATCTGCCCTGGAAACGAGTAAAGAACTCTTGTGTGAGTCTAAGCTTCAATCTCAAAATATGCTGGACTCACAATCTTCACTATCTTTCCAAAATCAAGATTCTTATACTCCCTTTTTGGAACATCCACTTATAGAAAAAACAAGTCTAGAAAAGAGTATAGAAATCTTGTAGGAGTCTGCGTTACAATTTTAAAAATCTTCTTCTCAGTCAATTGATAGGTTGGAAACACAATTAAGTAAATTGGTCAACATTTATAAGAATAAAGAAACTCTCTCTTCTCCACCTTTGACCAATCCAAATATCTCTAACTCTATCAATTTGACCCATGACTCATGTTGTTTTGGAAACCAAGAATCCTACACTCCTTTTCTAGAATAACCACTTGAAGGTACATCACATCTAGAAAAGAGTATAGAAATCTTGCAGGAGTCCACGCTACAATTTCAAAAATCTTCTACCCAGTTTATCAATAGGTTGGAAACACAATTTAGCCAATTGGTTAGCATTTATAAGAATGAGGAAACTCTATCTTATCAACCTTTAACCAATTCAGCTATCCCTAACTCTATTGATCTGACCCAGGACTCTTGTTACTCTAGAAACTAAGATTCAATTTCAGCACACTCATCTGAAATTGACCATACTTCAAATGTTGAAAATCCCATTGACATTTTGGCTAGTTATACTTTTCCTGAAATTGAACTTGAGCATGATATGATCCTGAACTTCAACTTGATAATTCAATTTTACTTCCTAATTTAATATTAACTAAGTGTTTTTACCTAAATTCAGGTCTTTTCCCGAGTTAATATTGGATCCAGTGCCAGTCCATTGTGAAATTGAATCACCAATCTTTTATGATCATCATATTGAACTTGACCAATTTCATACTTTTGAAAGTCCTATAGATAAATTGGCAAGTTCTCATTTTTATGGAATTGAACTCAATGAGGAATGTGACTTCGATTCTAAAATTTGTTATCTAGTTCAACTTTCTAAATCAATATTGACTCTTGTTTTGTTACTCAATTTGAGCAACATTTTAGAGTCAGTTTTGATTCCCATACCTGTCATTCTTGAACTTGAATCACCAATCTTAGAAAGTCACATTTCATCACGGGGAAATGAATGTGGACTTGAGTTTTAACTTCTTGGTTTGGACCCACTTCCTGAACCAATCTCGACTCCTGAACCTTTACTTGACTTAAGTCTTTTTCCTGAGTCGGTATTAGTTTTTGTACTTCCTGAGTCCAAATCAATCATTCCATTCTGGGACAAGGGTCTTGATAAATTTGACTCTGAAATTATTTTGAAAATTTGAAAATTAGATGGGTAAATTTTTTAATAAAAATCATTCAATCTACATCATTCTAGTGGGTTGTATTATTGAGGTCTCTGGTGGGTTCCTTCAGAAGCCACGCAAATTAGATTGGCATTTCGTAGACCAATCAGACCACCAGTGGAACCACCTTGAGGTGATTTTTCCTTCCCCCTCTATTTGTTTCATGCATACATACATCACGATGCATTGAGGACAATACATGAGATAAGTGTGGGGGAGGGTTTACTAACGTAGAGTTTTTAGATTTTCTTTATTTTACACTCTTTTAGGAGTCTTTCTTTTACACTTCTTTTATGATACTTTTAAAAATTTTCCCTTTTGTATAGGATTTTTCTCTTTCTTTAAAAACTTTTTGAAACAAGAGACAAAGTTTTATTCTATTTTTAAGAAAATTAAGATGATCTTAGAAATTAAGAAAGCCTTAATTATGACATCTTAAACCCAGTCAAAATAATGGATCTTGTTTAAAATTATAGGTTAAGTAAGATAAATTGGAGAGATAATTTTATCTTGAATTTTTTTCCTTATATAGTATACACTTCACGCTTACACATTTTTGGGATGGAAACAAAGACCTAAAATGTCATAAAGCAAAAATAAAATAAAAAGAAAAATATAAATAAATAAATAAAATCACTTATTAAGCTGGATAACTATGATTCAAGAAGCATGATTATTCACGCTTAACGGTGGTCAAAAGAAACAAATAATCCCCCTTACTTTTGTGGCCTTTTTTACTCGAGTCATTAAACTCGAGGGATGTTTTCTCATCTGGTGCCCTAAAATCGTCTGGTCTGGGAATCATTGGTTGAAGGCTCATTACCTGAGAAACTAGAAAGCCTAAGATCATTACCTGAGAAACTAGAAAGCCTAAGAAAACTAAGGAAGAAAAAATAAGAAAAAGAAATTTTCACTATCACAAGTGCATATTATCTAGGTTTTATGAAGGATAAAATATTGAATCCAATTTTGAATACTTACCTTAATTGAAGACAAGATCTTGCATATAGATTAAGTTTAAAGAAGAATAATTTTTGGTGGACTTGCGATCTTAAATCGCTCATATTTTTGCAAAAATATTTCGTAAACTTGTCTCTCTTTCAAAATGTGTTTTCAAAATACAAACGTTTGTCTTCTTTCTTTATGGATTTTGTGGGTGCAATCTGCTGAAAACCCTCAGAAGATAAAACTCCTACTCTAGCAGTAACCTAGAGGTTTAACGGCTTGTTTCACACACTCAGTGCAATCGCGTCACCTATGAAAGTGGTGTAATAACATGTGTAGTATAGTTTTTTTTTCTTGTTTTGCTCGAGACGAGTAAAAGATAAGTGTGGGGGTGTGATTAGTCTACAATTCTTCATTATTATATCGCATTCCCTACCGATTTATGAATAAAATGTCGGTCTAAACTGTGTTTTTGTCTCTCTTGCAGATAAATCAAGAGTCCAATGGCCAAAGGGTAATAAGAGCTTAATTAAACCCGTTTTGGGTAATTAAATCCGCAATTCTTGGAGGCCAAGAAAGGGATCTTCTAGAAGATACATCGAACCTAGACTCATGTACACGTCAGATGAAAATACGGACGAAAATACCCGAAATGGAGTATACCAAGAAGGTCTTAGAAGCGACAGGAACCACTCGCCAAAAATCAGGGACCTAAGTCCATGGTATTGCCGTGAAAATGTGGCAATAGCCACGTTTTCGCGGCAAGATGGTGGAGCCACGCGTCGAATGCGGCAATAGCCACGTTTTCGCAGCAAGATAGTGGAGCCGCGCGTCGATCTTCGACGCGTGGCCCCGTCTCGTCTTCTGAAACCCTCTTCTGCCTATAAATAGCGCAGGGTTTAGCCGAAACGCAAGCAGTTTTAGATTTTAGGCTTGGCTTTCTATCTTTAGTGTAGTGTAGAGTAGGTATTCTTTCTTTCTTGTATTTTGTATTTTTATTTCGTTTTTAGATCTTGTAGTAGGGCTGAGAGATTCAGAGAGAGATATAGAGGGATTGATGTAATAGATGGTGACAATCTATATAAAGATGCCTCCTTTCTTCTCCATTATAATCTTCTCCATCTTGTACATGATGCTTAACTAATTTCTTCTTCTCATGACAATCTAACTACTAACCACTAACCATCTAACCACTTACTTGATAATCCACATGAATCTAATAGCCTCTACAAGGCCTTGCTCTCGATGATGATGAATTCTAACATTCTAACATTTCTAACATCTAACCCACTAACTTGCTAACTTGCAATGTCCTCTTTATTTCATGCTCACCTCTAACCGATTTTGATGATTTAATAGTAGCTCGTAACTTATTATGTTGTATGATGTGTTGTTTGAATGTAGAAGAACAATCTTATGTGTCATGCTCTGTATCGTCTCTTGAAGCCAAGGACTAGTGATGACCAAGGATCCATATGAGGCAACTATCACTAAGAGGTTAGTATGGTTAGTGGATCAATTAGTAGTTAGTAGCCATGAGTTTTCTTTTACTTTGTTTTAAAAACCAATTCCAAAATCTTTTATCATTTTTTCTATCACTGTTTTACTATCTTCTTAGTTCACCTTTGTTTTCATTTTTTTTACCACAAACTTCATCTTCTTTTCTATTTTGTTTTTCAAACTACTTCTCTTTTATTTTCACATCACTTTCATCGCCTTCTCCACCTATCACATTCTGGATTCTTTTCTTTTCTTTACTTTTCTAATTTTTAAACAAAGAAGACTTGTTAACAACCGTCGTGAATAAAAACTGTTAATGCTTCTATCGCCTCCCGTCCTGTGGATTCGACCCTTTGAGCTAATGCTATAACTGAAATATCGAGGGAACATTAGCACATACGCATTTACATTGATTTCATAAAACACACATTTTCGAGTGCTTGTTCCGCTCCGATCACAAAACAGACTCTAAAATATTGCTCAAATAAGTTAGCAAAATAGGAGTCAATATTGATTCAGAAATTTGAACTGGATCACAAATTTGAAACTCAAGGTCATATTCCTCATTGAGTTCAATTTCATAAAAATGAGAACTTAACAATTTGTCAATAGGAATTTCAAGAGCATGAAATTGGTCAAGTTCAATATGATGATCATAAAAAATTAGTAATTCAATTTCCTGATGGACAGGCACAGGATCCAATGTGGACTCTGGAGAAAGATTCAAATCAGGTGAAGATATAAGAGTCATTATTGAATTAGAGAGTAGAATTGAATTACTAAGTTGAGGTTCAGGATCATATTCATTCTCAAGTTCAATTTCAGGAAAGGGATAACTTGCCAAAATATCAATGTAGTTTTTAAAATTTGGAGTTTGGGCAAGTTCACATGGTGTGCTGAAATGGAGTCTTGTTTTTCAAAACAACATGATTCTTTGGCTCTAACAGAATGGTTAGCAACATCAGAAATGGTCAAAGGGTGAGAATGGAGAGTTTTGACCATTATATCTATGTCATGATTATGAGGGATTTGAGCCTGAGTCATGGCTTCAAGCAATTTTTCATAGTCAATTGGTTCATCATTTTGTTGCGATTGAACTTGAAAAGATGATGTTTTATTTTGGAATTTGTGGTGAAATCGTGAGTCTATTAGATTTTTTGATTGTTGCTCAGACTCACGCATACTCATTTCCAAGATTGATGTTTTTCTATTTTGAAAAGAACTAAGTATGAATCTTGAAAATATTATGGAATTGGGGAGGCCTGAAATTTTCGTTCGGCCTCCTGCATGGCTTCTATACTCTTTTCTAGCTCGTATTTTCTTCAATGGATTGGTCTATAGGAAGCAAAATTGGGGAATGAATATTGTGAAAATTATGGGCAAGGTGGATAAGGAGGACGAGGTGGTTGAAATTTGGACTCGGGAGAGGTGAATCCTCATTGACTCTGTAAAGAGTTAAAATTATTTTGAAAATTATGGTCATAAGATTGGGGGAAAGGGTCGTATTAATTTAGATAAGTCTAACACAATATATTTTGATGGTTCAAATTGTGAAAATTGTGGTTGAAATTATCCGAGTCAAATGGGGTGAAATATGAATTATTATTAAAATTGAAAAATTGTTGTTATAAGCCATGTCACACAAGAAATGTCAAAATCAAACAAGGAGAAACAAACAAATAAACAAACAAAAATAAAAAATCTAATCTAAGTTAGGGTAAACCTTAGACCTAGACGACTCTTAACTGGTTAGACTGTCCACGGGGGGTATATTGTCAAATCTGACTACAAGTTAATCGGCCAGGTAGGGGTAAGATCAGTGGGAGGTATCCGTGCCTAAGCAACGGGCCTAATTATGCCAAACACCAACTTTCGGGGTTTCGCTTCTCAATCCCCAACTTTAAACACCGATTTGACGAGAGTCAAATTCTAAACAACTTTCCCCTTAGGTCAGTCTCCTATATGAGTCCGAGATGTCCCTAGGGCCAAGGTCTCCTCAGCTTTAATTAGGCTTGGGTTAGTGAGTGAGGAGATTGTTTGTGGGTTAAGGGTGGGTAATGACTTCCCCACCTTATCTTGTTTATAGGAAAAGCCCTTAAATCAATTTAGTGTAATGTCTACATGAAAAGTAACACTTAAGCAATGTAAACAATTCAAAAGTGTTCCTATACTATATGCTTTGTACACATACTTTTGCTCCAGCACTTTTCAACAGTAATGTAAAATATAGACGAATTAGACACGTTCCTAAAGGCAAAGTCAAAACCATTTTTAGCATTTAACAAACATCAATTTACTATTAAGATTAGAAAGTATGTACAATGAGTTAATCAAAAAAATAAGTAGCTGCAGAACTTTAGCTTTGCAATTCAACTAACCTACAAAAATACATGTTAGTAGTCCACTCAGATTGCCACCGGAATGTAGCAAATCTGAGGGCTTTGGGCTCTGCTTTCTTAAGCAGAGTTCAGGGCCACTTATATGTCCACTACAGTAAAAATTTCTTAATTTCTGTTACTGCACACCAAGAATAAGGAAGAAAGTTAACCAAAAATGTAAATCTAAAAAGAGACTAACTTATCGTCCATCTCCAGTAACGGCACCAAAATTTAATTGAGGTTTTAGCTGCACACAAAATATAGAATTTCAGATCTTAGAGTAAAGAGTGCAAGTACTCAATACTACCGCAATAACAAGTGGCTATGCGGGTCGTGATATACAAGGAGGGACTAGCGATGGAAACTTTTTTAGCAAGTACTCTTTTAAGTTACTCAATGGTTAAAGATCTTCTTTTGGTTCTTTAAAAGAAAAGAGAAAAATGAAGTTACAATTAAGTTTGGAAGAATGTGGTAGATTGAAAAGGTGGAGAAAATAGAAAATAAATATATACAAAGAAATCGAAAAGAGTGATAAAAGAGTTGGGTGTTGATAATGTTGGTAATCTAAACTAAAAAATTAAATGAAAGAAAACTAAAACCTAAAAAACTTACTTACCTCTTCGGCGCCTGCTTATCTTTTACCCGTATCGATGATGTACCACTGTTTGAAGGCGTGCGAAGTATGACAAACAGGATCTTCCCCATTCCAGTTTTACACTATGAAATGAAGGGGCAAGCTGCACTACCATGGAAATGGATATCCATCATCATAAGCCATCAACGATACTTGCAAGGGTATGGCAACTTCGAGGCTATCGGATTCATTTGGATCCACAAACACAGAAGAGGGAAGCAAATGAAAGCAAGAATAGAAAAGAAAAAGAAAACTTCAATTCGATTCAAATAACAATGAAAGAAAAGATCACTTACACCGGTGTCACCCTGAATATATGCTTGTTCTCATTCCTCCAAGAAAGTCTCCTCTCCTCTCAGTTACATAAATAAAACAAAAATTACATAAGAGAAAACCTAAAACCTAAGTTACAAACTACAGTATACCCTAAATTATACTCTCTACTTGGTTATTCCTTGTACGCTCTGAAAACCAAGTATTTATAGGCAAAACCCAACAGGGAGGAGTGTACGATGATTGGGGGAGCAAACGCTCCCCCAACTCCTCTAACAAAGCCACGAAAATGCGGCACTACTCACGTTTTTGCGGCTTGGTATGGCCAGGTGGCCACACCCGGGGGGCACATGTCTCTAGTTCCTCAATTTTCATTTATCTTCAGCTAGATTTTCAGTTTAGGTCTATAATTTTGATGAAACTGCCTTTAATCTTTGGCTTTAACCGATTGATTTGTTAAGATTTGTCTTAACAAATTTTCAACTAATTTTATCTTCTCTTATTTGCATCGATCTGCCCTGATTTTCTGATTTCAAAATAATTCTGAATTAAATCAGAATTTTGATGGGCTTTTGAGCTCGTTTCTCTTTCCTCTTCTTTAGTAATAGGCTTTTATATAAATTAGATAATAATTAGAATTAAAAGAAGAGTTTATTATATAATAAGTATGAGAATGTGACAATGAATATGCAATATCAGCTCACACCCCCATACCTATTTTTTGCTCGTCCTCGAGTAAAACAACAAAACTAAATCAAAATTATTAGACCACTTTCGTAGGTCGCGCGATTGCACTTACCATGTGCAAAAAGCTGTTAAACCTCTAGGTTCCCCCTAGAGGACGAGTTTTATCTCGTGAGGGTTTTCAGTGGATTACACCTATAAAATCCGTAAAGAAAGAGAAACAAAGAGTTAGTATTTTCGAAAAACATTTTGAAAGAGAAAAATATTTAAAGTATTATTGTAAGAGTTCAAGTAATCTATAAGTTATAGGAAAACATTTTCATTCATAAACTTCATCTCTATTCAAAAATTTATTATCAATCAAAGGAAGAAGTCAATTTGTACTTCTCATCTAATCTATTACTTTACCCTAAGTCATATGCACCTTGTGACCGTGAAATTTTGACTTGGGGTTCTTTAACTCTAACTCTTATGCCTTTATTACTTTTTTTATTTTGTGGTGATACTATTCCTTAGTTATATTAGGCTTTCTAATCTGCCCATGTAATGAGTCTTTAATCAGTGACTCCCAAACTAAACGGTCTTAGGGCACCGGGTGAGAAAACACCCCAAGGACTAAAGAACTCAAGCAAACTAGGCCCCAAAACTAAGGATTTTATTATATGCACCACTTTTAGGTATGAATACTTATGCTTTATGAGGCACAAATACCCAGCTTAATCAAAGGATTTATATATATATATATATTCTTTTTTTTTTTTTAATAAGCTATAAAAATCTTTATTTTTGAACTCTAAGTGTGTAAGTGTATAAAGCATGCATATATCATCAAGATAAAAATCAACACCAAATTATTTTTCTAAATTTTCTTCCTAACCTTAGAAATCGAACAAATAATCTTATTTTGACCAAGTATAAGAAATCCTAGTTATGATTCTCTGATTCCTTAAAATTGACTTAATTTCTTACAAAAAATATGTCAAAATATTGTTTCTATTTTCAAAAAGTTTTTAAAAGTAAAGAAAATGTTAATAATAAATTTTTTTAATAATAAAAAGAAAACCTAAGTTATGTTAGAACCCTCCCCCACACTTATCTCATGTATTATCCTCAATGTATGAATTAATGTATGGATGCATGAAAAAGAAGAAAGGGAAGGAAAATATTACCTTAAGGTGGTGGTTCCGGTGATGGTTTGATTGGTCCACGAAATGTGGCCCAATCTAATTTGCATGGAGCTCGGAGGAACCCACCAGAAACCTCTCTAATATAACCCACTAAAATGATGTATATATGAATGATTTTTATTAAGAATTTTACCCAATCTAATTCTGAAATTTTCAAACTAATTTCAGAGTTATTATTATCAACACCTCTGTCCCAAAATGGAGTATAAAAAGATGGAATGATTGATCTGGAATCATGAAGGGCTTGAACTACAATTGACTCAAGAAAATGACTGAAGTCAAGTAAAGGTTCAGGAGTCAAAATTTGTTTAGAAAGTGGGTCCAAATCATGAAGTTGAAACTCAAGTCCACATTCATTTCCCCACAATATAATGTGACTTTCTAAGATGGTGATTCAAGTTCTAGAATGACACGTTTGAGAATCAAAACTGACTCTAAAATATTGCTCAAATCAGGGAGCAAAACAGGAGTCAATATTGATTCAGAAATTTAAACTGAATCACAAATTTGAGACTCAAGGTCACATTCCTCATTGAGTTCAATTTCGTAAAAACAAGAACTTGCCAATTTGTCAATAGGACTTTCAAAAGTATGAAATTGGTCAAGTTCAATTTCCCGATGGACAAGAACAGATCCAATGTGGACTCTGGAGAAAAATTAAAATCAGGTGAAGACACTGGAGTCATTATTGAATCAGAAAGTAGAATTAAATTACTGATCGGCAAAAAGCAAGTACTAAAATAAGAGAAGGAAGTGTGGGTTGATGTTACTGCTTTTGCGATTCTTCCGTAGTAGCGAAGTGGCTATACGGGTCGTATCCACAAGGAGGGAGAGCGATGGAAGCTTGATGCGGCTTCAAAGTTCAGGAAGAAAGAAAGTTCTTGTTTCCAAATAAAGAATTGAAAAGTGAAAATAAGTTGTTTTTAAGAATTGTTTGGAAAACATTTTGGGGGTTTGTAAAAGTGATTTTTTTCTTAGTTGTAAAAATGCATGCCTAACTTTCTACTAAGTGCTCCCAATAATTTCTAACTTTTGGAAGATAGCCTCACGATGGATCATAGATGAACACAAACCTTTTGCATTGGAACTATTCACGTGAAAATCGAGTGAAAGTTCATCCTAAAACTTAGCTTTATACGGCAAAAACTCGGACATTCCCTTATCAAGATCCGATAAAAGGCGAGAATAAGGGAAGACTCGAGTGCACTATTGGTATCGGCAAAGTTAAAAGGAGAAGTCTCTAACTTACAATAACAAATAAAGTACACAACTCATAAATCATCAAAACTCATTAAGCATGAAGTATAAGAAAGTAAATACTTGTAGGTAAATTAGAGTTAGAACCCTCGTCTTAAGATGCCATAGCTCTTGTTTGCACAAGGCTTGTTTGACACTATTGACTCATTTGGGTTATCAATCAAGTGTTAGAAATTAGTGAGTTAGTAGTTAGTTAGCCATGCTAATGAAAAGTTAGTTAGCCATAATAGTAAAAGAAACAATAAAGGAAAAGAAGTGGAGAGAGGGAGTTACACTACAAGAAAACAAAAGAAAAGAAAAGTTAAAGAGAGGAAGTTACACTAAAACAAAGTAAAAGAAAAGAGGTGAAGAAGAAAGAAGTTACACTACAACAAAGAAGTAAAAGTAAATGGCAAAGACAAGTAAATTGAAAGAAGGAATAGAAGTAGTACTTGTATTATCTTGTCACCCTTCAAATACAACCCTTTATACACTCTCTCTCTTTCACTCTAATGGCTAAAACTTAAAAGTAGAAGAAGAACAACAACTACTACAAACTAAAAACAAAGCTACACAACTTGCTCTAACTCTGGATCTGCTCAAACTGAAGACCCCAGGGGGGTATTTATAGGCACCAGGGGAAAGGGGCCACGTAGGAAGCACGTGGCTAAAACGCAGGCGCGCGCGCCCAAAGGGCCGCAGAAACGCAGCCAGGGCCGCGTTTCTACTGCCCAGGCTGGGCGGCACGCGCCCAGTTTTGAGCAGTGTGCTGCCCAGTCTGTCTTCTGTCCACCTGAGCTCCTAAATTTTCGATTTGATGCCCTAGACTGACAAAATCTTCACTCTAAAGTCAATGGCTACTTGGTAGGCTCTCAATCACCAATTAAATGGTGATTTAGGTCTTCTTCTTCATTTGCACACCATGGACCTATGATCAAGCAAGCAAGGTTTTATTAGCAAAATTTTACATGAAATAAATATGAGAATGTGATTAAAATTATGCAAAATTAGAGACTAATAACACCCCTACACTTATCTTTTTGCTCGTCCCGAGCAAGACAAAAATAAGAAAATTATTATACCACTTTCGCAGGTGACGCGATTGAACTGAGCATGTGCAACAAGCCTTTAAACATCTAGGTTTCCCTAGAGGAGGAGTGTTGTCTCCTGAAGGTTTTCAGCGGATTGCAAACACAAAATCCAATAAGTAAAGAGAAGAAATTAGTTATTAGAAAGATTTTTTTTATTTATTAAAAAGAACTTTCAATCATCTAAGTAAAAATGTCCGAATGATATAAGAATTAAGTTTAACCCTCATAAGTCCTCTTATATTTTAGCCTTCATAAATGAAGAAACTATGATTTTTCTTTAAATTTAGAAAGGATCTTGTACTTCTAACTCATTCTTTTATTTTGCTTTAGATAGATATGCATAATTTTTAAGTGTGATGTGCTTGGGATTTTTCAACTCAACTTTGAATATCATTTAATTTTATTAATACTTATTATTCTTGGTTCCATTAGGCTTTCTACTTCACTTATGTAACATATATCAAACTGATGACTCTCAAACCAGATGGCCTTAGGGCACCAGGTGGAAAAAACACCCTTCAGGTCAAATATGCAAGTGGAGTAGGCCACGAAATCAAGATTTATTTATACATTATTGTATATAGGATTTTTTTTTTAGCGTGAGTAATCATGCTTCTTGAGGCACAATTATCCAGCTTTTTCTTTTTCTTTTTTTTCAGAGTTGTATCTCTAAATCCCAAGCATGTGTGTGTGGGTTATGCATATTCTACTAAGACTAAATAAACTGTATGAGTTATTTTCCTTATCCCTCCTAACTTTTTAGTCAAACCACTCTTTCTTGTTTACTTAGGCAAAAATAAAGATTCCTTAATAAGGTTCCCGTAATTCCTACAATCTTTTGGTATGTTTACAAAGAGTATGAAATTTCTTTTCAATCTAGATTTTTTTTTTGGAAAGAAGGAAGAGGAATAAAAAAAAAGAAAGAAAAGTGTTAGCACCCCCCCACACCTATCTAATGCATTGTTCTTAATGAATGCATATGGAAATGCGAATGCAGTAAATAGGGGGAAGAAATGATGTCACCGTCTTCGTGGACTCGGGCCGGCCAAGTGCGAATAGGCTAAAAAAATGTAGAAGGGGTAAGCATATAAACAAGTTTTTTTTGTTTTTGTTTATTTATTTTTGTGGTTAGGTGTATGACGGGGCAAAAAGAGTCAGCACACTATCATCCGGAGTCATAGGCTCAGTGGTCAAGAAGGGCTTCAGTCTTTGCCCATTGACTTTGAATTCCGTGTTGTTCTTAGGGTCTGCAATAAGCACAGCACTGTGTGGGAAAACAGTGTGCACAATGAACGGTCCTGACCAACGAGTTTTCAGCTTCCCCACGAAAATATGAAGCCTAAAGTTATATAGCAGAACCCTATCTCCCGGTGCAAAGTTTTTCCGGGTTATGATTTGGTCTTGGAAAAGTTTAGTTCTGCTCATGGTGATTCGGACATTCTCATAGGCTTCATTCTGTATCTCCTCTAATTCTGAAATCTGCAGTTTCTTAAGTTCACCGGCCTTGGTCAGATCAAAGTTGAGTTGCTTACTTGCCTAGAAGGCTCGGTGTTCTAACTCTACTGGCAGATGACAGGCTTTTTCAAACACGATTCTATAAGGAGACATCCCCAGAACTGTCTTAAAAGCAGTGCGGTAAGCCCACAATGCATCATTGAGCTTAACAGAACAATCCTTTCGGTTTTGTCTGACAGTCTTTTCCAGAATGAGCTTGATCTGTCGGTTGGTGACTTCGACCTGCCCATTTGTCTGGGGATGATACGGAGTGCATAACTTGTGATTGATGGAATATTTTCACATCAGAGTTTCAAAAACTCTGTTACAGAAATGTGATCCATTATCACTAATTATCACTCTGGGGCTGCCAAATCGGGAGAAGATGTTCTCTTTGAGAAATTTGACAACCACTTTGTTGTCATTCGTCTTAGTTGGCACGGCTTCTACCCACTTAGAGACATAATCTACAGCAACCAAAATGAATTGGTTGCTGAAGGAACTGGGAAATGGCCCCTGAAATCAATACCCCAAACATCAAAAATTTCAACTTCAAGGATCGGGTTTAGGGCATCATGTCTCTTCTTGAAATCTTCCCAATTTTCTGACAATTTGCGCATGACTTGCAAAAATGATATGAGTCTTTGAACAAAGTGGGCCAGTAGAACCCACTTTGTAGAACCTTTTCTATAGTCTTGCGGGGACCGAAGTGTCCTCCGTATGCAAGGTTATGGCAAAAACTGAGCACACTCCTCTGTTCCTCCTCGAGCATGCATCGTCTAATTATTTGGTCGGGACAATACTTAAAAAGATACGGTTCTTCCCAGAAGAAGTACCGTACTTGGGCAAAGAAGCAGTATTGGTCTTGTTTTGTCCAGTCAGCGGGTAATTGTCCCGTGGCCAGGTAATTAACGATGTCAAGCATACCAGGGTTCCTTAAGAATGGCTAGGATGTGCTCGTCTGGGAAATCCTCGTTGATCGGCGCTTGGATGGTTGGTGCATTCGGAATTCGTGAGAGATGATCAGAAACCACATTTTCTATACCTCTTTTATCCCGGATTTCTAAGTCAAATTCCTGAAGCAAAAGGATCCACCGAATCAGTCGGGCTTTTGCTTCCTTCTTAGTCATGAGGTATTTCATAGCCGAGTGATCCATAAAAATCACCGTTTTCGAACCTAACAAGTAATGCTAGAACTTCTCTAACGCAAAGACAACGGCCAAGAATTCCTTCTCAGTCGTTTTATAGTTCTGTTAGGCGTCATTCAAAATCCTACTTGAGTAATAAATCACATGCTGCCTATTGTCTATGCGCTGTCCTAGAATAGCGCCAATAGCAAAATCAGATGCATCACACATGATTTCAAATGGCTATGTCCAATTAGGAGCAGAAATGATAGGCGCAGAGATAAGTTCTTGCTTAAGCTTCCCCCATGATTTAAAACACTCATCGTTGAAATCAAAGGGCACGTCCTTAGCGAGCAGGTGGTTAAGGGCCTCGCGATTTTGCTAAAGTCCTTAATGAACCGTCGGTAGAACCCAGCATGCCCTAGAAAGGATCTAATATCCTTGATGCTTTTGGGTGGTGGAAGCTTAGTAATCACTTCTATCTTAGCCTTATCCACTTCTATGCCTCTCCTCGAAATCTCATGGCCAAAGACAATCCCCTGTCTCACCATAAAGTGACATTTTTCCCAGTTTAGAGTTAGGTTCTTCTCAATGAATCATTGTAGCACTAACTCTAAGTGATGAAGACACTGATCAAATGAATCTCCGTAGATGGAGAAGTCATCCATGAAAATCTCAAGAAAACGTTCCACCATGTCAGAGAACAAACTAAGCATGCACCGTTGGAACGTTGCAGGAGCATTGCATAATCCAAAAGGCATGCGCCGATAAGCAAAGGTTCCGAACGGGCAAGTGAACGTCGTCTTTTCCTGGTCTTCTGCAGCAATGGGGATTTGATTGTATCCCGAGTACCCATCTAGAAAGCAATAGTACTCATGTCCAGCCAAACGCTCAAGCATTTGGTCAATGAAGGGTAGCGGAAGTGGTCTTTGCGTGTAGCTGCATTCAACTTCTTGTAGTCGATACAAACACGAACCTTCGTAGGCAATCTTGTTTGTACCAACTCTTTTTCCTCATTTTCTACTACCGTAAAGCCAGCCTTCTTTGGGACCGCATGAACAGGGCTAACCCATTGACTATCAGAAATGGGATAAATTATCCCATTATCTAATAGTTTCAGAATTTCAGCCTTAACTGCCTCTTGCATGAGAGGGTTAAGCCTGCGTTGTGGATCCCTCCTAGGGGTTGCTTCATCGACTAAATGGATTCTGTGTTGTATTATGGCTGGACTTATTCCCTTGATGTCCTTCATCGTCCATCTAATGGCTTCCCTATGTCTTTTCAGAATAGACATTAAGCTGTCCTGTTGTTACTCAGTCGGGTGTGATGCTATGATGACTAGCAAGGTGTCCTTTCCGCCCAGGTAGGCGTACTTGAGGTGTTCAGGCAAGGCTTTAAAATCTAGGGAAGGTGTTGCTTCATTGGAGGCAATCTCTGGGCTTTCAATCCTAGGATGGGGTACACTTGGGTTTGCGCCTAATCCACTACTGAATCTACGATCTGGTCTAGATTAAAATCCTCAGCCTCCAGATCAAACTCTGCCTCAATTTCTGTCTCCATACTTTCCTCATGCTCACTGGTCAGGTTTTCAATAGAATTGACCTCAAATGTCTGATCATTGACATCCCTAGGTTGTCTTCCAAGATTGAAGACATTGACTTCCTTCGTCATGTCTCCAAAAGTCAATCGCATGGACCCGTTCCTACAGTTGATTATGACATTGGCTGTAGCAAGGAATGGGCGCCCTAAAATGACGGGAGTTTGAGACCTAAGATTGGACATAGGTTGGGTCTCAAGCATAATGAAGTCAACAGGGTAAATGAAATCCCCGACCCGGATGAGGACGTCTGTGATTTTCCCTTTAGGGATCTTCACAGATCGGTCGGCTAGCTGAATGGTGACTCGAGTTGGGCTTAGCTCGCCCAACCCAAGTTGCTGGTATACTGAGAGAGGTAGCAAGTTGATACTTGCTCCCAGGTCAAGAAGCGCTCTACTGATTTCAGTCTGTCCTATGGTGCAAGAAATGGTGGGACATCCGAGATCCTTGTATTTCACTAAAATGGGACCAGACAGAATTTCGCTTATATTAGTGGCGAAGAAGACTTTCTTGGGCACATTGATCTTTCTCTTCTTTGTACACATATCCTTAAGAAATTTGGCATAAGCCGGGACTTATTGGATAGCATCAAGAAGTGGCACATTTAATTTGACCTGGTTGAACAACTCTAGCATTTTCTCCATGTGCATATTTTTATTGTTGTTCCTAAGCCTATTGGGAAAGGGTGCTACAGGCTTATGAACTTGTTCAGCAGCTTTGTCCTCGTCAGATGTTTGTGGAGTGGATTGGGAGGAACTAGCAGAGGTGGAGGCTGGAGTGGGATCAGGATGGACTGGACTTTTCCATTGGTAGACCTGGTTGTCTACCTTTTTTTCAGATCGCAGTGTGTGAACAGCATTACACTGGTTAATCGATGGATCCTGAATTTCATATGCTTGGTTGGAGGTTTTGGGTTAACTAGCGGCTGACTAGGCAAGTACCCTTAGGTCTTTCACTTAGGGAGCTAGCTAACTGGCTCATTTGCATTTCCAATCTTGATATGGCCTGTGAATGACTGTTTAGAGTTTGTCCCTAGTTTTGCATAAAAGCAGTTTGGGACTTTATGAAAGCCTCTATGCTCTCCTCCAATTTACTGATTTTCTTTCCATTGGTGAGCCTTGGGAGGAGGAAGCTGGGGCTTGACTGGGAAAAGTTGGTGGAGTAGGATGGTGAAAGTTGTTGGAAAAATTAGGCCTGGGAGGATTATTTTGGGCCCAGGAGAAATTGGGGTGATTTCTCCAACTTGGATTGTAGGTCTGTGAGTAGGGGTTGTCAGGCAGCCGTGAGTAAGCCGCGTTCATGTGTTCCGTGGCATTTGCTGGGCATGGAAAATAGGGCACTCTTCAAAAACATGATTTGGTGCGTGACAATATGAACAACCGGGATTGTGAATTGGTGGTGGGTTGATCTGGTTGACACGGCAGGCTCTTTTGTTTCCAGAGCCTCTATCCTTCTCATTAGGGTAGCAATCTTGGCCTCGGCAGCTATGGATGATTCTAGAGATAGGAGCCCTCCTCTTGAAGCTATATATTGTGAATTCTTAGGTTTCTCTGAGGCTGGCTCCCATTGCAGGGTTTTCTCAGCTAAGTCCTCAAATAAATCCCAACCCTGATTCTCATCTTTCTGCAAGAACCCTCCCTGACACATCGTTTCTAACAGGGTCTTCGTCTGATAATGTAGACCATCGTAGAGAATCTGGCACTGACGCCATTTCTCCATGCCATGATGAGGGCACTGAGCTAGGAGATCTTTGAATCGCTCAAAGTATCTCCAAAATGGTTCGATCGGGTCTTGCTTAAACTGCATGATGTTCTTCCTAATGATGGCAGTTTTGTGAATTGGGTAAAATTTCTTCAAGAAGGCCTTGACGAAATCATCCCAGGTCATGACTGAATCTGCTGCCAAGCTGTACAACCACTTCTTAGCTAGGTCCTCTAGGGAAAAAGGGATGAAACGTAACCTAACGGCATCGTCTCCTAGCTAAGGTATACGCATCATGAGGCATACTTCTTCAAATTCCCTAACAAAGAAGTATGCGTCCTCCGATTCTAAACCATGAAATTTGGGAAGAGTGTTAATGAATTGGGGCTTTAACTCAAAATTATTGCCGTTTGCTTCAGGAAGTTTTATGCAAGATGGAAGTGAAGTTCTGATCAGGTAAAATCTATCCTGAAGTGACGCCATCACCGGTTCAGGATGCAAGGGTAGAGAAGTGTTTCTTGTTAATCTGAAAGTTGATGGATCTCTCACCCACTCTTGCATGCAGCACACCACAACCAACGTGAAGACAACAAACAATCGAAAAAGAACTAAAAACAAACAAAAGAAAGAAAAACAACCACAAGCCTTAGTCTAAGGTACCTGGACCTAGACGACTCCTAACTGGTCGATTCTTCGGAGAAGGTTGTTGCAGGAACTCGACTACAAGCTAATCGGCCAGGAAAGGGCAAAGCTCAGGGGGAGGTATCCGGGCAGAGCCATGATTAGACGTAAAAGGTGTACTTATTATTAGTATAGAAATGTATTTGATGTACCCTTTCTTGTCTCCGCTATAGCACAAGGCTATACCGAGTCGGATCTCAGGGAGAGCTAGCGTAGAAGCGTTACGTATGTGGTAGTGAAGTGATCAAACGAGTGTTCTTCTAAGTCTTATAAACTTAGTGAAACAAGTGTAAAACAAACTAAAAGAAAGTGGCTATGTTCATGGTGGAAAATTGTGGGAAAAGAAATCAAGATGTGGATTGTGGTATTCACAAGAAAAGGAAAGAAACTTAAAGAAAGCAAAGATCCATGACTAGCTTACCTTGCTAGCTTGCCAAGACTTACTAGACTTCTTGATAGTGAATGCTTAGCCTAATGTTGTCACTCCATAGGCTTGAAATTCGTCTCACGTGTTGACCTAATTACTTTCTCACCTTGAAGACGGTGGTTTAACCATCGGAGAAGAGAAGATCATACACTTGCAAGATGAAAGTAAGCAAACACACTTGAGTTAGTGAAGTGGCTAAGCTAGTGGTGAACTAGTACATGGAATGAAAATTTAACTAGAAGAAGCCATGAAGAAAGTAAAACAAGCATGAAAGTAAATTGCAAGAACTAAACAAAGCAAGTAATAAAGCAAGTAAAAGAATGCAAGAAACTAGAATCAAACTCAAGTAGAGGAATGGAGGATGGATCAATCCTTGTTGCTTCAATTGTCACCATTGATTACACAAGCTCTCTCCCTCACAATCACTCTCTTTTGTAATGAAATCTAGGGAAGAGAAGATCATAGAGAGTTACAAACCCTAAACAAAAACTAAGAAAATTACAAAGCCTAGAACTAATCTCTCTCTCTTCTCTGATCAGTTTTTGCTCGCAGGTCCAAGTCCAGGTATTTATAGACCCAGGTGAAGGATCCAGAAGATATTCTGTTGGCGCAAAATCCGAGGCCAAACAGACTTGTAACTGCCGCCGGATCTCCAGGATCTTGCAAGTTGGCGGCAAAATCTGGGCCGTTGAGCCCAGATTTTCTGGTAGGATTTGTTTGTTAGGAGGTTAGCCACGTGGTATATCCAGAATCTTCGTTTGTTGCGCGAATTTCTCTGGATCTGGATTGAGATTTGGCTTTATCTTTAATCTTTGGATTAATCACTTAATTATCGCTAATTAAGTAATTAATTGGCTATCTCTCCTTTTAAGTGTGTACCTGCAAATATGTAGAGAAGAGGATTAAAAATCATATATTTATTATCTAAATGTATGGGAATAATGATGTAAAATATGCAATATTGGATCACAATCAAGCCACGGGCCTAATTACGCCAAACCACGGAGCTTTTGAGGCTTTACCTCTCAATCCACTTTCCTTAGACACCGATTTTGCAGGAGTATAGTTCTTACAATTTCCAACCTCGGTTAATTTCTTAGTGAGTCCGAGATGTCCCTAGGGCCAACGTCTATTGATTTTTAGTTAAGGCTTGGGAACATGTGAGTGCACTTGGAGATGGTTTTTGGGCTAAGGAAAGGTGATGAAATCCCTACCTTATCTTGTTTATTTGGGTTTTGCCCTTAAAGTCAATTGTGCAAGTGTGCAGTTTATTCACAACAAGGTAACACTCAAAGCGGTAAATCACTTCAAAATATTGGTCCTATTCTATATGAATGCACACGTACCTTTTCTCCAGCACTCTTCAACAGAAATTAAAATGAATTGAAATAGACACGTGCCCTAAATGCAAAAGTCTAATCCAAATTTCAATTAAGCAACGAGTGAATTTCTGTTGAATTTATTACACATGCATATAGGTCAAGCATCCAAGAAAACTAAAAATTAGAAAGCAATTTTTTTTAGCGGCTTTCGGTAACCCTGCAAATGAGTTTGTTAGTACTTCAATCGGAAAAACTCGCTTTTACACGAATTTTTCCGAGGGAAAATGAATCCTCGCGCAATGTCCTTGGCTACCTCTTTTGCTTCCCACGATAGTGAGCTCCTTGGTACTTCTCCTACACATAAAAACAAAGAACAATCTTTAGTATTGAACAATAAAGTCGTTCCCTCCCCGGCAACGGCGCCAAAATTTGATCGGCAAAAAGCAAGTAGTAAAATAAGAGAAGGAAGTGTGGGTTGATGTTACTGCTTTTGCGATTCTTCCGTAGTAGCGAAGTGGCTATACGGGTCGTATCCACAAGGAGGGAGAGCGATGGAAATTTGATGCGGCTTCAAAGTTCAAGAAGAAAGAAAGTTCTTGTTTCCAAATAAAGAATTGAAAAGTGAAAATAAGTTGTTTTTAAGAATTGTTGGAAAATGTTTTGGGGGTTTGTAAAAGTGAGTTTTTTCTTAGTTGTAAAAATGCATGGCTAACTTTGTACTAAGTGCTCCCACTAATTTCTAACTTTTGGAAGATAGCCTCACGATGGATCATAGGCGAACACAAACCTTTTGCATTGGAACTATTCACGCGGAAATCGAGTGAAAGTTCATCCTAAAACTTAGCTTTACACGGCAAAAACTCGGACATTCCCTTATCAAGATCCGATAGAAGGCGAAAATAAGGGAAAACTCGAGTGCACTATTGGTATCGGTAAAGTTAAAAGGAGAAGTCTCTAACTTACAATAACAAGTAAAGTACACAACTCATAAATCATCAAAGCTCATTAAGCATGAAGTATAAGAAAGTAAATACTTGTAAGTAAATTAGAGTTAGAACCCTCATCTTAAGTTGCCATAGCTCTTGTTTGCACAAGGCATGTTTGACACTATTGACACATTTGGTTATCAATCAAGTGTTAGAAATTAGTGAGTTAGTAGTTAGTTAGCCATGCTAATGAAAAGTTAGTTAGCCATAACAGTAAAAGAAATAATAAAGGAAAAGAAGTGGATAGAGGGAGTTACACTACGGGCGTGTTTGGATGTAAAGAATCCGAGTGAAGTGAGGAAGTGGGGAAGTATAATTGCTCATTTCCCTATCTATCCAAACACCGGAAAAGGAAAATAAGAAAACCCCCTTTTCCCTTTTTCATCTCTCTTTTACACAACCATTTTCTCACTTCCAGAGTGCTACAGTTAATTTTGTGGTCATGTAAATCTCATTTATAATAAGTTATAGCATAAAACAGTGAATTTTTGGTCATGTAAATCTCACTTGCATTCTAATTACAATCTATTTTTTATTTTTCTTAATTAATTTTTATTTTAATATTATTTTGCGGTCAACTTTGTGGTCAACTTTTCCATTTCCACTTTTCATTACCATCCAAACACCAGAAACGACAAAACATTTTCCAAACCACACTTCCCAACCCATCCAAACACCAGAAAACTTATTACTCATTTCCCTTTTTCTTAAAGGAAATAAATCTTACTTCCTACTTTCTCACTTCACACCAATTCCTTAAATCCAAACAGACCCTACAAGAAAACAAAAGAAAAGAAAAGTTAAAGAGAGGAAGTTACACTAAAACAAAGTAAAAGAAAAGAGGTGAAGAAGAAAGAAGTTGCACTACAACAAAGAAGTAAAAGTAAATGGTAAAGACAAGTAAATTGGAAAGAAGGAAGAGAAGTAGTACTTGTATTATCTTGCCACCCTTCAAATACAACCCTTTACACACTCTCTCTCTTTCACTCTAATGGCTAAAACTTAAAAGTAGAAGAAGAACAATAACAACTACTACAAACTAAAAACAAAGCTACACAACTTGCTCTAACTCTGGATCTGCTCAAACTGAAGACCCCAGGGGGGTATTTATAGGCACCAGGGGAAAGGGGGCCATGTGGGAAGTACGTGGCCCAAAACGCAGGCGCGCACGTGCCCAGTTTTGGGCAGCGCGCTGCCCAGTCTGTCTTCTGTCCAGCTGAGCTCCTGGATTTTCGATTTGATGCCCTAGACTGACAAAATCTTCACTTTAAAGTCAATGGCTACTTGGTAGGCTGTTAATCACCAATTAAATGGTGATTTAGGTCTTCTTCTTCATTTGCACACCATGGACCTAGGATCAAGCAAGCAAGCTTTTATTAGCAAAATTTTACATGAAATAAATATGAGAATGTGATAAAAATTATGCAAAATTAGAGACTAATCAATTACCAAGTTGAGGTTCAGGATCATATTCATTCTCAAGTTCAATTTAAGGAAAGAGATAACTTACCAAAATGTCAGTGTGGTTTTCAAAATTTGGTGTTTGGGCAAGTTCAAATGGTGTTTTGAAACGGAGTCCTGTTTTTCAAAACAACATGATTCTTTGGCTCTAACAAAATGGTTAGCGACATCAGAAGTGGTCAAATGGTGAGAATGGAGAGTTTTGACCATTATACCTATGTCATGATTATGAGTGATTTGAGCCTGAGTCATAGCTTCAAGTAGCTTTTCATAGTCGATTGGTTCATCGTTTTGTTGCGATTGGACTTGAAAAGATAAGGTTTTGTTTTAGAATTTGTGGTGAAATTATGAGTCCATCAGATTTTGTGTTTGTTGCTCGGACTCACGCATACTCATTTTCAAGATTGATGGTTTTCTATTTTGAACTGGTGGAACTGAGTATGAATCTTGAAAATATTGTGGAATTAGGGAGGCCTGAAATTTTGTTCGACCTCCTGCATGACTTCCATGCTCTTTTCAAACTCGGATTTTTCTTCAATGGGTTGGTCTACAAAAGGAGTATAGGAAACGAAATCAGGGAATGAATCAGGACAAGTTGGTTGGAAATTGGACTCGAGGGAGGTGAATCCCCATTGACTTTATGAAGAGTTGGAATTATTTTGAAAATTATGGTCATAAGATTGGGGGTATGGGCTGTATTGATTCAGATAAGTCCAACCCGGTATATTTGGTTGGTTCATATTGTAAAAATTCTAGTTGAAATTATCCGCGTCAAATGGGGTGAAATATGGATAACCATTAAAATTGGAAAAATTGTTGTTATAAGCAATATCACATAAGAAATGTCAAAATCAAACAAAGAGAAACAAACAAATAAACAAACAAAAAGAAAAAAATCTAATCTAAGTTAGGGTAAACATTAGACCTAGATGACTCCTAACTGGTTAGACTGTCCACAGGGTTTATATGTCAAATCTGACCACAAGTTAATTAGCCAGGTAGGGACAAGATAAGTGGGAGGTATCCGTGCCTAAGCAACGGGCCTAATTATGCCAGACCACCAACCTTCAGGGTTTTGCCCCTCAATCCCCAAGCTTAGACACCGATTTGACAAGAGTGAAATTCTAATCAACTTCCCCCTTAGGTCAGTCTCCTATATGAGTCCGAGATATCCCTAGGGTCAACATCTACTCAGCTTTAGTTAGGCTTAGGTTAGTGAGTGAAGAGATTATTTGTGGACTAAGGGAGGGTAATGACTTCTCTACCTTATCCTGTCTATAGGACAAGCCCTTAAATCAATTTAGTGCAATGTGTATATAAAAAATAACACTTAATCAATGTAAACAATTCAAAAGTGTTCCTATACTATATGCCATGCGCACGTACCTTTACTCCAGCACTCTTTAACAGTAATGTAAAATGTAAACGAATTAGGCCCGCGCCTAAATGCAAAGTCTAAACCATTTTTAACATTTAATAAACATCAATTTACTGTTGAGGTTAGAAAGTATGTACAGTGAGTTAATTAAAAAAATAAATAGCTGCAAAACTTGAACTTTGCAATTCAGCTAACCCGCAAAAATACAGGTTAGTAGTTCACTAAGATTGTCACAGGAATGTAGCAAATCTGAGGGCTTCTGGGCTCTGCTTTCTTGAGCAGAGTTCAGGGCCACTTGTATGTTCAGTGCAGCAAAAATTTTCTTGATTTCTGTTACTACACACCAAGAACAAAGAAGAAAGTTAACCAAAAATATAAATCCAAAAAAGAATAACTTACCGTTCATCCCCGGTAACGGTGCCAACATTTGATTGAGGTTTTAGCTGCACACAAAAATATAGAATTTCAGAACTTAGAATAAAGAGTGCGAGTACTCAGTACTATCATAATAGTAAGTGTCTATGCGGGTCATGATCCACAATGAAGGACTAGCGATGGAAGCTTTTTTAGCAAGTACTCTTTTAAGTTACATTCAATGGTTAAAGATCTTCTTTTAATTCTTTAAAAAAAAAAGAGAAAAATGGAGTTACAGTTAGGTTAGAAAAAAGGTGGTAGATTGAGAAGATGGAGAAAAAAGAAAATAGATATATATAAAGAAATCGAAAAGAATGATAAAAGAGTTGGGTGTTGATGGTATTGGTAATCTAAACTAAAAAATTAAAAGAAAGAAAATTAAAACCTAAAAAACTTACTTACCTCTTCGGCGTCTGCTTACCTTCGACCCGTATCGAGGATGTACCTTTATTTGAAGGCGAGCAAAGTATGGCAAATAGGATCTGAAAAGTCACCTAGAGGGGGGGGTGAATAGGTGACAATGCTAATCTAGTCAATTTATTGCGGAATTTAAAAACTAATTGCAATAACAACAATGATGCACACACACGCAAGTACAAGATATAATAATTTGCACAAAGTAAAGAGAGAGAGAGAGAGAGTCAATGGATCAAGCGCAAACACAAGGATATGTTCCGAGGTTCGAGCACCCAGCTCTACATCCCCGCCTTCGACACACGAAGGATTTCCAATCCACTAGCTTGTCCACAAAGGACTCCCACAAAGGGAACCTCCACCGAGGATTTGGGGCAATCACAATTACAAGGAGTTCCCAACTCCCCTCCTTACAAACTCAACCTCCTCCTTGAGGCACTCCTCCAATACAACAAACAATCACCTCTCACAACTTGAGGGATTAGCACCAAGCTTACACAAAACACCTCACAACCCAATTTGCACAACCACCCAACACAATGAGGGAAATGGCACAAAGCAAGAAATGGGTTTACAACTAAGTAGTTTCAAACAACAACCACAAAACAATCTCTTTTTCCCACACAAAATCCTATAGAGAAGATAGTAGATTTTAGCTCAAGTGTGGAGAAAAACAAGGGATTTGAAACCAGCAACTCAAAGAAAATCTTTGGGAAATAAGATGAAACCAAAATAGAGAAGTTCAATTCAAAAGCTTTTCCCAAAACCCTTTTCTTTGATTTTTCAAACCCTAAAGAAAACACCAAAAAGATTGTTCAATTTGAATCCAAAAACCTATTTTGATTGCAGCAAAAACACCTGAGAGAGTGGAAAAATTCGCACAAAAATTCTTAGAGAAAAACTCTTACAAATGGGGTATTTATAGGCAATTATCAGAAAATAGCCGTTGATAGAAAATTGCCAGAAATAGCCTTCCGGTCGACCGGCCCGGTCGACCGTCCAACGGTCAATTTTTGACCGTTGGCAACTAACGGTCGACCGGTCCGGTCGACCGAAAAATCCCGAGAGCAGACTATTCTGCTCCGGTCGACCGTCCCGGTCGACCGCTGACTGTGCCAGAAACGTGCACAGGTTTGTGCACGTCGTCGGTCGACCGTGACGGTCGATCGGCTACATGCGGTCGACCGATACGGTCGACCGAACTAGCCTGGCAGGCAGCAAATAGGTCAAAAAACTGAGGTAAAAAATATTCCAATAAATCCCACAAAATCTCTAAAATTCCACAAAAATAGTTTGATCATTTTATATTGAAATACAAACTTGTGTTAAAAATCCTAACACAAATTTCAACCATATTTGACTATTTTTGTGTCATAGAAATTTTGCCAAAAATCGAAAACCGTATTTTCTAAAACCTTGTATTTTGAATAGAAAATACACATTGTCTAAAACTCATCCATGATACAAAAATATGATATTTAAACACTTTGAAGCATATTGTATATGAATAGAAATTCAATATACAAGAAACATATATATATCATGATTTTTGTCATTAAGTCCAAAAATATGTTTTGTTGTAAATACCAAAACATAAAACACATGGAATAGATTATCAAACAAAGTTTGTCTAAACAATTGAAGCATGCATGTATATAGAACAAATCTAATATACATAAACCATGTAAACTTGTTTTGATAAAAAATCTATTCATGAAAACCAAGATCGGTTAAACCTAAAACCGAAAATCAAAACATGAAAGGTGTGTGTTGTGAACTTGAGCTTATCATACTATTCTAATCTTTACAATTAGGATCTAAACTTAAAACTAAAACTATGGATACCTAAGTCTTCTTGTAGAGCGCAATCTCCAAGACGGCTCGATCCAAAAACTCTTGATTCACTGAGCAAGTTGCAATGTATGATGTATGACACTCGGGCTCTTGAATCAACAAATGAAAGATGTGTGGAAGCTTTCACCAACTAATATCTTGATTAATGATCTGAAACTTAAACATCACAAGATAATTAGTACACATAACTACATGAGTTAATCATCATCAAAACTAGAGTGGAAGGCCTTTGGGCCAACAATCTCCCCCTTTTTGATGATGACAAAACTCATGGAGTTATATATGCATGGATTAAAGTAAAGCTTCAAAGAAGCTCCCCCTTAACTCATGCATAACAATAAAACATATAAGATATGCAATGAATGTTCTTAAAACACGTTTATATGTATTTAAAAACAATATCAAAACATGCTCTTGATACCAATAAAAAAACCAATAAAAATGAAACATAAAACATGCACATAAAACATGCATAGACATGCATATAAACAAGGCTTCTTTTCATCAAATGTAAACTATATGCAAACACAAATATGCATATAAAACTCAAATTCTTCTCCCCCTTTTTGTCAATCATCAAAAAGGGTTAAAACAAATATGATACCAAAAAAAAAAAAAAAAATGAAAATCTTGATACCAATTAGTAAGTAAACAAATAACCTACCAATTGTAAACAAACAAACTAGATACCAATTTTGGAATTAAACAATACTAATTTTGAATTTCCTTAAAAACAAATCTTGATACCAAATGAAACTATTATTCTTTAAAACACAAGATACCAAGTGAAATTATTTCTTTGCCAATTGAAATCCTTATTTTCTATCATAAAGCAAGGGAGTGGGAAACAAGAACAATGGTAAACCAAATACCAATTGAAATATAAAATATGAGTTTTCTCCCCCTTTATGAAATACCAAAAGAAAATATGCATAGGCTTGAAATAAGATACCAATTGAAAGTTAAATCAATTGAAACATGATATTCATTAAAAAATTCAAGCTTAGCAATCTTAAAATTGTGATAAAGCTTGTATACAAAATGAAAAACTCAAGCTTAACAAAGCCAAAATTTGTGCTTTAAGATATAGGGATATAATAAGCACAAATAAATCATCTATATATGTATGTAAAAGATAGATATCAATTGAAATTTGATACTATATGAAGTGCAAGCATACATATATAAAATACAAACATATATGAGTATACATAAAGATGTCAAGATTGATACCAAATTGAAAGAATTCAATGATACCAATTGAAACAACAATAAGATCAAGTGTATATCTCATATCAACTACCACCCAATCATGGTTCAAGATAAAAGGATTTTCATTATAAAGCATTCAAGAACATGATCTCCCATCCAACCGCCCATCGATGGTAGGGGTTTTCAAAAATAGGTTTGAAAATGTAGTTTGAAAATCTCTACCAAGGAAGAATATCATAACTAGTTATATGAATCAACTAGTATGAGATTAAAAAAATATTTTCATGAAGACACATGTAAACCACATGGCACTAAAACACACAAAATCCATATAGCATAACTTGTACTCATGAAAACTAAGTCATGAGAAAACATAGATAGAGTGAGTGTACAAGTGTTGTGAGAAATACATTTCATCATGAAAATGTTGTGAGCTTAATTGTCCATTTTTTTTTAAAAAATAATCATCAAGATATGAAACATAAGTGAATTATGAAATCCATGAAAGTTCATCTAGGATGCGAAATCACTAATTTGAAATTCATGATACTAAAAAAAAATCATCTTAAAAACAAGATTCTCATCAAAAATGGGAAATCACATGAAATTCATCCAATGATCTAAACTTCAAGGCACATGTATGTCATGCACAAACTAAAGTATACATACATATCCCAAACATAAAGAGTCCACAAAAGTATATGCATGAAGGCACGTGGCTCAAGGATGTATATGTATAAATGATAGTTTGGACAAGATGGACATATACATAAAGTTAAAACAAAACATGTAAGATAGTGAATACAAGTCAAATGTAATAATCATCAAAACTAGACTATACTAGTACATCAAGTGAATACAAATGAGCATTCAAGCACAAACATATATAAAGGTCTATTTGTAGCTCACTCGTTGTACAAGTATAAATCCTAGTCTTAATGAAAACTATCATTCAAGCAAGTAGTCAAAACATGAAGCATAAAACGGGTCAACAATCAACATGATCATGATAATTAAAAACATGAATTATTAAAACAAAAATCATACAATCATAAACATCCAAATAGTCATAATGCAAATGTATGTGCATTAGATCTAGGGTATACATGTTAGTTCTAAAACAAGGTGAGAACACTAAATATAGATCCATATGAACATGGGTGCTCAAGTAACTAAACATGTATAACATTAGTCTAATGAGCATAGCACAAGCATAATGAACAATAAAACATAACATGCTATGAATAGATGAACATGTAAAAGCATGCAAATAAAAATGGGAGTTAGTGAATGATACCAAAACCGATGAAGGTGCATATCTAGTTCTCCAAACCACGGTGGTCCTCCCACCATATCCCCTTGAGAGTGAAGCATCCAAATGGTTCTCTTTTAAGCTTTAGAATGCATCCACCTCAAGGCACCAATGCCCTCAAGTGATGCGAGAGCTCCCACCTACATCAAAAGTCAAAGAGGTGGTTTTTGGTACCCATTTTCTAGTGGGTCCACGGGGTTAGTTTCTTTTCTCATCCAAACAAAATTAGTTGCTAAATTTTCATGATAAATGCGATCATAACAAAATCTAGCAAGGTAGCCTTTTCGACCACAATGTGTACATGTGTACACGTGAGCATACATATGATGATGGTGATCATGAGAAGCATGTGTATGCCTAGATGAGTGTGCATGCAAGGTTGGAACTTGTTTCTTGCGAATCAAGGTTTCCAAACGTGTGTGATTCATGCCACAATGGCTCAAAGTGGAGCCCAAACTATCAACACTTTTCTTCAAATCAATTATGTCATTTTCAATGCTAGAAGATAAAGTGGAGCATGCAATAGGTGTGCAAGAAGTAGAAGCTACATTAGCATGACAAATATGAATATCAATCTCATTTTGTAAAGATTTATTTTTAATCAAAACCAAATCCAAATCTTTTGTAATTGAATCAATTTTATTTTTCAAAGTAAGATTTTCTTTGAAAACAAGATCCAATCTAGAAGACAAAACCTCATTGTGTTCTACAACATCATCAAAATCATTTTTGTTTTTCAAGTCTTCAATCTCTTTAAGTGCAAGTTCAAGTTGAGATTGTAGTGAGTCACGTTCACTAGTGATCTCTTCTTTCTCTTGCAAAACCGATTCAAAAGTTGAACATAAATCTTTTAATTCTTCTTTTAAGTCAAAATGTTTCTTTTTCAAAATCTCATGTTTTTCCATAAAATTTTCAAGTTTAGAAGCAAGGTCAACATTCAAATTTTGAACTTCAAAACAACCATGGCAATATGAACTAGAGCTATCATCTATTTGAGAGTCCGATTGTACCTCATGGGAGTCTTTCCCATATGCCATAAAACAAGGCTCTTCAGATACATCTCTTATAGATCTCCTCATATTGTTAATGATCCTTGGAAGCTCCAGAGATGTCAAGACGCTCCAAACTGCAAAAGCCGAATCAAAACTATCAAAAACAAGTAAAAGATTATTATCAAAAGATGCTCTAAGTGTTTTAAGTGCAAGTGCATTGGCCTTCTTATGCTTGCTACTATTAGGGAGGGTTTCTATAGTGATGGCTTGATAAACTAAATGACCTAGAGTTTTTAAATGCCTAGTCATGTCCACCTTCCAAACATCAAGTCTAAAATGGTCAAACATAGGAGGGCTAGCCATGAGTGCAAACTAATATGAGTGCAAATGACAATGCAAATGAAGATTAGCAAACCAAGATCTTAACTCCTAGGTGGTTAAACCTAAATATCAGGAGCGCTAGCTCTGATACCAATTGAAAAGTCACCTAGAGGGGGGGGGTGAATAGGTGACAATGCTAATCTAGTCAACTTAATGCGGAATTTAAAAACTAATTGCAATAACAACAATGATGCACACACACGCAAGTACAAGATATAACAATTTGCACAAAGTAAAGAGAGAGAGAGAGAGTCAATGGATCAAGCGCAAACACAAGGATATGTTCCGAGGTTCGAGCACCCAGCTCTACATCCCCGCCTTCGACACACGAAGGATTTCCAATCCACTAGCTTGTCCACAAAGGACTCCCACAAAGGGAACCTCCACCGAGGATTTGGGGCAATCACAATTACAAGGAGTTCCCAACTCCCCTCCTTACAAACTCAACCTCCTCCTTGAGGCACTCCTCCAATACAACAAGCAATCACCTCTCACAACTTGAGGGATTAGCACCAAGCTTACACAAAGCACCTCACAACCCAATTTGCACAACCTCCTCAACACAATGAGGGAAATGGCACAAAGCAAGAAATGGGTTTACAACTAAGTGGTTTCAAACAACAACCACAAAACAATCTCTTTTTCCCACACAAAATCCTATAGAGAAGATAGTAGATTTTAGCTCAAGTGTGGAGAAAAACAAGGGATTTGAAACCAGCAACTCAAAGAAAATCTTTGGGAAATAAGATGAAACCAAAATAGAGAAGTTCAATTCAAAAGCTTTTCCCAAAACCCTTTTCTTTGATTTTTCAAACCCTAAAGAAAACACCAAAAAGATTGTTCAATTTGAATCCAAAAACCTATTTTGATTGCAGCAAAAACACCTGAGAGAGTGGGAAAATTCGCACAAAAATTCTTAGAGAAAAACTCTTACAAATGGGGTATTTATAGGCAATTATCAGAAAATAGCCGTTGACAGAAAATTGCCAGAAATAGCCTTCCGGTCGACCGGCCCGGTCGACCGTCCAACGGTCAATTTTGACCGTTGGCAACTAACGGTCGACCGGTCCGGTCGACCGAAAAATCCCGAGAGCAGACTATTCTGCTACGGTCGACCGTCCCGGTCGACCGCTGACTGTGCCAGAAACGTGCACAGGTTTGTGCATGTCGTCGGTCGACCGTCACGGTCGACCGACGACATGCACGGTCGACCGACGACATGCGGTCGACCGATACGGTCGACCGAACTAGCCTGGCAGGCAGCAAATAGGTCAGAAAACTGAGGTAAAAAATATTCCAATAAATCCCACAAAATCTCTAAAATTCCACAAAAATAGTTTTATCATTTTATATTGAAATACAAACTTGTGTTAAAAATCCTAACACAAATTTCAACCATATTTGACTATTTTTGTGTCATAGAAATTTTGCCAAAAACCGAAAACCGTATTTTCTAAAACCTTGTATTTTGAATAGAAAATACACATTGTCTAAAACTCATCCATGATACAAAAATATGATATTTAAATACTTTGAAGCATATTGTATATGAATAGAAATTCAATATACAAGAAACATATATATATCATGATTTTTGTCATTAAGTCCAAAAATATGTTTTGTTGTAAATACCAAAACATAAAACACATGGAATAGATTATCAAACAAAGTTTGTCTAAACAATTGAAGCATGCATGTATATAGAACAAATCTAATATACATAAACCATGTAAACTTGTTTTGATAAAAAATCTATTCATGAAAACCAAGATCGGTTAAACCTAAAACCGAAAATCAAAACATAAAAGGTGTGTGTTGTGAACTTGAGCTTATCATACTATTCTAATCTTTACAATTAGGATCTAAACTTAAAACTAAAACTATGGATACCTAAGTCTTCTTGTAGAGCGCAATCTCTAAGACGGCTCGATCCAAAAACTCTTGATTCACCGAGCAAGTTGCAATGTATGATCTATGACACTCGGGCTCTTGAATCAACAAATGAAAGATGTGTGGAAGCTTTCACCAACTAATATCTTGATTAATGATCTGAAACTTAAACATCACAAGATAATTAGTACACATAACTACATGAGTTAATCATCATCAAAACTAGAGTGGAAGGCCTTTGGGCCAACAGGATCTTCCCCATTCCTGATTTACACTATGAAATGAAGGGGCAAGCTACACTACCATAGAAATCGATATCCATCACTATAAGCCATCAACGACACTTGCAAGGGCAAGTCTACTTCGAGGCTATTGGATTCATTTGGATCCACAAACACAGAAGACGAAGCAAATGAAAACAAGAATAGAAAAGAAAAGAATACTTCGATTCGATTCAAATAACAATGAAAGAAAAGATCACTTACACCGGTGTCACCCTCAGTACAAGCTTGCTCTCATTCCTCTATGAAAGTCTCCTCTCCTCTCAGTTACATAAATAAAACAAAAAATACATAAGTGATTGGTCACTAATGTTGCATATTTAATGTCACATTTCCATACTTATGTTAGAATAAAAGCCTGCATTATCCTAATTATTTGTTTAATTTATTTGCAGGCCCAATCCTTAAGGAGATGAAGAGAAATGAGCCCAAAAGCCCACCAGAATTTTGAATTAAATCAGAATAAATTCGTACACACAAAATCAGGGCAAAATCAAGAGGTTGAAACCGGTTGAGAAGAATCCTCTCAGGATCGATCGGTTAAAGCCAAGAATCCAAGGCCATTTCTTCAAAATCTCGGAGCCAAACTGCAAAACCAACTCCAGATAAAGTCTGAGGGAGAAACCAGGGAGACCCACCAACAGGGTGTGGCCACCTGGCCACACCCTTGCCGCAGAAACGCGGCTTTTGCCGCGTTTCTGCGGCAATCTTGGGGAGTTAGGGGGAGCGTTTGCTCCCCCGACCTCCCCGGGATCTTGGTGGTTGGGTATTTGCCTATAAAAGGCCATTATCTGCGCTGAAAATTGAACGTCAAGGCATATTAGGATTTAGCTTAGTTTTCATTTCTTAGTTTAGGTTTTTAGTCTTTCTGTTTATGTAATTTGTATGTAACTTAGGATAGAAGATGATTCATGTAAGTAAGAGAGAGGGGCTGATGTTGAGAGTGACACCGACGATGTACCCTACTCCTTTCTTTCATTGTCTCAGCAAGCAATAAAGGTAAACTTTTATTTATGTTCGTTTCTTTACTTTCTTTTCTTTTGTTTTGCTTTCCTCTTCCTCTTTCTACTTTACCTTGGTTGTGTTTGTTGAGTTCACAAGTGAAATCCAAAGCAAGTATAACTAAGCTAAGTGAGAGCCAGCGATAGTTCATGAAGACGTTCTCCTCTTCCAAGATCCGCATCACTTCGTTCTTGCTAGGCTTGACGATATAATATTCACGGGGACTGAGCTCGAGCTTATGATCTATGCGTTGAACGCCTCCGAAGCAAAGGTAGACTTGCATAGGTTTCCAAGTAAGTCATCACCAAACTAGGTAAGTAATTCTTAACTTTCTTTCTTTTCTTTTATCGCTATAGTATAGATCGCCAACACGATTTCTTTCACCACTTCTTCCCAATCGTTTTCATTCTTTTTTTTTCCAAATCATTTGTACATAGACGCTTTCGCCGTTTTCTGATTTTCCATCTTCTTCATCTCTCGCTTTCTTCTTAACTTTAACCATTAACTTTCTTTTTTCTTTTTCATAACATAAAACAGAGAAGAACTTTCGCTTATTTTCTTAACGATTTCAATAAAGAACTGTAAAGCTTCCATCGCAAACCCTCCTTGTGGATCACGACCCGCATAGCCACTTGCTATAGCGAAAGAATTGAGTACTTGCACATTTCCTTTCTAAGTTCTATAATCTCGTATTTTTTGTGCAGGTTTAGCCTCAATCAAATTTTGGCGCCGTTGCCGGGGAGGGTAAAACGGTTTTTATTGAAATCTGAATTTTTATTGCAAAATTTTGAGAACTAAACGATTTTTCTTCTCTGTTGCAGGTTACAGGTGAAGAAACAGGAAAATTTGCATTGCAGTGACATATAAGTGGCTCTGGGCTTCTGCTCTTGAAAGCAAGAAGAAACCAGAAGTCCTCTGAATTGCCGCAATTTCACGGCAAAAGCCGCAGATTTGCGGCAAGGAGGAGTTAACTACTTACCAAATTTCTGCAGGGTTGCTTACTCTGCAAACTACATCTGCTGCAGTACTTAAATTCTTGTATGCTTCACCTTATATCTGCTAATAATCAACAGTAAAAAAAAATTTTTTTTTGCAAAGTTAAAAATTGATTAGAAATTTGCATTTCTAGGCTGATTAGCTTGTGGTTAAAGTCTACATTAGACCTCCCGTGGACAGTCTAACCAGTTAGGAGTCGTCTAGGTCCTAAGTCTACCCTAACCTAGGCTAGAATTTTTTCTTTTTTGTTTGTTTATTTGGTTGTTTTTCTTTGTTTGTATTCTATTGTGTGATATGGACTATAATAATAATTTTTTCAACTATAATAATAATCCATATTACACATCAAACTCTTTTTCGGATATTACCAACCCGTCATATCATGACTTTAACCAACCTAGTGTGCCGGATTGGTCTTATCCGAATCAATATGACCCATACCCCCCATCTAATAACTATAATTTCCATAATGATTTCAACTCTTCACCGAGTCAGTGGGGATTCACCTCCCCCGAGCATAATTTTCAACCACCTTGTCCTCCTTCTCCACCCAGTCCACAATATTTTCAAGATTCATACTCAGTTCCACCCATCCAAAATAGGAAACCATCAATTTTGGAAATGAGTATGCGTGAGTCCAAACAACAATCACAAAATCTGATGGACTCACAATTTCATTACCACTTCCAAAACAACTCTTCATCTTTTCAACAAGACAATGAACCTATCAACTATGAAAAGATGCTTGAAGCCATGACTCAGGCTCAACAAACTCATAATCGTGACATAGATATGATGGTCGAATCTCTACGTTCCCACCGTCCTGATGTCACTCACTATTCTGTTAGAGCCGAAGAGTCATGTAGTTTTGGAAATCAAGATTCCATTTCAGAACAACCATGTGAACTTACCCAAACTCCAAATGATATTGATAGTTTGGCTAGTTTTCCTTTTCCTGAAATAGAACTTGAAAATGATTATGATCCTGAACCCCAACTTAGTGATTCAATTCCATTTCCTGATTCGATGATGACTCCGATATCTTCACCTGACTTCAATCTTTTCCCGGAGTCAACAGTGGATCCTGTACCAATTCATAAAGAAATTGAATCACCCATCTTTGAGGATCATGTTGAACTTGACCAACTTTACAATTTTGAAAATCCCATGGATAAATTGGCAAGTTCTCCATTTTTTGATATTGAACTCAATGAGATATGTGACCTAGATTCTCACATATGTGATCCAGTTCAACTTTCTGAATCAATATTGACTCCTGTTGTGTTACCTAACTTGAGTAATATTTTAGAGTCAGTTTTGATTCCTCCACCTATCATTCCTGAACTAGAATCACCCAAATTAGGTCACATCTCATTGTTAGAAAATACATGTGGACTAGAGTTTCAACTTCTTGACTTGGACCCGCTTCCTGAACCAATTTCGACTCCTGAACCTTTACTTGACTTAAGTCACCTTCCTGAGTCGGTATTAGTTCCTATCCTTCCTGAGTCCAAGTCAACCGTTCTATCATTTCATACTCCATTCTGGGACGAGGTGGTTGATAAATTTGACTATGAAATCAATTATGAAATATGGAAATTAGATGGGGTTAAATACTTAATAAAAATCCTTAATGGATTCATCTTTTTAGTGGGTTATATTAAAGATATTTTTGGTGGGTTCCTCCGAGACCCAAGAAAAGTTGATTGGGCCGCGTTTCGTGGACCAATCAGACCACCACCGGAACCACCACCTTAAGGTAACCCTTTTCCTTCCCTGTCGTCTTTTTCATGCATCTATGCATTAATTCATACATTGAGGACAATGCATGAGATAGGTGTGGGGGAGGGTCTAACAAAACTTTTCTTTTTCTTTAAAAAAAATTAACATTTTTCTTTACATTTAAAAACTTTTTGAAAAATAGAAACAATATTTTGACTTATTTTTGTAAGAAATTAAGTTAATTTTAAGGAATAGGAAAATCCAAATTAGGATTTCTTATACTTGGTCAAAATTATTTGTTTGATTTTTAGGGTTTGGAAGATAATTTGTCAAAGTAATTTAGTCTTGATCTTTACCTTGATGAAATATGCACACTTCATACACTTACACACTTAGGGTTCAAAAACAAAGATTCTTATGCCTTATAAAAAAAATATATATATATATATATAAAAATGAATAAGTCTAATTATTGATTAGCTAGGTGCTTTGGCCTAAGCAAGCCTTAGTATTTATGCGAAAGATAATTAGATAAGTTTGAGAAAAAAAAAAAAAAATGAATAAATCTAATTATTAATTAGCTAGGTGCTTTGGCCTAAGCAAGCCTTAGTATTTATGCGAAAGATGATTAGATCCTTTGATTAAGCTGGGTATTTGTGCCTAATAAAGCATAAGCATTCACGCCTAAAAGAGGTTCATTTAATAAAATTCTTAGTTTTATGGCCTTGTTTGCTCGAGTCCTTAAGTCTTTGGGGGTGTTTTCTCACCTGGTGCCCTAAGACCGTCTGGTTTGGGAGTCATCGATTAAAGGCTTGTTACATGGGCAGATTAGAAAGCCTAATGAAATTAAGGAATAAAAAAAAAGTATATATATAAATAAATAAGGCATAAGAGTTAGAGTTAATGAACCCTTAGTCAAAATTTTCACAGTCACAAGTGCATATGACTTAGGATAAAGTAATAGACTAGATGAGAAGTACAATTTGACTCCTTACTTTGATTGATAACAAATTTTTGAATAGAGACTAAGTTTAGGAATGAAAATTTTGGTTTTCCTATAACTTATACATTGCTTTAATCTTACAATCATATTTCAAATATTTTTCTCTTTCAAAATGCTTTTCGAAAATACTAACTCTTTATTTTCCTTTCTTTATGGATTTTGTGGGTGCAATCCGCTGAAAACCCTCACGAGACAAAACTCGTCCTCTAGGGGGAACCTAGAGGTTTAACGGCTTGTTGCACATGCTCAGTGCAATCGCGCGACCTGCGAAAGTGGTCTAATAATCTCTAGTATAGTTTAGTTGTTTTGCTCGAGGACGAGCAAAAGATAGGTATGGGGGTGTGATTGGTCACTAATGTTGCATATTTAATGTCACATTTCCATACTAATGTTAGAATAAAAGCCTGCCTTGTCCTAATTATTTGTTTAATTATTTGCAGGCCCAATCCTTAAGGAGATGAAGAGAAATGAGCCCAAAAGCCCACCAGAATTTTAAATTAAATCAGAATAAATTCGTACACACAAAATCAGGGCAAAATCAAGAGGTTGAAACCGGTTGAGAAGAATCCTCTCAGGATCGATCGGTTAAAGCCAAGAATCCAAGGCCATTTCTTCAAAATCTCGGAGCCAAACTGCAAAACCAACTCCAGATAAAGTCTGAGGGAGAAACCAGGGAGACCCACCAACAGGGTGTGGCCACCTGGCCACACCCTTGCCGCGTTTCTGCGGCAATCTTGGGGAGTTAGGGGTAGCGTTTGCTCCCCCGACCTCCCCGGGATCTTGGTGGTTGGGTATTTGCCTATAAAAGGCCATTATCTGCGCTGAAAATTGAACGTCAAGGCATATTAGGATTTAGCTTAGTTTTCATTTCTTAGTTTAGGTTTTTAGTCTTTCTGTTTATGTAATTTGTATGTAACTTCGGATAGAAGATGATTCATGTAAGTAAGAGAGGGGACTGATGTTGAGAGTGACACCGACGATGTACCCTACTCCTTTCTTTCATTGTCTCAGCAAGCAATAAAGGTAAACTTTTATTTATGTTCGTTTCTTTACTTTCCTTTTCTTTTGTTTTGCTTTCCTCTTCTCTTTCTACTTTACCTTGGTTGTGTTTGTTGAGTTCACAAGTGAAATCCAAAGCAAGTATAACTAAACTACGTGAGAGCCAGCGATAGTTCATGAAGACGTTCTCTTCTTCCAAGATCCGCATCACTTCGTTCTTGCTAGGCTTGACGATATAATGTGCACGGGGACTGAGCTCGAGCTTATGATCTATGCGTTGAACGCCTCCGAAGCAAAGGTAGACTTGCATAGGTTTCCAAGTAAGTCATCACCAAACTAGGTAAGTAATTCTTAACTTTCTTTCTTTTCTTTTATCGCTATAGTATAGATCGCCAACACGATTTCTTTCACCACTTCTTCCCAATCGTTTTCATTCTTTTTTTTTCCAAATCATTTGTACATAGACGCTTTCGCCGTTTTCTGATTTTCCATCTTCTTCATCACTCGATTTCTTCTTAACTTTAACCATTAACTTTCTTTTTTCTTTTTCATAACATAAAACAGAGAAGAACTTTCGCTTATTTTCTTAACGATTTCAATAAAGAACTGTAAAGCTTCCATCGCAAACCCTCCTTGTGGATCACGACCCGCATAGCCACTTGCTATAGCGGAAGAATTGAGCACTTGCACATTTCCTTTCTAAGTTCTATAATCTCGTATTTTTTGTGCAGGTTTAGCCTCAATCAATAAGAGAAAACTAAAAACATAAGTTACAAACTACAGTATAGCCAAATTTCTACTCTCTGCTTGGTCGTTCCCTGTACGCTCTGAAAAACCCAGTATTTATACGCAAAACCCAACGGGGATGAACGTACGAAGATAGGGGGAGCAAACGCTCCCCCAACTCCTCTAACAAAGCCGCGAAAATGCAACATTGGCCGTGTTTCCATGGCCTGGGTATAGCCAGGTGGCCACACCTAGGGGGCACACGTCTTTGGTTCCTCAATTTCCGTTTATCTTCAGCTAGATTTTCAGTTTAGGTCCAGAAGTTTGACGAAACTGCCTTTGATCTTTGCATTTAACCGATTTATTTGTGAAAATTTGTCTTAAACAGTTTTCAACTGATTTTATCTTCTCTTATTTGCCTTGATCTACCCTGATTTTCAAATTTTGAATTAATTCTGAATTAAATCAGAATTTTGATGGGCTTTTGGGCTCGTTTCTCTTCTCTCTTCTTTAGCAATGTGCCTGCATATAAATTACACAATAATTAGGATTAAAAGCAGAGTTTATTATCTAATAAGTATGAGAATGTGACAATGAATGTGTAATATCTGCAACCGATCAGTAGTGGATCAATTAGTACTTAGAAACCATGAGCTTTCTTTGTAGCTTTTCTTCTCATTTTCACTTTGTTTTAAAAACCATTCTTAACATAAAAATACCTTTTTTATTTCATGTTGCTTTCATTTTCTATTTCTTCTACTTCTTCTTTACTTTTATCTAGTTTTTAAATAATTTTCTAAGCCACTTCATGACACTTTACACTTCTTGTTTTACTTTGTTTTCTGTTCGGAAGGTAGGAGTGTACTAATATTCAGAGAGAGAGGGTTTAGAATCAACCTTCGATGCTCTTATGTGATGCTCAAAAACTCCAAAATGTATTCACAATTTTTCTTTACTCCTTCCGAATCACCGTCGCAGCATAAGCTATTACGGGTCGATCCTCAGGGAGAGCGTGCGATAGAAGCATTCACTGTTTCGAAATTGAGTTTTGAAGAAAGAAAACGAAAGTTCTGCTATGTTCAAGAAAAACAAAATGACATGGAAAAGAGAGGAAAAATTCTTTGTGGATTTTGTTGCATAAAAAGGAAAAGGATGAAAGGAAAGTGAAATGAACTTGGAAAACTTAAGGTAGCTTGGAAAGAAAACTTTGAGAAGGGAAACTTTGAAAAGACTTTAGAGAGAAAAAAAATCATGACTAGCTAACTCTTCTAATTTACTAACTTACTAATCTCATAGGGTGAAGCATGCCTCATGTTGATTCATCGGCAAAGATTTGTCTTGCTTGTTTGGTCAAAATATTTTCCATGTAGAGGATGAGTGATCTTCTCGGCTTGTCTTGTAGCCTCATTGATTCATCGGCTCCCGAGATAGATTTTCAATGGTGGAATCAAGGAATGTCACTCAAGGGAATGCTAAGGAAGAAGATACAAGATTCATTAGTCATTCAAAGCCATACTCGAGCTAGCATTTGATTGAGATTTTATAGATTGAAATAGAGTTCAGAATTCTTAGTCTCAATGCGAATCCGCTGTAGCAAGGGCTCAAGCGGGTCGTGATCCTCAGGGAAGGATGCGATGCAAGCTTTTCGACTCGATTCCTCTGTGTCTTCAAAAATAGGAGAGAAGAGATTAGATCTTGATATGTATGATGTAAAAGATGTGGTCTTGCTGATTTTCTACCACAACCCTATTGCAAATTAAAGAGCTTGATCTTCATCTTAAGATTGATATGATTCACCCTAGGTTATTACAAATATATCAAGCAAGAAAAATTAATACATGATTCTAACTAAGTTGCATTATTCAAAAACCAACTATGGTTCATCCTAACATCTAGGTACAGCTTAATAGAAGACTAATCTCAAATTTATGCTGTCCTAGTTCTTAAGTTTGAAGTCATGAAAAGTTCTTTTAACATGCAACCTAGATTAAGAATTTTAAGTATTTTTAATCTTCTAGAATTAGTTGCCTTTAAACCTAGGGTTTCTAGAGATGTTCGTTAATCAGATCAAGTTTTAATTGCTCTAGGGTTGCTTTAAGAATCTCAGCAAACCACTGAGAGGATTAGTTCTTCATCATTATTTTTTTCTTTTCAAATTATTTATATTTTTTTTATTTTTTATTTAATGAGAAAGATTGCAAAATAAAGAAAAAGAAAGCAAGAAGAGATCACAGATTGAAAATCAAAGAGATCACAAAAGAAATAAAATTTACAAAAATTAAAAGAGAACAAAAGAGTGACCTTTATTTCAGATGAATCTCCGGTTACACAATCGTCTCCTTCTTCTCCACAACGAGCATGAAAATAAAAATTACAACTTTAAATAAAAGTGGATAAAGAAAACCCTAATCGTCTCTGCATGCCCTGTACATTGCACTGCAGGGGATATTTATAGTGCAGTAGGTGATAGAGTCCCGGATAAGATCACAGACGAAATCTGGTAGTCTGGATCATCCAAAATGCCGCGGAATCCTGGGATTTGCCGCGCGTTTGCGGCAATTTGGTGAAGTCTGGCCACGCCCTTTGGCGCGTGGCCTCTCCTGGTCCGTCCATGTGGGCTTTTGCTTCTGGAAGTGTGATCCTGGCTCTCCATCTTGGAATTTTTGAGATAACTTAGTAATCAAGTTACCTTGATCTCAAATATCCCAAATCTTCTATCCACGAATTTTGGGCTTTTATCCTCATCCTGCAAGTGTTTAGGGTTGGGTAGAAGTCTATCCTTCCCTCATCTTTGATATTTGCAACTTTAGCCCTTGTGTATTTGCATTTTGACTTCTTGTAATTGCGCTTTTTCACCTGGGCTTCAAACATGGGCTTGGATCTGGGCTTTTGGGCTCTTTAAGCTTTATTTCTTATTAAAATAATACTTCGAGGCCTGCACAAATTAAATAACGAAATATTAATAAATGTGCATTATAATATGAATAAATGTGCAAATGTGATGGTATATATGATGATATTATGCATTTTTCACTACCTATCACACCCCCACACTTATCTTTTTGCTCGTCCTCGAGTAAAATCAAAAGAAAGAGAAAAATCTAACCTAGCTAACTCACTTTCGTAGGAATCACGATTGCACTTAGCACGTGCAACAAGCCGTTAAACCCCTAGGTTACCCTAGATGACGAGTGTTGTCTCGTGAGGGTTTTCAGCGGATTACACCCACAAAATCCATAAAAAGGAAAATATTTGAATTATTATTGAAGAGACTAAGTAGTCTATAAGTTTTAGGATTATCATTTTTATTCATTCTTCAAACCTGGTCTTTTATAAAGTCGATTGTTATTCATTTTAGGTAAGGATTAAAATTGAATTTCTAATATAGTCTTTTTCGTTACCAAAATCATACGCACCCTTGTGAATCTAGGAATTCCTTAACTTGGACTCTCATGCCTCTTTATTATTTTTATAACATCATCTAATTTTCTTTCGTGTAAGTATCAAGGCTTCTTGAGGCCCTCATACCTAACTAATTGACTATTAGATGTGTTAATATATATATATATATATATATTTTTTTTGGCATGTATAACTCATCTAATTTTCTTTCGTATAAGTATCAAGGCTTCTTGAGGCCCTCATACCTAACTAATTGATTATTAGATGTGTTAATACATATATTATATTTCTTAGTTTTCTTAGGCTTTCTAATCCACCCATGTAACGAACTTAAAGTCGATGACTCCCAAACCGTTTGGCTTTAGGGCACCAGGTGAGAAACACCCCGCGGACTCAAATTCGAGTGAACTAGCCCCCAAAACTAAGGACTTTATTTTCTTTACTCACCTTTAGGCATGAATACTTATACTTCTTGAGGCACATGTATCAGCTTATTGGTGATTTTTTTCTTTTTTTTTTTTTTTTTTTTTTTTATGAGGCACAAGGTCTTTGTCTTAGAATCCTAGATATGCATTTGGTATGCATATTTCATTAAGGTAAAAATCAAGACTAATTATTATTCAATTTCTCCTCCTATACCTAAAAATTAAACAATTTATTTATTTTGACAAGTTTTTAGAAATCCTAATCATGATTTTCCTAATCCTTAACTAACTTAGATTTCTTTCAAAAAATAAGTCAAAGTATTATCCTTTTTATAACATTTGTTTTTTTTTTTTATATTTTTTTTTTTATGAATACTTATATTACATACCCTTCCCCCACACTTGTTTCATGCATTGTCCCTAATGTATGAATGAAATGTATGGATGCATGAACTGGCAGAAAGATATAATCACCGATACAGTGGTCAAAAAGACCCATCGCCGCATTAGCTTCCGGCACAGACTCCAAAAAGATTTTAAGACGTTGACCATTTACCTTGAATGCATTGCCATTTTTGGGATCGTAATCTCTATGGCTCCGTGTGGAAACACCGTCTTAACAACGAATGGTCCTGTCCATCTTGACTTTAACTTGCCGGGAAAGAGGTGAAGTCTAGAGTTGTAGAGTAAAACTTTTTGTCCTTGGACAAAAGTTTTCTCGTGATGAATTTATCGTGAAAAACCTTAACTCTATCCTTCGCATCTTTGCATTCTCGTATGCATCATTCCTCAACTCCTCTAGTTCAGAAATTTGTAATTTTCGAAACTCACCGGCCTTATCTAAATCGAAATTTAGCTGCTTAATTGCCCAAAGGGCCCGGTGCTCTAGCTCGACAGGAAGGTGGCAAGCCTTTCCAAAGACCAGTCTGTAGGGAGACATTCCTAGAATCGTCTTAAAGGCAGTCCTATATGCCCATAGGGCATCCACCAGTTTGGTGGACCAGTCCTTCCTATTCTGATTCACAGTCTTCTCCAAAATGAGCTTGACTTGCCTATTAGAAACTTCTACCTGCCCGCTAGTTTGAGGATGGTAGGGCGTAGACAACTTGTGAGTAATGGCATATTTTCGCATAAGAGCTTCAAAAGTTCTATTGCAAAAATGTGTGCCATTGTCGCTAATGATGGCTCGAGGGATTCCAAAGCGTGAGATGATATTATCTTTCAAGAATTTGACAACAACTTTGTTGTCATTTGTCTTGCAAGGGACAGCTTCTACCCACTTTGACACGTAGTCTACGGCCAACAAGATGTACTGGTGCCCAAACGAATTAGGGAAGGGTCCCATAAAATCAATGCCCCATACGTCGAAAAGTTCTACTTCTAGAATGGGATTTAGGGGCATCATATTTCGTTTGGAAATTCTTCCTATCATTTGACATCTTGTGCAAGTTTTGCAATACTCAAATGCGTCTCTAAACACAGTTGGCCAATAAAAGCCACTTTGCAGAATTTTCTCGGCAGTTTTGCGGGGACCAAAATGTCCACCGCAAGCGAACTCATGACAAAAAGCTAGCACACTTCTAGTTTCCTCGTCGGGGACACATCTCCTAATGATTTGGTCGCTACAATATTTGAAAAGATAAGGATCTTCCCACATGTAATACCGAACTTGAGACAAGAATCGGTATCTATCCTGTTTAGACCAACTAGGTGGTGTTTGGTTTGTGACTAAGTAATTTACTATGTCAGCAAACCATGGCTCCTTAGAGATGGCTAGAAGTTGCTCATCGGGAAAATTGTCATTGATGGGCAGCTCGTCAGAAGGTGCGTTTGGCACACGAGAGAGATGGTCAGCTACGACATTTTCGACACCTTTTTTATCTCGAATTTCGAGATCGAATTCTTGAAGGAGAAGGATCCAACGAATGAGTCGGGCCTTCGCATCTTTTTTAAGCATAAGGTATCGAAGAGCAGAATGGTCAGTGAAAATCGTGGTCTTGGTCCCAAGTAGGTATGGGCGGAATTTCTCCAAAGCGAACACTACTGCCAAGAATTCCTTCTCGGTTGTAGTATAGTTCATTTGGGCGTCATTGAGCGTCCTACTCGAATAATAGATCACGTGCTGCTTGCTGTCCTTACGCTGTCCTAAGACAGCACCTATCGCAAAATCTGAGGCATCGCACATGATCTCAAAAGGCTTGGACCAGTCCGGAGGTGAGATGATAGGAGCAGAGATAAGTTCCATTTTCAATTTCTCCCATGCAGTATGGCACCTATCATCAAAGATGAAGGACACGTCTTTAGCTAGAAGGTTTGTAAGGGGTCTAGCAATTTTGCTAAAGTCCTTAATGAACCTACGATAAAATCCGGCGTGTCCTAAGAAAGACCGAATGTCCTTCACGCATCGCGGAAGTGGAAGTTTCGCTATGATCTCCACCTTGGCCTTGTCTACCTTAATCCCTTCCCTAGATATCTCGTGACCTAGGACAATCCCATGTTGCACCATGAAGTGACACTTTTCCCAATTTAGGGTCAAGTTCTTTTGGTGCACCTACTCAGCACTAGCTCCAAGTGATGGAGACACTGGTCAAATGAATTTCCATAGACGGAGAAGTCGTCCATGAAAATTTCTAGGAAACGCTCGACCATATCAGAAAACAAGCTTAACATACAACGTTGGAATGTGGCGGGGGCATTGCATAAGCCGAAAGGCATTCGACGGTAGGCAAATGTCCCAAATGGACACGTGAACGTTGTCTTCTCTTGATCCTCCGGGGCTATAGGAATTTGGTTATACACTGAATAACCGTCCAAAAAGCAGTAATACTCATGACCTGCTAATCTTTCCAACATTTGGTCAATGAAAGGTAGGGGAAAATGATCTTTCCTAGTGGCTGTGTTCAACTTGCGGTAGTCTATGCATACTCTCACCTTGTAGGCAATCGTGTTTGCACTAACTCATGCTTGTCGTTCTCTACCACAGTAAAACTAGACTTCTTAGGGACCACATGCATTGGGCTAACCCATTCGCTATCGGAAATGGGATAAATGATCCCATTATCTAACAGTTTCACTATTTCAGCGTGTACAGCCTCCTGCATGAGTGGGTTTAGCCTACGCTGTGGATCCCTCTTCGGTCTAACCCCTTCCTCTAGATGGATACGATGCTGGACTATCGTAGGGCTCAGTCCCTTGATATCTGCCATAGTCCAACCAATGGCTTCCCTATGTCTCCTAAGGGTTGCTAGCAGGTCCTCCTCTTGCCTATTGGTCAAATTAGATGCAACTATGACCGGTAACGTCTCTTGTTCACCTAGGTAGGCGTACTTAAGATGTTTGGGCAAGGCTTTTAACTCCAAAGAAGGAGTTGGCTCGATGGGTGGAGGAGTTAAGCTAGAATCTCCCATCTCTATAGAACTCAGATTTGATTCCCATTCGATCTCATCAAGACTGATATCACTTGTTTCTAACTCTTCCTCTTCCTCTGACTCAAATATGATCTCATCATTATGCTCACTCGTCATGTTCTCAATGGAGTTAACCTCAAAGGGTTGGTCGGTCACATCATAGGGATGCTTACCTAGGTTGAAAACATTGACTTCCTTGGTCATATCCCCAAAAGTCAGTCTCATGGAACCGTTTCTACAATTTATAATTGCATTAGCGGTTGCTAGGAACGGTCTTCCTGAGATAACGGGAGTTTGGGACCTAGGATTAGACACAGGTTGTGTCTCTAAGACAATGAAATCGACCGGGTAAATGAATTCTCCAACCCGTATGAGAACGTCATTGATCTCTCCCTTTGGAACTTTGATAGAGCGGTCAGCCAACTGAATAGTAACTTGGGTCGGGTTGAGTTCACCTAATCCAAGTTGTTGATACACGGAGAAAGGGAGCAAATTGATGCTGGCTCCTAAATCGAGGAGTGCTCGATTGATTTCGGCTCGACCTATGGTGCAAGAAATGGTGGGGCAACCTGGGTCCTTATACTTGATAGGGATCTGGTTGGACAGTAGCTCACTAATGTTAGTGGCTAGAAAAACCTTCTTAGGCACATTAGTCTTTCTTTTCTTGGTGCACATGTCCTTAATGAATTTGGCATAACTAGGGACCTGTTGGATTGCATCAAGAAGTGGAATGTTGAGCCTAACTTGATTGAACACCTCTAATAATTTCTCCATGTGTGCATTGTTGTTGCTTCTAAGCCTATTTGGAAATGGAGCTATAGGCTGGTGCATCTGACCTGCTGACTTTTCAGCTTCAGTTTCATTGGGGCTGGATGGAGCAGGAGTGGAGCTAGATGGAATGGAAGTGGAGCTAGGTGGAATGGATGGCTGAGATGGATCCGATGGCATGGATACTTGATTATCAACTTGTTTCCCCGATCTGAGTGTATGAACCATATGACACTGATTTGGGTCTTGAACCTCATTGGCTGGCCTAGGATTCCTAGGATTGGTAATGGTTGACTCGGTAGGGTACCCCTCTGTCTCTCTTGCTGGTTCAATTGGAGCTCTATCCTACTTAGGACTTGAGCCAGCGTGTCTTGGCTTTTGACTAGGGTATCCACCTTTCTTTCCAAATTTGAAAGTCTTGTCTCCATTTGTGAATTTTGGAAAGACGGTGGAGGATTAGGGAAATTTTGTTGATAGGGCGGATTTTGGAAGTTGTTGGAGAATTTGGGCCTCACTTGATTATTGTTGCTTGGGCCCCATGAAAAATTGGGATGGTTTCTCCAACCGGGATTGTAGGTGGGCGAATAAGGATTGTTGGCAGGCCTTGTGAAGGCCGCACTCATATGTTCGGGCAAGCTTTGATGCGCGATGAAGACAGGACATTCCTCGAACACATGGTTCATATCTTGACAATAAGTACAGCCCGCCGAAGATGTTGGGCTGACTTGGTTCACAGAGACTGGTTCTTTAGTTTCAAGAGCCTCAAGTCTTCGCATAACAGCAGCTAACTTAGCATCGGTTGCTACGTTGGCCTCAATGGAATGGATACCTCCTTTAGAAGAAGTAGGGTCATTAGTCCTAGATTTTTTAGGAGTAGGGTCCCATTGGATGGATTTTTCAGCTAATTTCTCAAACAGTGTCCATCCTTCATCTTCATTCTTTTGCAGAAATCCTCCTTGACACATGGATTCTAACAGTGTTTTAGTAGAATAATCTAATCCATCATAGAGAACTTGGCAAAGTCGCCATTTCTCTATCCCATGGTGAGGACATTGGGCAAGGAGATCCTTAAAACGCTCGAAGTATTTCCAAAAAGGTTCATTGGCTGTTTGCTTATACTGGAGGATATTCTTCCTAATCAGTGCAGTCTTGTGAACGGGATAAAATTTCTTTAAGAAGGCCTTAATGAAATTATCCCAAGAAGATATTGAACCGGCCTCTAGACTGTAGAGCCATTTCTTTGCTAAATCCTTCAAAGCAAAGGGGATAAACCTAAGTTTGATAGCATCGTCTCCTAACTTAGGTATATTCATCATTTGACATACTTCTTCAAATTCCCTTATGAAGAAGTATGCATCCTCAGATTCAAGTCTATGAAATTTGGGAAGAGTGTTGATGTATTGTGGCTTGAGTTCATATGGGTCAACACTTTCGATAGTGAGCTGGATGCAAGAGGGAAGAGAGGTTCTAATAGGATAGAACCTATCTTGGAGTGACTGTGGTTGTGCCATGTGTGAGTCGGGCTTGAGCTCGGGTGGTGAACTAGTTCTAGTTAGCCTGGATGTAAGTGGGTCTCTCGACCAAGCGGTCATGCACAATCAGCAAACAAGTTCACCCAATCAATCAAAAAAAAGAAAAACGATCAAAAATCCTAATCTAAGGTAAGCCTTGACCTAGACGACTCCTAACTTTAGACTGTCCTTAGGAGGTCTACTGTCGACGTTAACCACAAGCTAATCGGCCAGGTAGGTGGCAAGACCGGTGGGAGGTTTTCCGTCAGAGACGTTCCTTAATTAAATAACCACCGTTCTTCGGGCTTTCGGCCCTCAATCCCCTGCCTAGACACCGATTTGACAAGAGTTAATTTCGAACAATTTTCTCCTTCGGTCAATCTCCTATTGAGTCCGAGTTAACCTAGGGCCAACGTCTAGTCAAATTTTACTTAAGGTTAGGGTTGTGAGTGTGACGGATATGATTTGTGGGCCAAGGAAGGGTGATGAAATCCCAACCTTATCTTGCTTATGGGTTATGCCCTTAAGATGAATTAGTGTACGTGTAAAGCGGTAGAAAGTAATCACTCAAGAAAGCAGTAAACAACCAAGAGTGTTTCCTAATCTATATGCTATGCAAACGTACCTTGTCGCCAGCACTCTTCAACAGAATTAAAAAAAAATGTAAATAGACACGTGCCCTAAATGCAAGAGTCTAAAAATTTTTTTTTTTTATTTTCAACAAATGGGTTAATGTTATTAATTAGCAGTTGCAGAGTGATCACAGAGAAATAATATCACAGCAGAAAATAGAATTTTGCACTGCAGAGCAACCTGCAGAAAAATATATCAGTAGTCCACTACAATTGCCGCGGATTCGCGGCTTTTGCTGCGTTTCTGCGGCAAAGTTGTAGGTCCAGGTGCTCTGCCTTCGAGGGCAGAGGCACTGGATAGCTATATGTGCTTTCTGCTGCTCTGTTTTGTTTCCTGTTCTCTGTACCTGCAACAGAGAAGAAAGAATGATTAGAACGAGGAAATCGTGCCGTTCCTCCCCGGCAACGGCGCCAAAATTTGATTGAGATTTTATAGATTGAAATAGAGTTCAGAATTCTTAGTCTCAATGCGAATCCGCTGTAGCAAGGGCTCAAGCGGGTCGTGATCCTCAGGGAAGGATGCGATGCAAGCTTTTCGACTCGATTCCTCTGTGTCTTCAAAAATAGGAGAGTAGAGATTAGATCTTGATATGTATGATGTAAAAGATGTGGTTTTGCTGATTTTCTACCACAACCTTATTGCAAATTAAAGAGCTTGATCTTCATCTTAAGATTGATATGATTCACCCTAGGTTATTACAAATATATCAAGCAAGAAAAATTAATACACGATTCTAACTAAGTTGCATTATTCAAAAACCAACTATGGTTCATCCTAACATCTAGGTACAGCCTAATAGAAGACTAATCTCAAATTTATGCTGTCCTAGTTCTTAAGTTTGAAATCATGAAAAGTTCTTTTAACATGCAACCTAGATTAAGAATTTTAAGTATTTTTTAATCTTCTAGAATTAGTTGCCTTTAAACCTAGGGTTTCTAGAGATGTTCATTAATCAGATCAAGTTTTAATTGCTCTAGGGTTGCTTTAAGAATCTCAGCAAACCACTAAGAGGATTAGTTCTTCATCATTATTTTTTTCTTTTCAAATTATTTATATTTTTTTATTTTTTATTTAATAAGAAAGATTGCAAAATAAAGAAAAAGAAAGCAAGAAGAGATCACAGATTGAAAATCAAAGAGATCACAAAAAGAAATAAAATTTGCAGAAATTAAAAGAGAACAAAAGAGTGACCTTTATTTCAGATGAATCTCCGGTTACACAATCGTCTCCTTCTTCTCCACAATGAGCATGAAATAAAAATTACAACTTTAAATAAAAGTGGCTAAAGAAAACCCTAATCGTCTCTGCATGCCCTGTACGTTGCACTGCAGGGGATATTTATAGTGCAGTAGGTGATAGAGTCCCGGATAAGATCACAGACGAAATCTGGTAGTCTGGATCATCAAAAATGCCGCGGAATCCTGGGATTTGCCGCGCTTTTGCGGCAATTTGGTGAAGTCTGGCCACGCGCTTTGGCGCGTGGCCTCTCCTGGTCCGTCCATGTGGGCTTTTGCTTCTGGAAGTGTGATCCTGGCTTTCCATATTGGGATTTCGAGATAACTTAGTAATCAAGTTACCTTAATCTCAAATATCCCAAATCTTCTATCCACGAATTTTGGGCTTTTATCCTCATCCTGCAAGTGTTTAGGGTTGGGTAGAAGTCTATCCTTCCCTCATCTTGATATTTGCAACTTTAGCCCTTTGTGTATTTGCATTTTGACTTCTTGTAATTGCGCTTTTTCACCTGGGCTTCAAACATGGGCTTGCATCTGGGCTTTTGGGCTCTTTAAGCTTTATTTCTTATTAAAATAATACTTCGAGGCCTGCACACATTAAATAACGAAATATTAATAAATGTGCATTATAATATGAATAAATGTGCAAATGTGATGGTATATATGATGACAATTATGCATTTTTCGCTACCTATCATCTACTCATTGGCCTTCAACTCGCTCATGAAATGGGGGTACGCTACCTTGAAGCCTATGGTGATTCAAAACTGATTATTAATCAGGTTAAAGGAGAATTGAGGTCCGTCACGGAAATTTGGTACCTTATTATCATGCAGTCACCAAAATGGCTAGCTCATTTGATGGCTTTTATATCAGTCATGTGTCCCGATCTCAGAATACTAAGGCTGATGCTCTGGCTCTACTAGCAACAAGTTAGCCTTACCAGTCGACACTAAGTATCACCTTACAGTGGCTACTCGACACTTTGTTTGTTCTAAACATATGTTGAGAACCAAAGAGGTCTATAACATCTCGACGGATCTTGAACTGAGAGATTGGCAGTTTTTCCTCATCGACTATGCTTTGCATGGTTTGCTGTCGGATGACCCTAAAGAAGTGGCATCTATCAGACGAAGGTCTCTCCGTTTTTACCATGATCCAATAGTAAAGACACTCTACCGTCATTCATATGACGGTATCCTCCTTCGTTGCCTTTCTAATTCTGAGGCACAAGAAGTGCTTAAGGAAGCGCATGATGGCATATGCGGAGCTCATCAGCCAGATCCAAAACTCAAAGACCGATACACAGGCTTGGATATTATTGGCCGACTATGATAGCCGATGCCATCCAATATGTACGAAAGCGTAAAGCCTGCCAAATCCATGTCTACTTCATACATCAGCCTCCATAGTTGCTCCATTCAACTGTTACTTCGTGGCCATTTGAAGTATGGGAATCGACGTCGTAGGGCCGATTAGCCCCTCTTTAATGAAAGGTCACCGATTTATCTTAGCAATAACCGATTACTTTTCAAAGTGGGCAGAGGCTATACCGCTTGTGGAAGTTAAAACTCTAATGTAGTTAATTTTATCAAACACCATGTCATCTATCGATTTGGTGTCCCTAGGCGGATCATCCATGATAACGGTCCCTAATTCGTGAGCCAGGTATTCTATCGATTTGTGACAGGTACTGGATTCAGAATGTGGCATCAACTGCTTATAACCCTGCCGCTAATGACTTGGCAAAAGCATTCAACAAGATAATTATTAAGCTACTCAAAAAATTCATTTCATCAAATAAGTGAGACTGAAACGAGAAGCTTAGTGAATGTCTTTGGGCCTACCGAACCACAGTTCGGACCCCGACAAGCAATACACCTTTTTCTCTGGTATACGGGTGCGAAGCAGTCATACCATTAGAATTCAGATGCCGTCATTACGAGTCGCCTTGATGACCAGAATGACAAGGGAGGACAATTATCAGTTACGTCTTCAAGAGCTTGAAGCCCTAGATGAGAAGCGATTACTGGCTCAACAACGTATTAAGTTGTATCAAGCGCGAATCTCGAAGGCCTTCAATAAAAAGGTCAAGCAAAGGGTCTTTCAGAAGGAGATTTAGTTTTGGCCGTCAGACGACCGATGATCATGATGCACAAAATCAAAGACAAATTTTAACCCAAATGGGAAGGACCGTTTATGATAGAAACGGTCTATTCAAATGGAACATATCGCCTTATGACTTCAGACGGAGACTTACTCATGATGCCAATCAACGGCAAGTTCATAAAGAAGTATTATCCTTAATAAGATCCTTCTCATGACCAAGTTAACATTATATCTCTGATCAAGACCTTCATCAAGCCAACCGAACACCAGTTGCATCAAAGAAGAATCAAGGTTATGAATTCACTGTCAGCTAGTATCGAGCTGATCGAACGCCTTTGACATTGAAGAAGAGAACAAGTTCGACCCAACAACAAAAGGTCCGACCAAACAAATGAGTTTATGTGATGACTTATCAAGCCGAACTCATCGAAGAAGGTTCGTAACGCATTCTTTTGCTAAACCTTTCCACACCACGTTCATATCAAGATGTGGCGACCGACCAAGTGATAATCGATCGAATCAAAGATCAAAGGAGTTTAGCTGATGACTTGACAAGCTGAACTCATTGAAGAAGGTTCGCAACACATCCTAATGCAGAATCTTTCCAATATGGAAACAAGATAAGGGTTGACAGAGAGTCCACGAGGAACAATAAATCTTCAAATCGAAGTCTTGCGGAATTCGTGTCTACTCCTTTAATCCCCAACTCACCTACAGAGTAAAAACCCAGGGGAAGTGTAGGCTGTCTAAAAGTCACTAAAAGACAAGCCAATAAAAGCAGAGTCTCAAGTTCTAGGCGCGTTGGCTCGACACCCGCGTCTCAGCATCAAGGCGCGTTGGCTCGACACCCGCGTCTCAGCATCAAGGCGCGTGGGCTCGACACCCGCGTCTCAGCATCAAGGCGCGTGGGTCTAAACCCGCGCCTCAGTTGTAACCACCCGGATTACGGGGCCAGTCACCGCACAAGTAACGGGAAGTGGCCCCTCATTGTGGAGCATTTTCAGGGGGCACGTTCACCCCTGGGACCTCTATAAATAGCCTTGTTTGCATCAACAAACAGGGGGGCGGTAAAAAAAAAAGGATCGGGCATCGAAGATCAGGGCAAGATCGGGCATTGACGATCGACAGGGCGACTATCATCACAGGCATCAAAGAGGAGATCATCAACAAAGAGAGAGAGAAGACTCTTCAGCAAGCTTGCTGCGTACCAGCTGCTCTTCGCCTACCTTCTCTTTGAAAGTTTTGGTAGACGGAGCTGTGTTACTCCTTCTACCTGCCGAAGAGAAGATCCCTGAAGGTCCAGACGGTCATCCGGTCAACGGAGAACAAGATTCACTCTCCACCGCCACACGAAGAACCCAGCCTTAAATAAAGGGGGGATTCAAGATTCAACATCCTCCCTCCCTTGTAACTGGAAAGAAAAGTTGTTCCTGTTGTAATATTTCATCTGATTCAAGGAAATTTTTACAGCAACTTCTTCCTCTCTTCTTTTTGGCGCGTACAAGAGATGGCGACTCCGCTGGGGAATCTATTTGTCACTGAGGAGCAAATAGTGGCGCAGGATGACGTCCACTATAAGGGGAAGATGGTCGAATCGCTCGTTGTCGAGTTCGACCAGGCGAAGTACGAAGAGTTTCTCTCTTCCGGCTTCAAGAGCCCAAAGACCCGCGTCTGCCGCCGGGTCTCGACGGGGAATGGCCTCGAGGCCCGATCTGTGGCTTTCTCGAGCTCCCCTGCTGCCGACTGTGCCAAGCAAGGTACACGCGCCAACGCCGCTCAGAAGGCCCGCTGGTCCCAGGCACATCTGCCTTTGCGACCAACCGCGTCGCACAGAACACCCGCGTCAGCGTCTCTCGGGAGACCCGCGTGGTCAAAGTCCCTGGTGTCCAGCATCAGGATGTCGTTGGTCTCTCTCCACCTCCTCGACGCAATCGAAACGCTGAGCGTCGACAGAGGAGACGTGCGCGTCAGCTGCAAGTTAGAACCGTTGGTTGTCTAACTGAGGCTGGACGCGACGTACAATCTCGCGCCTTGCCCGCGCCACGTCCAGTATGTGAAATTCGCGTTTGGCGCCCCAAACGCGAGATTCCTTCAGTTAGGTCCTCTGAGGACCAACTCACCAAACGCCAAGATGAGACCTCTGCGCCTCATCAAGCGCAAGAGGCACGAGCCTATAGGCGTGGGGCCCAGCAGCCCATCCTCTCTCAAGTGTCTCTACTCCGACACACCAAACAGCAACGCGACAGGCGTGTTTTGTCTCAACAGAGACGCCAGACGCGCGCTGAACAGCTGCGGCGCAAGAACCGCGTCCTTGATGCCTGCGTCCAGGCTGTACAGCACATGGATGCCCCCCGTCTTCGACGTTGCGAGGCTAATCTTTTCAATCCCCCTCCCATGGATTTGAGGGATTATCTGACGAAGAAAAGAAGTGCCAATCAGACCACTTCGTCGTGTTGCTGCCAACGGCTCATCCATATGCTCTCTGAGTGCCGTTTCGGATCAGGCGTACACCAGCAGTCTTTAGTCAGACAGCTGACCCTGATTCCTCCGTCAGCTAAAAGAAGACGCTCCCACAGAAGGAGAACCTTTTCTGACGTTGAGTACCCGGAGCTCACTGCGAATATGACAAGCAGGAGCAAGGGAAAACAACTTGCAGTCAGCTCAGACGAGTCCGAGTCTGACTCTGAACCGGAAGGGGTGTATCGACACACTCGCACCCGGACGGGGGCCATTCCCCCAATTGACTATAATGCCTTGGCCCATGGCATTAAAGTGAATGATTCTCACTCCGCCGTAGCGGAATCAAGGGCTTCGAACTCTTCCGTCGAGAAGGAGACTTCTGCCTACATGACAGACACTCCTGAGGAAACGGCTAGACGTTTGGAATAGATCCAGAAGGCGCAAATGGATATGATTCTTTCTCAGCAGGAATCTATCGACTCCCTCGAGCAGGCGATTGCACAGCTGCTCGAAGACAGAAGGAGGTCTCCTCCTAAAAAGTCAAAGGGCAAAGGGAGAAAGGGAGGAAGATCATCTTCTGAACCTTCTGAGGAGAGGCAGCGATCTACTTCTAGTTCGTCCAAGTCCTCGTCGCAAGTAAAGGGCGACCAAGACCCGGGGAAGGCTCATGCTAAAAGAATGAGTCAACTGGAGCGACGCCTCGAGGCCCTTGCCAATCGCAAAGACCTCCAAGAAGTAGGAGTGGTCCGGCCCTATCTTGCCGAGTGGGACTTAGTTCCATACCCTCCTAAGTTCAAGGCTCCAACCCTCCAAGCATTCGACGGGAAGGGGTCACCCAACCAGCACATCTACTACTTCAAATCCCAAACCGGGAATGTAGTAGATAATGACGCCATCCTGGCACGCCTGTTCATCGGAACCCTGAAAGGACTGGCCTTTGAATGGTTTATGAAGCTCCCAGAAGGTTCCATTAAGAACTGGGGCGATTTGGAGAAGCTGTTCTTAATACGCTTCTTCGAAGATGACTCCGAAGTCACGATGCCCACCCTTTTGGCTACCAAACAGCGAAAAGGGGAGTCCGTCAAATCTTTCGTGGAAAGATTTCGGAACATGGCACTCCGGTGCCCAAGCGGTATGACCCAGGCCACCCTGGTGGAAACATGCCGCCACAATCTCCAAACCTCACTCCTTGCTCAAATAAGAGTTGCTGAAAGCCGCACCTGGAAGCAATTAGTCCAACAAGGTGAACAGGCTGAGGAGATTGTCGCCCGCGTCAGAGCGGAGGAAGGTAAGCCTAGGCCGAAAAGATCGACAAGGCGTGCGCCAGACACATCCCTCCAAACAAAGCGGAAGGATAATTTGGCAACGGAGACCAAATCTCCCGCCAAACCTCAATCAGGCAAGGCGAGTGGCTCTTCAAGTCAGCCTCGCGCCAATAAGCAATATTCCTTCAAGGAGGAACATGTCGATTCGCTCTTTAAACTACTCAACAAGAGCAACCGACTGAAGCTCCCTGAAGCTCGGCGCCCAGAGGAAGTCGGCAAGACCGACAATCCCAACTACTGCATGTATCACAGGATGTTGGGACACCCCACCAAAAGCTGCTACGTCTTCAAGGACATCCTTCAGGCTCTGATTGATGCGGAGGTGTTAAAACTCCGACCAAAGCAGAAGAAGGTGACGACTAATGTGACATCGGTTCTCCAGTTCGGAAGACAACCTCCAACGCCTGCGGGGGTAACTCCTGTTCCGAGAGGAGAGCTAAGAGTGGTCAACACAGACCCTCACCAGCAGCAAGAGAAAGGCTTGGTACCCGTCTCTACACCTCAAGGGGAAATCATGTGGGTCCACCCTGACCTTGTCGATGCACGGAAATGGACTACTGTGACCAACAGGAAATCTAAAGGCAAGGCAAAAGCCTCGTCTTGCAACGTGGTATGCGCCTCTTCCCGAGAAGCGGAAACTGATATCCCTTCACTGACCGACTCAGAGGAGGAAACGATAGTCTTGGCCACAGAGCCCAACCAACCGTTGGCGGGAACCCGTTCAGGACAGGCGAACTTGAAACAGTACGGCGAGACGGCAGTAGCCCCTCCATAACCAACTGCGGAGCCAGTCAGGCCCTCCACAAAGCCACCTGTGGAGAAGCAGAAGGAGACTCGATTTTCTCGAGCCCTTCAAAAGGGCATCGCGGAAGGATCTACAGCACCTTACCGCTTTGATGTCCTGGCTCAGTTGGCCAACATTCCGGCACGCATTACCTTGTATGAACTTCTTAGACTATCAAAGTCGACCAGAGAAGCTCTGCAAGAAGCTCGGGCAAATGCTGAGGTCTTCATGACCCAGGTGCCGATGGAGGAAGATGTAGAGGATTGCCTCCACACCTCCCAGAATGCCCCCTGCATCACCTTCACGGCAGATGATATGCAGGTGAAAGGGAAGCATGATCGACCCCTGTACTTCACAGGGTATATTGGATCGTCTGAGGTGAACCGCATCCAGGTAGATCCAGGGTCCGCGTTGAGCATCATACCTCGCCGGGTCATGCAACATCTCGGCATTCCTACCCATCGTTTGAGCCCTACCCAGACGACTATTTATGGGTTCAATGCCAACCAGACCCGTCCGATGGGGAAGATCAAGCTCAGGTGTCAGATTGGAAGCCTCAAGTCGGAAGAGACATGCTACATCATCGACGCCGACACTTCCTACAATCTATTGCTGGGACGACCGTGGATTCACCGCAACTCCATCGTTCCCTCCACTCTCCACCAAGTCATGAAATACATTGACGGGAGTGGAAATATGCAGACGTTGATCGCCGAAAGGTATCCGTTCAAAGGGGTCGAGAATTATTTCACCGACTCTTTGCTGTACCAAGATCCGGTGGAGACGGATGAAGCCCCACAACCAGAGGAGCCAGACTCTGGTAATGAGGCTGATACTGAACCTGAGAAAGAAGAGTGCCTGTGGGAGTTAGAACCACTTGTAACGGGCACTAATAAGCCCGATGTCGATAATACCACCGATGATGTAGGCGGTTGGTATATTAATGAAGATTTAGATTTTGCGTATTTTTCTGTGTGTGCTTCTGATTCAATACCGTCAGATACTAGCACTGATATAGATGACGATCTCTGGTCGGCAATGGGTGCCTTAACATCATTGCATGTACCAGTGAAATCGTCCTTCGAGACATACCAAGACAACGGTAATGCGCAAGAATCTATATTTATGGTTCCAGCAAGACGGAAAGGCCAAAAACCAATTCTTTTTGGGCGAATCTCGTCTGAACCAACGCCCCGCGAAGAATCGGAGGGCGAGGAAGAATCCCCTCAGTTCGATCATTACGAACCAAAAGCGCTCAAAATAATGAGATGCATGGGGTACGACCTGACCAACAAACCCGGGTTGAACTTCGGCAAAGGAAGGAGGACGTTGCTTCAATCCTTTGTGCCGAAAGGGAAGGCCCCCGATTATTATCATCGGACGCGCCGGGGGTTGGGCTATGTATCAACTCCGGTCCCATCAGCCTCCGATTCTCAAGAATCGTCGAACAACGATTACTCTTCAGACACATCATCTTGGGAGTCAGATGTCAGTGTCGGCAACATCTTCAAGGAACTTTCAGTGAACATGGTTTCGACAAGCCACCTGGAAGATGGAAATGAAGAAATGATCCAATCTGATACAGATTCTTGGATCAAACATTTAAATGCTCTTTGGGATACCCGCTTTGAACAGCGCGAGCCACCCACAGAAGACAAGGTTGTTCAGATCAACCTAGGAGATGAGGTTAACCCTAAGCCCATCTTCATAAGTGACGGCCTGTCACCTTCGGAGAAGAAGGATCTAATATCTCTTGTACAAGAGTATATAGACGTCTTCGCCTGGAATTATGAGGACATGCCAGGACTTGATCCTCAAGTGGCCACGTACCGCCTCAACATCAATCCGGACGTAAAGCCTGTCAAACAACAGCAGCGACGGTTTCGCCCAGAAATAATGGAGGCAATTCAATCAGAAGTCAGAAAACTTATTGATTCTGGCTTCGTCAGGGAAGAACAACATCCCGACTGGGTAGCCAACATCGTCCCCGTCTCCAAGAAGAACGGGAAGATCCGGATTTGCATCGACTTCTGCGACCTAAACGAGGCCTGCCCCAAGGACGAATTCCCATTGCCGATCACAGATGTCATGATTGACAATACTTGTGGATTCGAACGAATGTCCTTCATGGATGGATTCTCAGGATACAATCAAATCAAAATGTATCCTGACGATGAAAAGCACACCTCCTTCAGGACACCATTGGGGGTTTATTGCTATACCGTCATGCCCTTCGGACTGAAAAATGCAGGAGCAACATACCAAAGGGCCATGAACGCCATTTTCCATCAGCAAATACGCAAAACGGTGGAATGTTATGTTGATGACATCGCGGTAAAAAGCCGCACTAAAGGTGATCACATAGCGGACCTGAAGGTGGTCTTCGACATCATGCGGGCTCATCAATTGAAGATGAATCCCACAAAGTCCTTCCTGGGGGTGGCCAGTGGCAAATTCTTAGGATTTGTTGTAACATCCACCGGAATTCACTTGGACCCGGAAAAGGTTCGCGCTATCCAGGAGATGCAACCTCCGAGAAATCTCAAGGAACTCAGGGGATTGCAAGGACGATTGGCATACATCCGTAGGTTCATCTCAAACCTCTCCGGAAGATGCCAACCCTTCACTAAGCTAATGAAGAAGGGTGTCTCGTTCATTTGGGACGACGCTTGCCAACAAGCGTTCGAGGAAATTAAACAATACCTCACCCAACCACCAGTCCTTGCAGCTCCGGTATCCGGAAAGCCTTTCCTGGTGTACGTCCGGGCAATGGATCATTCTTTAGGAGCTCTACTAGTTCAGAATGACGATCAAGGACGTGAGCAAGCAATCTACTATCTGAGTAGAACAATGATCGGAGCCGAACATCGGTATAACCCGATCGAGAAGGAATGTTTGGCACTGGTGTTCGCTATCCAGAAAATGCGACACTATCTGGTAGGCCAAACTATAAACGTCATATCAAAAGTCAACCCCCTGAGGTTACTTATGACTAAACCTTCATCGCTAAATGGCCGACTGGCAAAATGGGCCATATTGCTCTCCCAATATGAGATGCGCTTTTTACCACAAAAGGCCATTAAGGGACAAGCAGTCGCAGATTTCCTAGCTGAGCACCCAGATCCGAGGGCAGCCAAAGTCTACGAGGATCTCCCAGATGAAGTTGCTGAAGTCTGCCTGACTCAGACATCGTTCGAAAGTCAAGTATGGCAACTTTTCTTCGACGGTGCATCAAGAACAAGCCTGAAGGGACACGTAGTAGCGGGGGTAGGAGTAGTACTCATATCCCCACAAAATTATGTGATTCCCCGAGCTGTCTCATTAACTGAGCCTTGTTCCAACAATGTGGCGGAGTACAACGCTCTTTTGATTGGGATGCAATTTGCCGATGAGATTGGCGTTAAAAATCTCGAGGCATACGGCTACTCTAAACTCATCGTCAGCCAAGTTCGCGGGGAGTACGAAGTCAGACATGAAGACTTAGTACCTTACCACAACGCAACTATCCGCATGGCCGAGGGGTTTACAAGCTTCTACATCGACCATGTACCGCGCAGGCAAAATGCGCACGCAGATGCACTCGCATCCCTGGCTGCCTCCTTAGCTCTTCCAGCTGGAGCAATGGAGAAGATATTCGTCTACAGCCACGACCTGTATTGCCCGAGAAATGCTCTCGAGGATTGTCAGGAGTCAACGGGAGGTCGTCACCGCGAAGAAGCACTTGAAGCATCAACCGGTCCAGAGCCTAGAGACTGGCGATTCCCCTACATTGATTTCTTCTTATACGGCATTCTGCCTGAAGACACCAAAGAGGCGACTGCCATTCGAAGGAAAGCCCCCAAATTCTATTATAATGCGATTACGCGAACATTGTATCGTCGATCGCATGACGGGATCTTACTCCGGTGCCTCTCACCAAAAGAAGCCCAAGAGATATTGAGGGAAGCCTACGACGGTATGTGTGGAGCCCATCAACCTGGCCCGAAACTGGCACATCGACTCCAAAGATTGGGTTACTATTGGCCCAAGATGATTGCTGACGCCGTCACCTATGCTAAAAGGTGTCACGCTTGCCAAGTGCATGGGGATTTCATCCATCAAGCACCAGGGTACCTCCACTCTACGACCTCTACTTGGCCATTTGAAATGTGGGGGATGGATGTGGTTGGCCCTATCAGTCCACCATCATCAAAAGGACATCGGTTCATTTTGGCAATAACCGATTATTTCTCTAAGTGGGCTGAGGCCATTCCCTTGAAGGAAGTCAAGTCGTCGAACGTGATCAAGTTCGTGAAACACCACGTTATTTACCGTTTCGGTGTACCTCGGCGAATTGTCCATGACAATGGGCCTCAGTTCATTAGCCAGGCTTTCTAGAAATTCTGCGTTAAGTTCAGAATCCAGAGTGTGTCCTCAACGGCATACTATCCTACCGCTAACGGCCTCGCAGAAGCTTTCAATAAGACCATTGGTAAGCTTCTCAAAAAGTTCGTCTCGAAAAGTCAACGGGACTGGGACGACAAACTAGGTGAATGCTTATGGGCCTATCGCACAACTGTGCGAACCCCAACTAAAACTACGCCATTTTCTTTGGTATACGGATGTGAAGCCGTACTCCCATTGGAAATCCAAATTTCATCTCTACGCGTCGCCTTGACAGCGGAGATGACAACAGAGGAGAAGCATCGACAGCGACTCCAGGAACTGGAGGCCTTAGACGATAAGCGTTTGCAGGCCCAACAGCAGATCGAGCTCTACCAGGCTCAAATTACCAAAGCCTTCAACAAGAAAGTTAAAATGCGAACTTTCAAGAAAGGCGATCTTGTCTTAGCCGTCAGAAGACCCATGGTAATGACGCACAAGACAAAAGGAAAATTCCAACCCAAATGGGAAGGACCATTTGTAGTAGAGTCAGTCTACTCAAATGGGTCATATCGCCTCATAACCTCGAATGGCGATACACTCATGATGCCGATCAATGGCAGGTTCCTGAAGAAATACTATTCTTAGATGGTATTCTCCCGCTGATCAAGTTAAAAGTACACCTCTGATCAAAGTAAGAAGAATTTCTTCATTATAACATCCGACGCCCCCGACGGCTAAGGATAGAAGAAAATGTTGGCTTCTAAGCCTAACATAAATCTTCGACAACTCATCATGCTGAGGGGATAGCATGGCTAGCCCAACTCAAACGGTAGTTGGTAAAGGCACCTCAAATCCGTTGACAGCTGAGGGTTTGCTAAAAATCCTGAGTGGACTTGGCTCCACTCCTTCCTCCAAAATCCCTTACCAATTCTCATATACAGAATGGTAGGTCTACAAAATACAACCATTACTAAGTTAACACTATACCTCTGGTAATGGAAACTTTTCAATATTCCTTGTCGAGTACAAATTTTGCTTGTTAACTCTACACGGAGTATCAAACTTTCAAATTTGCCAAGTTAACACTACACCTCTGGCACTTCAAATTTTCACTTGTCAATTCTCACCAATAGAATGACAGGCCCTCAAATTACTCTTATCATGAGTCAATCTTTGTCAAGTTAATATCACACCTCTGACAAATTACTGTTAAAGTTTAACACCACACCTCTAAACAGTAATCAAGTTTCTGCCAGGTTTAATATTACACCTCTGACAGTCACTTTTCTTCAGACTTCCACACCGAAGCTGAAATGGATGATGCTAAGTTAACACCACACCTCTAGCATCCAAGTCATTGCTAAGTTCAACAATACACCTATGGCCATGACTTTCCCTCGGACTTCCTTATGCAAGCCGAGATGACCAATGCTAAGTTCAACATTACACCTCTAGCATTACCCTCACTGTCAAGTTAAACATTACACCTATGACAGTGACACTTCTGAGTTAAGTTAATATCACACCTCTGACTCACATCCTTGTCAAGTTAACATTACACTTCTGACAAGACCACTTCCAACCCGTTAAGTTAATATCACACCTCTGACGGTAACAAACTTTCCTAGATTCCCCACGAGTCTAGTCCTACTTGTTATTCTCTTCAACAGAATAACAAGTCTACCTAAAAACATTGTTAGGTTAATATTACACCATCAACAGTGTTTCCATCAAATCCCCAGTTGAGCTCAATCAAGTTAATCCCAAACACTTGATAAAAGTTCACCCTCCCTGGGGGTACCAATTCTACTTGTCACTTTCTCTTATAAAGTGGCAGGTCCATCAAAAATTTCATCTCTGTCAAGTTAATATTACACCTCTGACAGTATCATGAAAGTTCCTGAAATAGGATCTTTCTCCACAAAGTTTGACTTATTAAAATTACCATCATAATTTTGACAAAGTCAAAGACTCTTTGCTTCTATGCGTCTAACTGAAGACAAAAAGTTCAAGACAATGAAAGAGGCAAAAAGAGAAGTGTCACTTTTATTTATTTCCAGGCATATGAAAGTGATACAAAAACGCTCTCTTATACAATAAGATTGAGTGCTACAGTTAAAACGCTCTCTTATACAATAAGATTGAGTGTTACAGTCAAAACGCTCTCTTACAATAAGATGGAGTGCTACAATTAAGGAGTACAAAGAAGTCCCTCTCTCTCTCAGAGGTTGCACTCACTCCTTGAAGCCGCATCTGATTCCAAGTACAGGATGGTGCATGATGTAAACATCGAAAGAGCCCTAGATGACTAAGCTAAGAGCAATGGTGTTCTTGAGGTCCAGTGGCAGCAGAAAGTCCTGCAACCCTTCGTTCATGAGCATCTCTTTCCCAGCAGGCCATCCAGCAGACATGGAGAGTCCTCGATGTCACTTCTGGAGTGGAAGAGGAAGAGGATCCTATCTGCCGCCATGTCCACCGTAACCTCCTCGCCGCCATACTTACCCTGACCATCTCTTGCCAGCAGGCATGATTGGTGCAGTGGATCTGAAGAGACCTTGGCGAGAGTTAAGTCCTCGTCAGGGACATAATATATTCCCTTGTAGACGACGAAGACCATAATATATTCCCTTGTGGACGAACATCGAACAAGTTCGCCGTCCGATATATTCTCCCACGGACTTGGCGAACATGAAGAAGAATGACCAAGCCTACCTGCAAAAAAGCAAACAGGGAATCAGACAATTCAGAGCTTAGAACACTTTAACAGAAGAAAACTAAGTCACAGACGCGGCTATTGTCAAAGACCACAGACGCGGGAATGATCCGCGCAGCGAGCCAGATTCCTGCGACAATAAAAACAGACGCGAGCGAGACTGTGATACACACAGAATGCAAACGCGACTTAACTCCACATCCGCGTCTAAGATACAAGGTGCGCAGAGAATCAGACGCCGAAAATTGCCATCTCTCTGTTGGAGGAACAAAAGTTGCAAGATTCGGGTCTGAAGCCTTCAACCCGAGTTGGAATTCATCTAAGTCAGTGGCCTTAAAACGCAAGCTTCATGAGTAAAGCCGCGGCCAAGTACCAAAGACTTCTGTACTCGCATCTAGAGAAATTCAAGTCGAGGGCGCAAATTCCAGAAGAGGAATGCACCAACCACGACTTCACAAGAAGGTCCAGATGATATCTCTTTAGGGGGTATACTAAAATTCAAACTTGGTTGGATCTAAAATGTCATGGTAACTGGGCATGGCATACCCGCAAAAGCCTCTGTTAAGAGTTGAACTATCTGCGTTGAGGCGCGGACGTAAAAAGTGCTCAAAGAGACGCTTCCTACCATTGAAATCACTTGACAGTGGTAATCCATTGAAGAACCAAACAGAAGCATGAAAGCTCTGGGTCATCTTCATCCACAGAGGCACCTTCATCCATGAAGGCAAACCCCTGATAGGGTCCTTGAAGGGAGAAGATAGAATCTTTCAGAAAGGGAGAAGGCAGAGTCCCTCAGAGTACTCGCTCTCAAACAGAGCACGGTCTAAACAGCCGCTGTTAAAGAGAGGGGGTGAGTCCTATTTATAGGCAACCCCTGATAACGGTCATTAATGGTTCATTAATTAAAACCGCCGGCCTTAATGACCGCACGACCGTCAAAGCCCAATGGGAGGCTGACGCGTGGAACGTCGCTTCGGGAAGCGTCGCGGGCGCTGATCTCAAACCGTCAGCGCCGGTTTTGCATTAAAGGGCATTAACGCCCAAGTCCAATGAAAAACCGACGCGTGGACAACTGCTTCGGGAAACAACGGATGACCCGGTTTCCCAATCGTCAGCGAAGACTTGACGTTCAATCGTCAGCGAAGACTTGACGGTCAAAGATCTCATAAAATCTTTAAGTCAGGCTGCATTAAACGCAGATGGGAAAGCCGCGTCCGGTTGCATTAAACGCAAATGGGAAAGCCGCATCCAAGAATCCGCGTCCCCTTTCTCAAATTGGAAGGCGTTCACCCGCGTTTTAGAGGAACGTCCACGTGACTCACAGTCGCGTCCCTTCAGCAAACGGGGCCCTTTCTAAGGGAAAGCACTTAGTCCATTCTGAGATTAGTGGAAAATACACAAGGCTGTGTCCCTCGCATCCGCTCAAGTCGCGTCTTCATTGACAGGACAAATTCGCGTTACTCAAAGCCGCGTTTGTCCCCATGGATCAATGCCGCGTCTCATCAAAAAGGACTTAGTTCTATCTGAGTTCTCATGAACTGATGACCGCGTCTCCCTATGGATTGACGCTGTGTCTCATCAAAAGGGCTTAGTCCTGCCTAAGGTCCTATGGGTCGAACGCCGCGTTTCATTTAAAGAACTTAGTCTCACCTAAGTTCAGCATTCACAGTCAGTTAATCAAAGATTGTGATCAAAAGGTCAAATTCATCCACAGCAAGGCAGCAAAGGAGGTGGAACCAAAAAACTTCAAAGACTTTTATTATATCAAAAATGATAAAAGTTAATACAAAACACTCTTAGTGAACAGAGTGTCCTTTTCTAAAAAAAAAGAGAAAAAAGAAAAGGCTACAAGTCCTGGTCCAAAGAACGGATTTGCTCTCTAAGGCGATGTATCTTATGTTGGCGCGCCTTCTCAACCTCCATGAGAGCTCGGGCCCGCAGATCCGTTTCAGACAAAAATCCCTGCGCTTGCACTCGGAGGGATTCCAGCTCGGACGAACGAACAGAGAAGTCCGCTTCAGCTTGCGCATTGGCAACCTCTAACTCCGCTAACCTCTTTTCAGAGGTAGCAAGCCTCTGTTCGTTGAAGACGATCATAGCCTCAGCTCTGGCTATAACAGCCCGAGAGTCAAGTATAGCCTGCTTTGCGGCCTGTATGATCGTCTCTGACTCCTCGGACTCAATCGCCAGCCTTTGGTGATCAGCCTGGACACATTCAAGAAGGCGAGTGTTATCGGCTATCTTTTCCTCCACCTCTTTTCGCTCCTGCTCTTGAGCGACAAGGAGCCTATTCAGCGCTTCTTGGGCTTCATGAGATGAACCGGCATCGTCCTCCAGGGATCGAAGCTCCCTCAGGTGCTGTCCCAGCTGATCCACCAGCAGCTGACTTGCCTGAGCTAGCGAAGGGCCTCCGGCCAATTTGATGTTCTCGACCTGGTTCCCGAGAAACATCTGGGCGAACTCAAGGGAGCTACCCCTAGTCAGGACGAAGTCGATGCATGTTCGCATCGAGCTAAGGAACTGCTGCACCGCCTGGCATGTCAAAAGCTCCATGATATCATCATCCGAAGTGCTCCCCGATCCCCTTGTTGGCGCAAGAGTCGAGCTGACCACGGATACGGCAGGAACAAGAGCAGTCAATGACGCTTCTGGGGGTACCACCTCTGCAGGAACCGCCACAGCTGACGACAGGGTAGTGAGCTCGGCCTCCTCAAAAACCCCAGCCGAGGCTTGAGCCGTATGGCCTTCTAGAGGGACACTGATCGCCAGACTCTCTACCTGGGCCCCCTCAGTTCTCTCTGCAAATTACTTAACATTAGCCATAATGGTGAAGAGAGAAACAGTCGAGACATCAAAACTTCCTTACCAAGCTGGAGGTCTAGAAATGTCGAATCCTTGGGCGAACCCTGCAGAGTAGAAGCCTTCCTGGCTTCAGTGGTTGCCTCATCATCCCGCGGAGTGGAAGTCTCCCCGGTTTCAGTCGTTGCCTTCTCTGGAGGCATCCCGACGGCTAGAGTCTCGACTCCCTCCGGTTGGGTCAACTCTTGCACCATCTCCTCGATACACGAGGAGGTTGCAGCCTCGTGTCCTCAGCCAATCCTGCAACATAAAAGGAGAATGTTAAGGCCTCCTCTTCAAAATGAAAAGGGAGATCAGGTTAGAAGGTGAAAAGAGTACCTTCAGCAGGAGCAACCGCTGGTGGTGACGTCGTCGCCGGCTCACACCCATGTATTTCCTCCTCCGAGATATGTGAGAATTTGCTCAGATCAGGAGGAGCGGGTTCGTCACCATAGTCGACCTCATCCTCAAAGTCGCTTTCCGTGTCGGATGAGGAAGACGACAGTTCAACGTGAGTGGCCTCGGTAGCCGGAGCCTTGCCTCTAAACACCCCAGTGGTAGGACTGGGGTCAACCATCCGAGGACTGGAAATGAAGACAGAGGGAGACACAGGCTGTGGTGCCTCATCCCTCCTCTGAGCTGAGGAAGACTCGGGCTGAGCTGAGATCCCCGGAATCTCAACATCGCCTCTGGTCATTATATCGACCTCGAGCTCCTCGGTCTCGTCAGTGGCGGTGGGCCTGTCCGCAGGCTCCCCTTCCTCTGCAATCCTGAGGCTCCTGCGGTGTAACCTGTGGGCATGGACTAAGGGAGTGTCATCCTTGTCCACCTCTTCCTCCCTCGGCTCCCCAACACCAGAAGGGATGTCCGCGGATCGAGAAACTGCCGCCATCAAGCCTCTCCGAACCTTCTTTGGGGCAGGCTCAACAGTGGAAGTAGAGCCTTGACGACGCTTGCCCACCGCCTGTCGAGCCCTGGCTGGTCGCGGTTCCGCCCTAGTTGGTCGAGGCTCCGCACTTGTTGGTCGCGACTCCGCCCTAGTTGCTCGCGGCTCCTCCCTTGACCTTCTCCCGACCTCCCTCAGAGCCTTCAGATACTGCTCAACACCTCGCGAGCGTTTCCCGGACCCCGACTTTGCTTCGAGATTTGCATTGATACTCTCAATGCATGAATACTCCGGAACAAAGTGTGGTGTCTGGTTGACCTGAAAGTACCAGGTGCAGAAGCTGAAGCTCATACGGCATTTTGGCCCCTCGATAGGCAAGCGGAAAGTTGCTTCTGTCCCTCCGGCCACGCTGTAATACCAAGCCCGAGCACCTTCGAACAAATTCCCGTCGAAGGCGAGTTGGGCATTGGGATTGCCAACGTAGAGTTGATCATAGCCGAACTGACGGGCAAAACAACTCGGCATATACGGCTCGATCGTGCATGAAGTCCCTTGTCGGAAGAGCACATACCCGGGCCGAATATTGACCAACCACCAGAAGACTCCCGCGGACAGCTTCGTGAAGTCATCTGGGCCCACAGAATCAGTAAATAGATCCCCAAAGATGCACCAGGGATCTCGGGGAAGCAGCGGTTCAGCTGGTAGTTCGTAGCATCTGAAAGGCATTTCCGGACGTAATATATGTAAGAATTACACCAGTCCGAACTCTCCAACCGCTGCACGAAAGGGACAAAACCCTCACTCCAGGGCACCGGCGTCATCAAGGAGGGACAGTGCATCACATACCAAGCCATCAGGTATGTGTATGGCAACTCGACCCTAGGGTTGGGGCGTTTCACCGTCGGCTTCCCCTCTGCATCAACGATCGGCTTCCCCTGGGAGTCGACAGCCTTTCCCGCCTCACAGAAGCTGTGGGTTAACGCCCGCAACCCGTTCTGAATGCCAGCCGCCATGGCCAGGAGAAGGGCTACGGGTCTACCATAGGCCAAGAGCACCGCCGGATACACTACATTGGCGACAATGACTTCGTGTGGCAGCGTGGGCACCACACAGCGCTTCAACCACAGCATCAAGAAGCCCGCCAACAGTGCTCGATCGGAGATAGGAATCTGGGCTTGATTATGAAAGCTTTCGAAAACCATATCAGGTTCGAAACCGTCCTCGTTCGAAACTGTGGTGTAGAAGCCTTCAGGAGCCTGGGTGATCCTGTCTTCAATTTCCTCGTCGGAGCTGGGAACCAGTCGGGTGACCGGATGGTCTTTCTTGTTGACACCGTTAAACAAGTAGCTGGCCCAAGACAGCTGCTTGACTCCTCCCGACCTCAAAGTGGTTAGCTGGCCGCAAATATGGAAGTGGCATAACACTTCCCAATAAGTCTCGTACATTTGAGGAGACCTTTTCTTCATAAGGTTGAGCTCCTCAGTGGTTGGGATATATTCCTCATAAGGAGAATCCCCTGTTGCCAGCCCCGAGACCTCATGCAACTCGTGCAGGGCAAGACCCATCTCTCCTATCGGGGTGAAGAATGTCCCCGTCAAAGGATTGTAACGCTCCAGGATCCCGAAGAAGTTCTGAGGACTCGGCTGGATACCCCACTGCACGGCCCTGACTGCTGGATACAGTCCCACCTGCTCCAGCAGATCTCCAAGACTGGCAAGGACGAAGCTCACCATCCTGTACCACCAATACTTCTCAGTGGTATGGACCCACCCGGGCGCACGAAACTCGACCGGATAATCACCCTCTACTTGCATGAACGAGTTGAGGAAAGAAGTGCCGAGTTTTGGTATCTCCCCGACTGGGAGATCAGACTTGCGCGACCCGGGGAACAGGCCGAGAACCGCCCTATCATGACTGTCATGACGGTATACCTTCTGGGAGCCCAAGTCACCGAGGGTAACCTCAGGGACGTAGCGGGAAACGTCCCATTTCATCTTCCGCGGGACGGACATGTGCTGGAGGTAAGACAGCGGGAACATCCTCTCCATGTCTGGAAGAAAGAATCTTCTATCCCCTATCTGACGGAGCCATCTATAATTTCCATCATACATGGAATAGCCGCCATCGCCAATACGATCTCCGAAGAAGAAGGCAGGCTTCTCTAGCTTGACGCGAGCATCCGTTTGGAATGCTGCATCAGTCATAAGCACCCGAAGGGTTGTCCTGTCAACATCAGAAAGCCTTTTCTTGCGCTCCTGCGACCGGTCAGCAGTCACAGGTACAGTCCTTTGCAGCACAAAGGTCAAATTACGGTCGGCACCTCCTACTGTCCAAAATGGCGATTCTTGGCGAGTGGGGCAGTAGGGTGTGGCACTGCAAAAGAAAAAGGCACTTGATCAGACATCTTATCCGAAATAAGAAGAAAAAATACCAAGTGTCTGCAGTTCAAACGCAGAAGAGATACTGGACGCAGGAATTATCAAGTCCGTGTCCAGACCTGCAAATCCGCGCCCAAACGCAGAAGAGATACTGGACGCAGGACTTATCAAGTCCGCGTCCAGACCTGCAAATCCACGCCCAGACGCAGAAGAGATACTGGACGCAGGAATTATCAAATCCGCGTCCAGACCTGCAAATCCGCGTCAAGGTGAAAGAAACGCAAGGATCAAATCCGCGTTCTGCAAACCAAGACTTACAAAAAATTTCTAATTCTAAGTGCTTGGACTCAGGTGCCAGATTCATCAAAATTGGCAGCTGATGGCACAGAACGCAAGGATCAAATCCGCGTTCTGCAAACCAAGACCGCGTCCGAACCCTTCACAATTAGAAATATTCTAAGTGAAGGATCCGAAGTGCAGAGCCCACTGGCACCAGGACGTCAAACCCGCGCCTTGGTTATCAACTCAAAGACTGCGTCTGAGACCGCGTCTGAGAATCAAACCGGTTCATATCCTGTGTTAATGGTTCTCCTCCAAAAAGATGTCTTTTAGGGTTCCTCAAACTTCCAGTAATGGTGAAGTTTAACCTAAATGGCATTTTACCTCGGAAAATAACGCCCTGCGCAGAGGAAGCGCCCCTCTGGGCCTCGGCGACGGTCGCCTTTGAGGACGATGCAATTGGCTTGGTCTTGGGTGCCATCGCTAGTTCGAAAATCCAGTAATGGAGATGAACCGTTCAAAAATCCAGTAACGGAGTTGAATAGTTCAAGAGATGAACAGAGAAGAAAAATTCTCTTTCTTAATTCTCTAAGCAAGTGCGTTCGGAGAAGAAGAGATGTCTCTCCAACTGTTGCCTTTTATAGGCACAAGGATTCGCGAAGATACGCGGCGTGTGGCCCGATAAATTCTGCAGCGAATCACCGCTTAACGCGTGGCATCAAATCATTTTTGAACAGGGAAGATCATGCGCCACGGCTCCGCAGTGAGTTATCATTCGACACGTGGAGCAGTTCATTTAATGAACCGGGAAGTCCGCGCGCCTAAAGGTAAAATCCCGCCGGTTCCCCAGGCCAGCTGGCTGCGTAATCATGACATGGCACGGATTCGCACCCGATGGCCACGTCTCTTCAATGGTCGTGCCCCGTCAGCACCACCATAAATGCACCCAGAAAGTCGCGTTGCGCTCAGAAAATCGCGTCTTTATTAGAGGTGCGTCTTTCCTAAGTCCGTGTCCGTCCAAGCGGGCCTAACATCGCGTCTGCCTTATGGAAGATCGGTCGCGTTTCCATTGCCAAAAGACGCACCCTATGGAAGTCGCGTCTTTAAAGCAGTACCATCTCTGCTTTTCAAAAGGAACCTGCGTTCGGCCTCCTGCTTCTGCAAATCAGTTCAACAGTACACTGGCACAAGCAGAAGACCAACCACTCTTGGCTTAAAGCACACCCACGACAGACTTAAAAAGCAATCGGGGAGGTTTAGCTTGTGTATCTAGACACTCAACACGATCAACTCTGGTGGTTTCAAAGAGTTCAACAGTACACTCACGAAGACCAACTCCAGAAAAGATCAAACCCGAAGCATCAACAGTCCAGTCATGAAGGTGAATTCAGCTAGAGTCCAAAGTATTTCGAAATCCGTTCCAGTTAACTGCGGAATATCGAAAACTTTGGAGGGGGTTCTGTAGGCTGTCTAAAAGTCACTAAAAGACAAGCCAATAAAAGCAGAGTCTCAAGTTCTAGGCGCGTTGGCTCGACACCCGCGTCTCAGCATCAAGGCGCGTTGGCTCGACACCCGCGTCTCAGCATCAAGGCGCGTTGGCTCGACACCCGCGTCTCAGCATTAAGGCGCGTTGGCTCGACACCCGCGTCTCAGCATCAAGGCGCGTGGGCTCGACACCCGCGTCTCAGCAACAAGGCGCGTGGGTCTAAACCCGCGCCTCAGTTGTAACCACCCGGATTACGGGGCCAGTCACCGCACAAGTAGCGGGAAGTGGCCCCTCATTGTGGAGCGTTTTCAGGGGCACGTTCACCCCTGGGACCTCTATAAATAGCCTTGTTTGCATCAACAAACGGGGGGGCGGTAAAAAAAAAAGGATCGGACATCGAAGATCAGGGCAAGATCGGGCATCGACGATCGACGGGGCGACTATCATCATAGGCATCAAAGAGGAGATCATCAACAAAGAGAGAGAGAAGACTCTTCAGCAAGCTTGCTGCGTACCAGCTGCTCTTCGCCTACCTTCTCTTTGAAAGTTTTGGTAGACGGAGCTGTGTTACTCCTTCTACCTGCCGAAGAGAAGATCCCCGAAGGTCCAGACGGTCATCCGGTCAACGGAGAACAAGATTCACTCTCCACCGCCACACGAAGAACCCAGCCTTAAACAAAGGGGGGATTCAAGATTCAACATCCTCCCTCCCTTGTAACTGGAAAGAAAAGTTATTCCTGTTGTAATATTTCATCTGATTCAAGGAAATTTTTACAGCAACTTCTTCCTCTCTTCTTTCCGGCGCGTACAGGAAGCATCACATTACTCAAAGTAACAAAATAATCCAACGCCTCTAGCGGCTAAGGATAGAGGAAAATGTTAGCCTTTAAGCCCAACATAAGTCCTTGACAACTCATCATGCTGAGGGGAATAGCATGGCGAGCCCGACTCAAACTGTAGTTGGTAAAGGCATATCAAATCCGTTGACAGATGAGGGTTTGCTAAAAATCCTAAGGGACCTGTTCCCATTTGATTCCCTCTCTAAAATCACTTACCAATTCCTGTCCATGGAATGGTAAGACCACATAGAAAGGTATTCATATCCCTTGCGAAATGACTAGTCTAACCTATCATGTTAACATTAAACCTCGGATAGTAGGACTCTAGCCTACTCCCTCGCGGATAAAACCAACATCCCTGCGAATTTGGTCAACATCCCCAGTGAATAAACTCTGCTTGTCATTCCCCTCAATAGAATGACAGGTCCACTCAAATTACTGTTATGTTCAAACACCTCTAACAGTAAATGAATCCTTGTCAAGTTAATATCACACCTCTGACAAGTTGCTTTACAAATCCCCATAGAGTTCTCTGACATATAATCTTTCATGAGATTCATATTTCTCAGCTCCCCAGCAAATCTCTAGTAAACTCTCTTCAAAGTCTATTATTTCCCACTCAGTCCCCGATGGACTTTCTTAGTTGTCACGTTAACAATACACCTCCGACAATTTCTTTCAAAAATATCCAAAGGAGATATCAATTTTCCATGGAATTTATGATCAAATCCTATTTCCCCCGATGGGATTATTTCTTTTACCGTTATGTCTAGCTTGTCACCTCTAAACGGTAGAAATCCTGAGCTTGATAGTTCTCAATCGGTTATGTCCATATTACCTCTGTACCGACAGATAACCAAGACTCATCTTTCAGTCCAGTAGGGACTATTCCTTAGTCGTTATGTCCAGTTCGCCATCTCTGAACAACAGGGCTTTGAGTCTAGCAATTTCTAATCGGTTATGTCCAGTTTATCACCTCTGAACCGACGGATACCTAGATCTCCCTTCTTATGGTACTTCAACTGTCATGTCCAGTTCACCACCTCTGAACAGATAAGTCTATAACTTTGTCCTCCTTCCCTCTATCAAGGTCAGGAGTTCTTACTGTCATATTAATACGACTACCTCTGAACAGCGAATTGTGAGCCTGATGTCTCTTAGTTGGTCATGTCCATATTACCTCTGAACCGACGGGTGCCCAGATCCAAGTTACCCTTGCAGTCCTAGTGGGCTAGCTGCTAAGTTAATGCGACTACATCTGGCAGCGGATTCGGAGTTTAGTGTGTCTAAGTCTATCATGTCCAGTATATTACCTCTGAATAGACGGGTCCCTAAAATCAGATTCATCTTCATTTTGTCATCATGTCCAGATTATCACCTCTGAATGATAAGTTTCGAGCTTGTTGGCTTCTCAATCGGTCATATCCAGTTTATCACCTCTGAACCGACGATAGCCAAGTCTCCCTTTTTATTTACTGTTATGTCCAGTTCAACACTTCTGAACAGTAAACACTCCGAGTTTGGTAATTTCTAATCGGTTATGTCCAGTTTGTCACCTCTGAACCGATGAATATCCAATCTCATCTTTCTTTGTCGTATGTCCAGTTCATCACCTCTGAACGACAAGGCTTCGTGTCTGGTGATTCCTAATCATCATGTCCAGGTCATTACCTCTGAATGGCAAAATTTCTTATGCTGGGTTGGTCGCTTTTGATTGGCAAACCCTAGTTCAAATAGGAATTATCACAGGTTGTGGTGTCCAATTCATCATAACCTATTCGTAAATATGATTTTTAATCTGTTACGTTAATATTTACCTCTGAACAGTAAAGATCGTCAAGCTCATTTCTTCCATCCTCATCTCAATATGATTTGAGTCAAGCTATTTCTCAAATTTGTAATTAATCCTATCAGTTTATCACCTCTGATTAGATTAGTTATACCATTATTTCCTTTCGTTTTGAGAATTGTAGTACAACTTGAAAGTAAGAATTGTAAATTCAGAAGATAAAACAAGTTGAAAATACAATAGAAGAGTCAAATAAGATTACTTTTTATTGATTCCAAAAGAGGGATACATGGATACATGGATTACAAGCTAAAGGGTGCTTCGTAGGATTTGATCCGTTCTTCAAGAATGGCCAGCCTATTCTTCCTCTCCTCAGCAGCTCTGATGAATGCCTGCGATCTCAACTCGGCCTCATTAAAGCTCGCTGTTTGGAACAGGCGAGCCTCAATTTCAGCCAAAGTTGCCCTCTGTGCTAGATCCTGTTGTAGGACTTCGTCATTTTGAGCATTAAGCTGCTCTAACCGAGCGATCTCCTCAAGACGCACCGGTTCAACCTTGGACAAAAGAAGATTGGCTTTCTTGATCATTTCCTTAGTCTTTTCAATTTTATCCTCAGCGTCGAGAAGAGCACTATTAGAAGCATCTATGGCATCTCTAATTTCTACTTTCCTTGTCTCCAAGGATTTCAAATCTGAAAAAATTACCTTAGCTGCTTCCTGGGCGGCAAGATGAGTTTCACGCATTTGAGCAGTGAGGTGTTCAAGCTGTTCATTAACTGAGGAGTCCAAATCTGAATTGCTGAGACGGCGCCATTCGTCTACATCCCTCTCAAGCCTCTCCACTAGAAGCTCCAATGTGGCAGCTTGGTCATCCCCTCTAAAGTCTCGAATGCTGTCAATACTTCGAGAGAGGACCACCTTCAAAGCAGAGAACGAAGTAGTCGAGCCTTTCAAGACCAAAGCAACTGATCGCTTCAAACCCTTATAAAAGCTATCAACTAGCTCAGCCACAAATTTATTCTCGGCTTCAACTACTCCCGGTAAACGAGTGGCCCCTGGAGGCAAAGCTTCCACTGATTTCACTGACATAATCGTAGAAGGGATGGCAGAAGCACTAGCTGGAGCAATATGAGGGATCGCTGGTGATCTCAGAGGAGCCCTCATTGAAACAAGTACACTAGCCACAATCGAAGTAGGACTGGTGACTATTTCTGGGAGAGCTGGCACAAGAACCAGTGTTGGAGAAGTAGGACTGGTAATTACCTTCAGCTCCGCGGTTGTCAAGATAGGCAGCGTTGGCGAAACCATTGGCATCTCACTTACCGATGTAGTTAGAAGTGAGATTGGTTCCGTAACCACTGTCCCCTTAACCTCTTTTTCACTGACCGGTTCGGGCTGATAAGAGGTAGATCGTGATACAAGGCATCCAAATCGGCAGCGTCCGTTGCGGTCGAAGTACTTGCTTCACCCCTGATTCCCTCAGGAAGATTAGCTAGCTCCCTTGAAGTCGATGCACCCAAAGGCAGAACAACTGTGGTAAGACTTTGTTTGAGCAAGACATAATGAATATCAGGAGAGAGTTACTTATAAAAGATCAAAGTATTACCGAGAGGTGATATCGCCTCAACTGCCTCAGCCGCAGTCTCTCTCTGAACTTCCTCGACGGCAGCATCAATCCCCTCAGGCTCCATAGGAAAGTTTTTGGCAGAGTCAAGAGGGACGGTCAGCTTACCTTCACTCGCCGAACCCTCTGTGGTCTATTCTATAGAGCTGGAGGCCATGGGACTTCCTTTGGAGGTCCCAACACCCGAAGGACCGACGTCAACCGCGTCACCTCCAGAGTCTTCTGAGAAGACAAAGTAGCTAGCCTCGTCACCTTCTTTATAAGTGAACAGGGGATCTAATAATCTCCCTATTCTCCTGCAGCCTTGACTCTCGATTCTCTTACCATCTCGGTTCCTGAATCATAGGATAAACGAATGAGTTGTATGAAATATATAAGTATATGTCGCAATAATAGAACTCAGCTTACTCAAGTCATGAGCAGCTTTATCAACAGCCTACTTTTGAGCTGATAGCCTAATGACTAACGGAGCGGGAGGAGGAGGCACTATAGCTGATTCACCCTCTGTAATAATGGTGGGAGTGTTACGATGAGGCCTCTTCACTACCCTCTTCCTGTGAGATCCACCCTGCCGCTTTCGTTTGAAGTGGACATCGAGATCTTCTTCCTCCACTTTTTCTACCTCCACATCTTCCATGGGGGCTGTGCCTACCCCACCAGGAGCATCTGGTGAAGCCTCAGCACCTGTGTCTCCTTCAAAGCGGGGACTCTCTGCGTCCGAAGCCTCACTATCAACAGTAGCGATGAACTCTCCGAGGCCTGGCACGCGGACCCTCCTGCCCTCGCCTCTCTCGGTGACTTTCTGCTTTAGCTGCCGGGAGATCAACTTCACACCAAAAGAGTTAATGGAAAACCCGGTTGGAGTGGAGTTTGAAGTTCTGTACCACTGACAGAACCTCAAAGTTGTCAAAAGGTTCAGAGTCCTTAGCGGCATGCACAGTCGCGCCTTAGTACAGCCAGCAATGAAGAACCGCCAGGCATGAGCACCACCAATGAGGCTCCCCATGAAGGCCAGGCTGGTGTTCGGGTTACCTACATATAGTTGGTCATACCCGAACTGACGAGCAAACCGACTCGAGACATAGGGCTCCAAATATCAGGTATCTCCGCTCCTGTACACCAGATGGGATGGTCGAATGCTAACAGCCATTCAAAGATCCCCGGCTCAGCAACGTCTGCCCATCTCCTACATCCTTAAATTCTTCGCCATAGCCTGCATCGCGAATGTAGGAAAGCACCGAAAAAGGCTATAAACGTCATACCGGCGCAGCAGCTTGCGAACCGCGGCCCCATAAGTCAATAACCATGAACATCCCTCAAACCGATGGAGAAGCGCCATTCGAACACCTTCTGAGGCTCCTCACCGGCTTGGATAATGGAAGGGCAGTGAAGGGCGAACCATGCCATCAAATAGGTATGTGGCAAACCGATCCTGGGTTTTGGTCCGTCACGAGGCAAGATAGTGCCTTTTCCCCTTTTTGTTGATGGTGGTCTACAGAAAGCCTCCGTCAATGCACGAAGGCCCCGCTAAATACAACACACCATCGCCAGGAGAAGTCCAAGGGAACGACCGTAGACTAGACGAACGGCTGGTAATAAGACAGTCGGAAGAATAATGTCACCAGAGGGAGATGGCACCACGCATCAATTCAGCCAAACTGATAAAAAATCGGCCAAAAGTGCCTTCCGGGATATCGGTCGACGAGCCTGGTGATGGATACTTCAGAGAATGTCACCTTTCTCATAGGGTCCATCATCTTCTTCCAAAATCATATCCCCTGGGAGTGTTCTTGCATCCACTGAAAATTGTCCTCGTCTGCAACCCCCTAGTGAGCCGCTTCAGGAGCATCTTCCAGGTTGGGGAACAAATAATTCCCCCAGCTCTTCGAACTGCATGAAGCTCCCTTATGGCTTCCATGCATACTCGATCAGATGTAAAGATGGCACATCAATTCCTGATAAGTTTCGAACAAAGCGGGCTCCTATTTCTCCAGAAGTGCCAATTCCGCCTCGCATGAAAAATATTCTTCATAAGGGAGAGATCCCTAGGGCAGAGCAGAGACTTCCCACATCTCGTGCAAAACCATGCCCAATTCGCCTACAGGGATGAAGAAAGTCCCTGTAGCTGGACAATATAACTCGAAGATGGCGTAGAAGTTCGCTACGCTCATCTGGATACCGTAATAGGTTATCCTGACAGCTTCGTAGAGCCCCAGCCTCTCTAGATCCTCTTCAAAATGGGCCAAGACATATAAGGTCAAGTCTCTCCACCAGGCCTTGGGAGGATGAATCCACCCAGGAGTCCTGAAATCAGTGGCTGGGTAATTGCCATGAGCTTTAAAGAACTTGTTTCCAAAAATTTGAGGCACGGTGGGATTTTTCCCCACTAGGATGTCGGGGAGAACGTTCCCAGGGTGGAGACCCAATATGCAGCGAGGAGCACCTGCCCTTGTATAGCCGGGAGACAGAGAAATCAATTTCCCTACATGAACGGAGTCAGTAGTCCGAATCACTTGCCACTTCATCTTCCGAACCATCGTCACACATTGGAAGAAAGACAGCGGGAAATGACGCTTACTAGATGGGAGATAATACTTCTCGCCATCTAGAATAAAAATCCATTGCCCTTCTCCGGCTAGCAGCTGATGATCGGTATCTGGCGCTGCATCTCCAAATATGAAGCCGGGCTTTTGATAGATTCTCCGGTCACAATCCTCGAGGGGAGCAGTAGTTAAGATGCTCCTCATAGTACGCTGATCTCCGGCGTAGATAAGGGCATCCCGATCATGAGCACTCCCCTTACTGAATAATGATGCCTGCCCCTAGAATTGCAGACTAACATTGTCGTCTGTCCCCTAACTGTTTCAAAAAGACTGTTCAAAGGACCTGGAGTATAGTACGCTGCAAAAACAAGAAGAAGCTATATTAGTTTATTGAGCGAAGAAAAAAGAAAGTTATAACGAAAAGAAAAAATGCTAAGGCATAGCTTCGCTCTCTGAGCGAAGCTAGCCTAGCATTAGCTTCGCCCTGAGGCTCAGCTCCACATCCTGCACAAAGACAGAGTGCAGAAGATCTCTAAGTGTTAGCTTTGCTCTGGAAGCTTAGCTTTGCGTTCTGTCGCTGAACAGAATGCGGAAAAGTCCCAAGGGCTAACTTCGCCAGGAAGGTACTTGTGCCTAAAACTGTTCAAAAGACTTTGAAGTCCTTTTCCCAGCTACGCTTCTAGGGCTAGCTTTGCACCCAGTCATGTGAACCACCCTAAGGGTTAGCTTCGCAATGAAGCTGAAAGAAGAAACTCTTGGTTTCTAAATTTCAGTTGAGAAATTAAGGGGAATTAAATCCCCTAAAAATTCGGTGAAGTCAAATTAAGGGAGTAGATCTCCCTGAGATCACTGGATCATGATGGATCATTCTAGATTCACCATGAAAATAGCCAGAAATTGGCTTCGAAAAGAGATGAAAATCTTTAAATAAAAGGGAAAAATCCCTACCCGCAATGCGCGTTCGATGACCGGAGGAGGAAAAGGCCCCTCCGTCATAGAGGTCGCCGCCTCTTTACCTGCTCGTCTTTTGGGAGCCATGGAAGAACTGAAAAGTTCTGAAAATCTCAACGAAGAAGAAGGAAGAAAAAGAGATTTGTTCTTTGAAAATTTAAAGAGAAGTTAATTCTCCTTCTTTCAGCCTAATCGGACTTTTATAGGCTTAAAATTACCTAACTTCGCCTCCTCAAAAGGAGCGCAGGCGGTCGTTTTAAATCCTAAGCGCCTTCCCGAGAAGCCCTGCTTCAGCCCCGCCAAGGGCTAACTCCGCTGTGAGTTCAGCGTCGACCTCGCGCAACGCTTAAGTAGCTTAGCCGAAAGACGAGCCTTAGCTTCGTTAAGAGCTCATCTCTAGCTTCGCGAAAATTCAGTGCTAACTTCGTCAGAAACTTGTTCCTGAATTAGTTGGAAATCTGTCTTCAGGTTCGCTGGAAGCTTAGCTCCGCTAAAAACTTTTATTTCCTCCTAAGGAAAAGACTTACCTAAGCTAGTCCATTCTAGGTGTTCTCGAATCGAAAAGGAGGAGAATAAAGTAAATAAGTAGAAAATAAACATTTTTATTGATTCAAAAGGGAAGATACGTTGATACTACATCAAGATTGTCTTTCATATAACAGAATCATTGACCCAAAGGCAAGCAAACTATCCTATCTACTTCCAAGGTGATGAACCATCTCAACTGGACACGTGAAGTCTTCCTCCTGCACAAGGCCGTAATCCTTCGCTTAATGGCAGATTTTGCTATCAAGAAGCTGGATCTTCTTTGATGAGAATGGGCAAGAGATTGGGAGCTGGATCTTCTTTGATCAAAATTGGCAAAGGACTGGTTGCCACCAAAAATCTGGATCTTCCTTAAATAAAATTGGCAAAGAAAGGATCCGAGACCTTACTAGTGACATCCGCTTTCCCGAAGTGGACCATCTCAAACAAGCGACTACCAGCCCCTTCCCGAAGTGGATCATCTCGGATAAGCAACTGCCAACCTCTTTTCGGAACACGTGTTAACTGCTCCAATATGTTCCTCTTACTTATGATCAAAGCTTCAACTTGAAAATCAAGGGGCAAGTTTTTGGTCTCTTTCATCAAGACGAAAGAATGGGAAACATAGTTCACTGCAATGCAAACAAGAAGCAAGTTAGCATTAAATCAAAAAAGGGATGGAATGCTAAGTTAAAATTCTTTAGGCGAAGCAATTCAGATCCGACCCAGTTGTGCCTTGAAAACGGATTTCAGTTAAGCAGAGGATAGTCTCGCTTGCACACTAATGATAGACTAGCTCAGCATAAGTCAAGTATTAGCCCCGCCCAAGGCAGTTAGGCTAGAGAAGCCTCAAAAAGGATCAAGTCCTAGCCTCGCTTATATGGCTAGGCCAGACTGGCCCAGAGGGACGCAGTCTTGACCCAACCTATATGGCAAGACTGGCTCAACCTTGAAGAGGCCAAGTCCTAAGCCTTGCCTATATGGCAGATTTAACATGCAGATTTAACAGATCAAGGCAGGAACTCTGCATGGAAAGATCTTTCGCCTAATCGAGCGAGAATGATAACTTCACCGAGAAGCTGGGAAATAGGGCTGAAACCCTTTTCTGAAAGTCAGCCAAATGCAGAGACCAAGGGAATTCAATCCCTGAAATAGCTGGTAAAGCTAAGAAAATTAAGGGATATAAACTCCCTAAAATCACTATTTTATTGATAAAGTCTCTAGATGACCGAGACTCATCAGCTCTTAGCCAGGCAATGACCAGAGTGGGTGTTCCCACTACTTCAAAGACCTCAGTCTCCTTTCCTGGGCAATAAGGAGGTGTCATGAACAAACTTTTTAGAAAGAGAAAAATATGTTTCTCTGAGAAGGACTACAAACGTCCTAATTATAGGCCTCATGGCCTGGCCACGCCGCTGCCACTTCAAGCCTAGGAGTGCGGGTGAAGTTAAAGCATTTAAATGCTTAGCATCGAGAAAGGGAATACTTTCTCTTTATGAATACACACGAAGTTAATTGAACTTCGAAAAAGGGAATAATCTCCCTCGCTAATGCAAGAGAGGTTATTCTAACCTCGAAAAAGGGAGCAATCCTTCTCGTAACTCGCAAAAAGCAGTTAGCCTCGGGAAGAAACATCGTTCCAGCCCGATTTGAAGCGAAGCCACTCTGAGAGACCCAAGCGCGAAGTTACCCATAAGCGCGAAGCTACACGGAAGCAGATTGTTACAATTCTTCGGCGAACCTATTCCAACCCGAAGGCAGAGTTAAAGGCGAAGTTGAACTCAACCACCAAGGTAACGTTCACATTCACGCCCCATCAATCAAAACAGTTCAAAGTATTTTAGAATCTGAGCCATTCCATTGCAGACTCACGAAAACTTTGAAGGGGTTCTTGTTGACACTCGAAAAAGATAGAACTCCCGCATTCATCTTCAGCCGGTCTGAAAAACGTCTAACTTATTCACATCTACAAAAGATAAGTCAAAGACAAGCTGATGACCGAAGGCAAGGCAGTAACATAGACATTACTAATCCAGTAAAGGAGATAGTAAGTGAAAGTTGCCTTTGAAGAAGACCTGAGCAGGCCTAGAGACATTAAGTTAGCTCAGTACTTAGTCTCACGTAAACCCAAGAAATGAGCAATCTTGTTTAGTATTACAAGAATTCCATCATAGCTCTGCCATGGGCTAACTTATAGTTTCGCCCTGAGGTTCTCCATAACTTCGTAGAAAGCTAGCTAATAGCTTCGCTACACGCTCTGCAGAGCTTCGCGAAAAATAACCTAACTTGTAACTTCGCTGAGAGCTTACTCCTAGCTTCGCTAGAAGCTTCCTTTAGCTCCGCTACGAGCTTATAGATTAGCCCCGCTACGGGTCTTTTTATGGTCACTTTTGACCAATCAAATCTCTAGATGAAATCAAATCTCCAGATAAGATCATGTTGATTGAAATCAAATTTGGCAGTTGCCTACCATGATCTTTTGACTCTCCCAATCAGGTAAGAAGATCAGGGGAGATCTCTCAATTAATTAGAGAGGATCAAGGGAGTATCCCTTATTTAGCGGAGTGAATCAAGGGATTGACGCTACATGCTATTCCTAGCTTCGCAGACGCTGTTTCTGGCCTCGCGACAAGGGTACTTTCCGGATGCAAAATGGACTGATTTTCAGGGCGATTATATCCCTGTTCCCCCTATAAATAGCCTACCAGAGGCACACGTGAGGAGGGAGAGAGGAGAGACGGGCAAGGATAGAGAGGAGATTGGCTCGAGAAGCAGAATTCCTAGCAAGAGGGCTCTACCGATCCTCTGTACTCCAATTCCCCGAACAAGGCGAGAAGGGAGTCTTATCAGGAGGCAGTTCGATCATCTGACTGGACGCATCGTCAAAGGGATAAAGTGATCGCGCACTGATCAGATTCTGACTAGCACACTTCCCCAGAAATCTCAGAGGAGATCTATCTGTAATTTTCCCTCTAAATTACTTGTAATTTAGCTCCTCGACCCCCTTTTTGTAAGTTTTCCCTTTTGCAAATTAATGGAAAACAGAGGTCACCCAAATCCCATCCCCCTCAACATGTTGCCCCCTGCCCTTGATTGAATACCTGACTTTGATGGGGGTGCGTTGCACTGAGCTCGATCATGGTGTTCGAGCAAATACCACGTTTCGTAACATTCACTGCGTTAGACGTTGGATCTAACGCAATATTTTGGGTATCGATCACACCACTTCCTTCTACAGACCTGCACTTCAGATTATTCACAGCCTCATGACGAGGCAACACACTGTCTGTATCAATACCATGCTTTTGCAGCAGCTAATTGCTAACTCCCAACGTACTAGGGGTGCGAAATACTCTTTGCCTGTCTTAGTTACCCGTCTATAGAGAAACTTTCTGCCGGACGTAGAATTTATTGAATATGATATAGTACTAGTGACCCTTGAGCGTACCACTACTGCATACAATAGCTGCCTGCATTCGATCTGGACACCGACCGTCCAGCTCGAAGATGTTCCCGCTGAATCATCATCAGAGGAACACATGGATGACGAAGATGACCCCCAATTTTGGCAACAACTACCCCCTACCGAGCCCACTGCTTTCATGTCCTCCATCTGGAAGGACATGAAGAAGATTTTTAGCGGTGATTGAGATTTTATCGATTGAAATAGAGTTCAGAATTCTTAGTCTCAATGCGAATCCGCTGTAGCAAGGGCTCGAGCGGGTCGTGATCCTCAGGGAAGGATGCGATGCAAGCTTTTGCGGCAGATTCCTCGTATGCTTTGAGTAAACACAGAAGAGATTAGATTTGAAGAGAATATGGATTAAGAAGCATGGTTTTACTGATCTACTACCACAACCCACTATGCAAGTCTTGGATGTTGAATTTCATCTTGAGATAAATGTGATTTACCCTAGGTTATTAAGAGTGATTCAAGTAAGAAAATACGATACTAGATTATAACTAAGTTACATTATTAAAAACTAAACAAGTTTCATCCTAACATCTAAGTACAGCTTAAGAAAAGATTAATCTTAAATTTAGGCTGTCCTAGTTCTTAAGCATGAAGTCATGAGGAGTCCTTTAAATGTGCAACATAGATTAATAGATCTAGTTATCCGTTTTATCTTCAAGAAAAACAATTACTAAACCTAGGGTTTCTAATGGATGGTCATCAATCGATTCAAATCCTACTTGCCTTAGGGTTGCTTAAGTGATCAGCAAACCATACAAAGAATTAGTTGGACATCATCTTTTTTTTTATAATTTATTATTTTTTTATTTTTGATTAGAAGAAAAGAAGAAGAAAGAAAACACGAGATCACAGATGAAAATCGAAGAGAATAAAAACAGAGAAAATAAAATAAAATAACAAGAATTAAATGTGCAAAAGAAAGTAACCTTTATTGCAGATGAGATCTCCAATTACAAAGTTCCTTCTTCTTCCACAACGAGCATGAAAATAAAAATTACAACTTTGAAATAAAAGTGGCTAAAGAAAAACCCTAATCGTCTCTGCATCCCCATCCCTGTTGCGACTGCACGGATATTTATAGTGCAGAAGGTCGAGGAGTCCCTGATAAACCTGCCCACAAAATTTGGGATCTGGATGAGATCAAAGTGCCGCGGATTTGCGGCGGTTCCGCGGCACTTTTGTGGCTTCTGGCCACGCGCTTTGGCGCGTGGCCTCTCCTGGTCCGTCCCTGTGGGCTTCTGCTTCTGGAATTTTGATCCTGGCCTTTTATTCTGGATTTTCGAGATAACTTGGTAATCAAGTTACTCTTAATCCAGATTTCTTCAAATTTTCTTCCCACGAATTTTCTTCTTATCTTGGCCTTTTATCCTCATCCTGCATGTGTTTAGGGTTGGGTAGAAGTCTATCCTTCCCTCATCTTTGATATTTGCAACTTTTAGCCCTTGTATTTGCATTTTGACTCTTTGTATTTGCGCTTTTTCTCCTGGGCTTCAAACATGGGCTTGGATCTGGGCTTTTGGGCTCTTTAAGCTTTATTTATTATTAAAATAATAATTCGAGGCCTGCACACATTAAATAACGAAATATTAATAAATGTGCATTATAATATGAATAAATGTGCAAATGTGATGGTATATATGATGACAATTATGCATTTTCACTACCTATCACACCCCCACACTTATCTTTTTGCTCGTCCTCGAGTAAAAATCAAAAAGAAAGAGAAAAATCTAACTAGCTAACTCACTTTCGTAGGAATCACGGTTGCACTTAGCATGTGCAACAAGCCGTTAAACCCCTAGGTTACCCTAGAGGACGAGTGTTGTCTCGTGAGGGTTTTCAGCGGATTGCACCCACAAAATCCATAAAAAGGAAAATATTTGAATTATTATTGAAGAGACTAAGTAGTCTATAAGTTTTAGGATCCTCATTTTTATTCATTCTTTAAACCTAGTCTTTATAAAATCAATTGTTATTCATTTTAGGTAAGGATTAAAATTGAATTTCTAATATAGTCTTTTTCGTTACCAAAAGTCATACGCACCCTTGTGAATCTAGGAATTCCTTAACTTGGACTCTCATGCCTATTTATTATTTTTATAACATCATCTAATTTTCTTTCGTGTAAGTATCAAGGCTTCTTGAGGCCCTCATACCTAACTAATTGACTATTAGATGTGTTAATATATTTATTTATTTATTTTTTTTCAGCATGTATAACTCATCTAATTTTCTTTCGTATAAGTATCAAGGCTTCTTGAGGCCCTCATACCTAACTAATTGACTAATAGATGTGTTAATACATATATTATTTTTCTTAGTCTTCTTAGGCTTTCTAATCCACCCATGTAACGAACTTAAAGTCGATGACTCCCAAACCGGTTGGCTTTAGGGCACCAAGTGAGAAAATACCCGCGGACTCAAATTCGAGTGAACTAGGCCCCAAAACTAAGGACTTTATTTTATTTACTCACCTTTAGGCATGAATACTTATGCTTCTTGAGGCACATGTATCAGCTTAATTGGTGATTTTTTTTCTTCTTTTTTTTTTTTATGAGGCACAAGGTCTTTGTCTTAGAATCCTAGATATGCATTTGGTATGCACATTTCATTAAGGTAAAAATCAAGACTAATTATTTATTCAATTTCTCTCCTATACCTAAAAATTAAACAATTTATTTATTTTGACCAAGTTTTTAGAAATCCTAATCATGATTTTCCTAATCCTTAAAACTAACTTAGATTTCTTTCAAAAATAAGTCAAAATATTTCCTTTTTATAACATTTTTTTTTTATTAGCAATTTTTTTTTGTTTTTTTTTTTTTAAAATGTTAGAACAAATAAAGAGAAAAATATATTTTTTTTTTAATCTTTTCTATGTTAGTAAACCCTCCCCCACACTTATCTCATGCATTGTCCTCAATGTATGAAATGCATGAATGCATGAAGAAAAATGTAAAGAGAGGCAAAGAATAATAGTATACCATAATATGTACAACACATGTATCACTCTCACCTAGAGCTGCTTAGGATTCATCCCTCTAGCTCGTTTCCCATCATTCCAATGGGTTCTCTTTATAAGGCACAATGGGGAGACCAACATTTTTGTTTTAACTTTCTCTCCCCCCAGTTTCATCTTCTTTAGGCTCTTCCTCATCATATGTCCACCTCCATTATTCAAAATTCATCACACCTTTCAGTTGGAACTTCCTTGCCGAGAAATTCTAGCTCAGTTCCGTACATCTCCTCAAAACTTAAATCAACACTTTTCCCTGGAAGTGAATAATTAACCAACATCTCCTTAATCGGTGTATCTAAACATAGGAGTTCTTCTTCAAAGAGACTTTCGAAAGTTAAGTCAATCGGAGTTTCTTGAACTATATTCTCATGCGATATTTCAGTGCTTGGCTCTTTGAAGATACTTAGATCAAATCTTCGTTTTTTAAAGGGAACTTTAAAATTATAATCCTCAACATGTGTCATCTTATCACTAAAATCGCACTTATCCTCAAATAACTTGTCAAGAAATAGAGACTCATTTTCACTTTCTTTTTCACAAATGTTCTCGATGAAGTTCACCTCAAATGTTTGGTCTTTAATCTTACGAGATTGGTTTTCCAGGTTGAAGACATTGACCTCTTTAGTCATGTTTCCAAAGTCAACCTCATGGATCCATTCCTACAATTTATGATCGCATTTGCAGTTGCAAGGAACGGACGCCCTAGGATAACGGGAGTTTGAGACCGAAGAGTGGATACAGGTTCGGTCTCCAGAACAACAAAATCTACTGGGTAGATAAACTCCCCAACTTGGACGAGCACATTGGTAATTTCTCCTTTGGGAATTTTTATGGATCGGTCAGCCAATTGGATTGTAACCTTAGTCGGACTAAGTTCGCCCAACCCAAGTTGTTGGTAAACTGAGAAGGGGAGTAAGTTGATACTTGCTCCCAAATCAAGAAGTGCATGCTTAATTGCAGTTTGACCTATTGTGCAAGAGATGGTGGGGCAACCAGGGTCCTTATACTTGACAGGGATCTGGTTAGACAATAGCTCACTAATGTTAGTGGCTAGAAAAACCTTCTTGGGCACATTAGTCTTTCTCTTCTTTGTGCACATGTCCTTAATAAACTTGGCATACTTAGGGACTTGTTGAATTGCATCAAGAAGAGGTATATTGATCTTGACTTGATTAAAAATCTCTCGTACCTTATCCATTTGTGCACATTGCTTATCTTTAAGCCTATTTGGGTAGGGTGCGATGGGCTTGTGCATATCTTCGGCTGACTTGTCTTTTTTCGTGTTGTTGGCATTAAGTTGGGATGGAGTGGGATCAGGCAAGCTGAATGCTTGTTTAGAACTTGATGGTGTTGATACTTGGTTATCAACTTATTTTCCCGATCGCAATGTATGAATCGCATTGCACTGACTCATATGATTCTCTTCAGCCAAGTGAGCTTGACTAGAGTTCCTAGGGTTTGGGAATGGTTGACTAGGTAGAGTACCCTTTTGCCTTTCTTGCTGATTCATTTGCATCTCTATCCTAGTCAAGACTTGAGCCAGCGTGTCATTGCTTTTAACGATAGTGTCCACCTTTCTTTCCAGATTGGAGAGCCTTGTTTCCATTTGTGAATATTGGAAAGAGGGTGGAGGATTTTGATAGGGCGGATTTTGGAAATTATTGGAGAATTTGGGCCTAGTTTGATCATTGTTACTTTGGCACCATGACAAATTGGGATGGTTTCTCCAACCGGGATTGTAGGTGGGCGAATATGGATTGTTGGCGGGCAGATTGTTGGCGGGCCTTGTGAAGGCCGCACTCATATGTTCGGGCAGACTTTGGTGCGCGATGAAGACAGGACATTCCTCGAACACATGGTTCCTATCTTGACAATAAGTACAGCCCGCCGAAGATGTTGGGCTGACTTGGTTCACTGAGACTGGCTCCTTAGTTTCTAGAGCATCTAGTCTACGCATAACAACAGCTAACTTAGCATCATTTGCTATGTTGGCCTCAATGGAATGAATACCTCCTTTTGAAGAAGTGGGGTCACTAGTCCTAGATTTCTCAGGAGTAGGGTCCCATTGGATGGATTTTTCAGCTAAGTCTTCAAACAATGACCATCCTTCATCTTCATTCTTTTGCAGAAATTCTCCTTGACACATGGATTCTAACAGTGTTTTAGTAGAATAATCTAATCCATCATATATAACTTGGCAAAGTCGCCATTTCTCTATCCCATGATGGGGACATTGGGCAAGGAGGTCCTTAAAACGTTCGAAGTATTTCCAAAAGGGCTCATTGGCTGTTTGCTTAAACTGTAGGATATTCTTCCTAATCAATGCAGTCTTGTGAACGGGATAAAATTTCTTTAAGAAGGCCTTAACGAAACTGTCCCAAGTATCTATAGAACCAACCTCTAGACTGTAGAGCCATTTCTTTGCTAAATCTTTCAAAGCAAAGGGGATAAACCTAAGCTTAATGGCATCTTTTCCCAACTTAGGGATATTTATCATTAAACATACTTCCTCAAATTCTGATAAGAAGAAGTATGCATCCTCTGATTCAAGTCCATGGAACTTGGGAAGGGTGCTGATATATTGTGGCTTAAGCTCAAATGGGTCAGCACCTTCATTACTTAGCTTGATGCAAGAAGGAATAGAGGTTCTAAGAGGATAGAACCTATCTTGGAGAGATGGCGGTTGAGCCATGTGTGGGTCGGGCTTGAGCTCGGTGGTGAACTAGTTCTAGTTAGCCTGGATGTAAGCGGGTCTCTCGACCAAGCGGGCATGCACAGTTAGCAACCAAAGTTCACCCAATCAACCAAAAAGAAAAAGAAAAACAAACAAAAATCCTATTCTAGGGTTATCCTTGACCTAGACGACTCCTAACTTTAGACTGTCCTTAGGAGGTCTATTGTCGACGTCAACCACGAGCTAATCGGCCAGTTCAGGGCAAGACCGGTGGGAGGTTTTCCGTCAGAGACGTTCCTTAATTAAATAACCACCGTTCTTCGGGCTTTCGGCCCTCAATCCCTTCGCTAGACACCGATTTGGCAAGGGTTAATTTCGAACAACTTTCCTTCTTCGGTCAATCTCCTATTGAGTCCGAGTTACCTTAGGGCCAACGTCTAGTCAAGTTTTAATTAGGGTTAGGGTTGTGAGTGTGACTGGTATGATTTGTGGGCCAAGGAAGGGTGATGAAATCCCCACCTTATCTTTGTTATGGGTTATGCCCTTAAGATGGATTAGTGTACGTGTAAAGCGGTAGAAAAGTAATCACTCAAGAAAGCGGTAAACAATCAAGAGTGCTTCCTAATCTATATGCTTATGCAAACGTACCTTGTCGCCAGCACTCTTCAACAGAATTAAAGAATAAAAATAGACACGTGCCCTAAAATTCAAGAGTCTAAAAAAAATTTTTTTTTTATTTTTTTCAACAAATAGGTTAATGTTAATTATTAGCAGTTGCAGTGTGATCACAGAGAGATAATAACACAGCAGAAAATATACTTTTGCACTGCAGAGCAACCTGCAGAAAAATCCGTCAGTAGTGCACTACAAGTGCCGCGGATTCGCGGCTTTTGCCGCGTTTCTGCGGCAAACTTGTAGGTCCAAGTGCTCTGCCTTCGAGGGCAGAGGCACTGGATAGCTATATGTGCTTTCTGCTGCTCTGATTTTGTTTCTTGTTCTCTGTACCTGCAACAGAAAAGAAAGAATGATTAGAATGAGGAAATCGTGCCGTTCCTTCCCCGGCAACGGCGCCAAAATTTGATTGAGATTTTATCGATTGAAATAGAGTTCAGAATTCTTAGTCTCAATGCGAATCCGCTGTAGCAAGGGCTCGAGCGGGTCGTGATCCTCAGGGAAGGATGCGATGCAAGCTTTTGAGGCAGATTCCTCGTATGCTTTGAGTAAACACAGAAGAGATTAGATTTGAAGAGAATATGGATTAAGAAGCATGGTTTTACTGATCTACTACCACAACCCACTATGCAAGTCTTGGATGTTGAATTTCATCTTGAGATAAATGTGATTTACCCTAGGTTATTAAGAGTGATTCAAGTAAGAAAATACGATACTAGATTATAACTAAGTTACATTATTAAAAACTAAACAAGTTTCATCCTAACATCTAAGTACAGCTTAAGAAAAGATTAATCTTAAATTTAGGCTGTCCTAGTTCTTAAGCATGAAGTCATGAGGAGTCCTTTAAATGTGCAACCTAGATTAATAGATCTAGTTATCCGTTTTATCTTCAAGAAAAACAATTACTAAACTAGGGTTTCTAATGGATGGTCATCAATCGATTCAAATCCTACTTGCCTTAGGGTTGCTTAAGTGATCAGCAAACCATACAAAGAATTAGTTGGACATCATCTTTTTTTTTATAATTTATTATTTTTTTATTTTTGATTAGAAGAAAAGAAGAAGAAAGAAAACACGAGATCACAGATGAAAATTGAAGAGAATAAAAACAGAGAAAATAAAATAAAATAACAAGAATTAAATGTGCAAAAGAAAGTAACCTTTATTGCAGATGAGATCTCCAATTACAAAGTTCCTTCTTCTTCCACAACGAGCATGAAAATAAAAATTACAACTTTGAAATAAAAGTGGCTAAAGAAAAACCCTAATCGTCTCTGCATCCCCATCCCTGTTGCGACTGCACGGATATTTATAGTGCAGAAGGTCGAGGAGTCCCTGATAAACCTGCCCACAAAATTTGGGATCTGGATGAGATCAAAGTGCCGCGGATTTGCGGCGGTTCCGCGGCACTTTTGTGGCTTCTGGCCACGCGCTTTGGCGCGTGGCCTCTCCTGGTCCGTCCCTGTGGGCTTCTGCTTCTGGAATTTTGATCCTGGCCTTTTATTCTGGATTTTCGAGATAACTTGGTAATCAAGTTACTCTTAATCCAGATTTCTTCAAATTTTCTTCCCTCGAATTTTCTTCTTATCTTGGCCTTTTATCCTCATCCTGCATGTGTTTAGGGTTGGGTAGAAGTCTATCCTTCCCTCATCTTTGATATTTGCAACTTTTAGCCCTTGTATTTGCATTTTGACTCTTTGTATTTGCGCTTTTTCTCCTGGGCTTCAAACATGGGCTTGGATCTGGGCTTTTGGGCTCTTTAAGCTTTATTTATTATTAAAATAATAATTCGAGGCCTGCACACATTAAATAACGAAATATTAATAAATGTGCATTATAATATGAATAAATGTGCAAATGTGATGGTATATATGATGACAATTATGCATTTTCACTACCTATCAAGCGGTCAGATCAGGCTTAGGAGGCAATTGGATGCTCAAGACTCTAGGCTAGCACGTATTGAGGAAACCCTCTGGCGTTCACGCTCGGCTGGCCCCAGCACTTCGGCCAGCCCGAGTTGGGAGACGGCAATATCTTTTCTTCCCCCTATTTACTGCATTTGCATTTACATGACATTCATTGAGTACAATGCATTAGATAAGTGTGAGGGGGTGCTAACTTTCTTCCTTGTATCTTTTCTTTTTCTTAAAAAAAATTATTATACATAAATACCATTAAGCTGGATAATTGTGCCTCAAGAAGCATGATTACTCACGCCTAAAAGAAATAATAAATCTTGATTTCGTGGCCTACTTTACTTGCATATTTAACCTGAAGGGTGTTTTCCCACCTGATACCCTAAAACCATCTGATTTGGGAGTCATCGATTTGATATGTGTTACATAAGTAAAGTAGAAAGCTTAAGGAAACCAAGAACAAATATCTAGACAAACATTAACCCAAAAAAAAAACATTTAAAGTTGAGTTGAAAAATCCCAAGCACATTACACTTACACATGATGCATATCCATTTAAGGCAAAATAACAGAATAAGTTAGTAGTACAAGATCCTCTCTAAATTCAAAGAAAAATCATGACTTCTTCTTTTTATAAAGGCTAAAGTATAGGATGACTTATGAGGGTTTACACCTAATTCTTATTATCGTTCGGTCATTTTTACTTAGAGAAATAAAAGTTCTTTTTCTTGAAAGAGGTTTTGCTTACAACTAATATTTTTCATTTATTGGATTTTGTGGGTGCAATCCGCTGAAAACCTCAGGAGACAACACTCCTCCTCTAGGAGAAACCTAGAGGTTTAAAGGCTTGTTGCACATGTTCAGTGCAATCACGTCACCTGCGAAAGTGGTGTAATAATTCTCTTATTTTTATTTTGCTCAGGACGAGCAAAAAGATAAGTGTGGGGGTGTGATTGGTCTCTAATATTGCATAAATTTTATCACTTCTGTATATTTATTTTGTATAAAATTCTGCTAATAAAGTTTTGCTTATTTGATCCTAGGTCCATTGTGTGCAATGGAGAAGAAGACCCTAAATCACCATTTAATGGGTGATTAAAGGCCTACAAAGTAGCTATTGACTTTAGGTGATGATTCTGTCAGATCAGGGGATCAAATCAACAATCCAGAAGAGCCAACCAGCAGGGGACCAAGGAGACTACACGCAGCAGGCGGCGCTGCGCGCGCCCTAGTACAGCCGCGTCTCGGGCCAGGGGTTGTCCCTTTGGCCGCGTTTTTTCTGGTGCCTATAAATACCTCGCTTGGGGGTTCTTTAGAGAGATATCCAGAGCTTTAGAATTTTTATGTTAGTTTGATTTTGGAGTTGTAGTTGTTATTATTTTTCTTCTTCTACATTAGTTTAGCCATTAGAGTGAAAGAGAGAGTGTGTGTAAAAGTTGTATTTGAAGGTGGCAATCTAATACAAGTAACACTTCTCTTTCTTCTTTCCAATTGCTTGTTATTTTTCCATTTGCTTTTACTTTCTTGTTCTAGTGTAATTCCCCTCCTCTTTACCTCTTCTCTTTTTGTTTCTTTTACTATCATGTCTAACTAACTCTCTTATTGCATGACTAACTAACTACTAACCCACTAATCTCTAACAATTTGATTGATAACCCAAATGAGTCAATAGTGTCAAACAAGCCTTGTGCAAACGAGAGCTGTAGCATCTTAAGATGAGGGTTCTAACTCTAACTTACTTATAAGTATTAACTCTCTTATATTTCATGCTTAACGGGTTTTTGATGATTTATAGAATTTAAACTTTGCTTATTTTTCTAAGTTAGAGATTTTTCTTTTAACTTTGCCGATACCATTAGTGCACTTGTGTCTTCCCGTATTCTCGTCTTCAATTGGATCTTGATAAGGGAATGTCTAAGTTTTTGTCGTGTAAAGCTAAAGTTAAAAGAAGAACTTTCACTCGATTTCCACGTAAATAGTTCCTATGCATAAGGATTATGCTTACCTATGATCCATCGTGAGGCTACATCTTCAAAAAGTTAGAGATTAGAGGGAGCACTTAGTAGAAAGTTAGCCATACGTTTTTACCATTAAGAAAACCCAATTTTACAAACCACCAAATCATTCTAAAACAATTTTTGAAACCAACTTATTTTCGTTTTTCAATTCTTTAGTTGAGACAAAGAACTTCCTCTTTTCTTAAACAAAGAAGCCGCATCAAGCTTTCATCGCTCTCCCTCTTTGTGGGTACGACCCGTAAAGCCACTTTGCTACTACAGAAGAATCGCAAAAGTAGTAACATCGACCCACACTCCTTTACTTATATTTGTGCGTGCTTTTTGCCGATCAGAGGTCGGTCGACTGGGCTGTTGACCGACTGTAGTCACTTTAGTCTTTGTAGGGGTCGGTCGATCGGGCAGTCAATCGACTGTAATCACTCAACTCTCTATTTCAGGGTGGTTGACCGGGCGGTCAATTGGAAGCAAGACTCATACTTTCGGTCGACCAGGCAGTCAAACTGTTGTTTCGACTGTCTTTGTCCTGTTGCTACTCTTGATCTCCTACATCAGCATGTCATCAAGAATGGCATGGCCGTCATTACCATACCCAGATGTGTCATCCATGTACACTTGTGAATTTTGCAAACAGAAGAAACACTCCTGGATCCAAATTCCACAAAAGTGTATGCGCTTTCATTCTGGGTAATGTCAAATATGGAGACCTACCAAAGAAATATAGGCATGATTAGCAAACCTTAAGAATCAGTTCTTACACGTCACAAGCGCCCATCATACACACGCTCTTAAAGATTGTGACATTGTACATGCACCACTTGTTTCTGGAACCATTAGTGAAAGTCTTTGATCGCACAAATCTTGAAAATAAATTCGATTCCGCAATCGATGTTCCAAGAGTTGTAAATACTCTCCCATCAATCATTTTCAGGAAAATGTCTCACCTGTGCCCTGCATTAGCCTTGGATCTAGAGAGCAATTGCTAATCAAATTTATTGACAGTAACTTTGATTATTAATTACTTAGCGCATGAACTAATAAATTTTTGTTAGGGTTACACAATGACTCATCATCCCCTTTAGATTTTTTTTTCACTGAGAGAGAGAGAGAGAGAGAGAGAGAGGGGAGAGGGGTTTAGAAACCTCAAGATTATCAAACCTTATCAACTTGAAAAAAAAAGAGGCAGAAGTAGTATTATATAACAACAATAGAATGATGGTGATGCATTATCCAATGAAATCCTGTCCTTGAAGCGAGATAGTCTCTGAGCCCTTTCTATCCAAAATGTTGACAAGGAGAGGGCCCTATAATTGTGGGCTTAAAATGAAGAGTTAAAGAATACCAGAAAAGAAAATATGTCTCATTAGGACTAAACTCTTAATGATCATGAGTTAATTATTTTATCTTCATCTTATAAAAATCAAAACTCTTAGGCTTTCTTCTGTCCATATCACCTCAACATCATTTGCCACTTTATAGGTACATATGTATGTGTGTGTACACACACACATTTTGAATATATAATAATAATCTGATGAGAAAGAAAAATTTAGGTGAGAAGTTGGAAAGAGAGCATAGGATTATTTTTTGGGTGATTAAAATTAGTTTTTAGATTAATTAAGTTAGTTTTGAGTTGATTAATTTAGCTTTTGAATTTTACTTTTATTTCTTCAAATCTAATCTCAACCATTTAGAAACTAAGCCGACAATTTCAATATTTTTTTCTTATTTTCTCACGTAAATCTACTTTCTTACCGGATGTTGCTCTCTCTCTCTCTGTATATACATGTTATCATAACTTCAAGAAAGTTGTTCTATTTTTCATGTTCTTTCAAAGCTCCCGTTTTCTTTATTTGTTTGAGGTCACTCAATGGAACTGCAATCCCAACGGCAAAAAGAGACGGGCCCGCAACGTCGCTGTCCACTCTGGATGGCTGATGTGACGTGGCAAGCATGTTTTTAGCCATTCTTCGTCAGCTCAATGGCAACCAAACGTAGCTTAAGTCGTCCCGCCAGAAAAATTGGGCCTCGCTTCTCTGCAATTTTCATGGACTCTATAATTTATTTTAGGAATTTTTAAAAGATTCTAGAAAATTTCTGAGGTCCGTTGTAATACTAATAATTATTGAATTTCACTAGAATATCCAGGGATAAAAAAAAAGCATGAAAATATTCTTTTCATGTTCCAAAGACGTTCTAGAAGCTCAATAATTAATTAGATCACATTTTTATGCTTCTAGAATGTTAGAGAGCCAAATAGAAATCTTAATTTGATTATATTTTCCTTGATCGTCAAGGTTTACAAGAAATCCGTACTTGATTTTTCTCTCAAACCCTGAAATCTCTAACTCTAGAAGGTTGGCTTGTTCTCTCCCTCAAAACTCTCAAGAGTCGGGCTCTGAAAAATTTAATACAAGGCTAATTTTCACACGAGATTCTCGGGTGGATCAAAAAGAAACTTCTTCTTAAACTTTTCTTTTAAACTTTTCTTTCAACTTAAAAATAACTGTCGGCCGACACTCAGTGTCACGCATGAGGGCGACGTGGTCTGTAAAAGTCAATTTTGATAATTAAATTTTGAAGATATCTTTTCATGAAATTAAATATTAAAATGGGATTTTAAAAAAAAAAGCTAAAAGTTTTTGGTAACTCATAGAGATTTTGAAATTTCAGAGAGTTCATAAAAATCAGGAACTCATTAAAGTTTCCTACAATTAATAAATTTCATTAAAAAGATCCTTAAAATTCATGAAAAAAATCTTAAAAAATCAGAAACTCCTTAGAATTTCTTAGAATATCTCTGAAAATCATTGTAATTCTTTGGAAAATTCAAGAAAAAAAAATCTCAAAATATATTGCTATAAAATTTAGAAATTGCTAATTACCAAAAGAAATTACTCTTTAATGCCATTATAGATATTATTTAAAGTCCCCATCATTCATGGTCTACAGTTGGTGTGCGAAAAGATCAAAGAGGCTGAGAACTTACCAAGCTCTCTGGCTAGAATAATAACAACATGACAAATTAACCTGCCACCAAAGGCTTTCACAGTTGCACTTGCCTGTAAAACTTGTATTTGACCTGATGGAATTTACCATGTCACACTGTAACGGTTTTGTCCATGTAATTCGATAAAAACAAAGTCCTTGCCCTCAGATGTTACCTCAGCAGTAAGATTAATTTTTGCTCACAATTTCACAGCTCCTCCAACCCTAAACGTCACAAAACTTTAGCAGCAGTTGCATGTAAAATTTGTATTTGACCTCAGGAAATTTACCTCACGTCACATAGCCATTTGCATCCTATAAAACAAAGCCGTGTGTTCAGATGTTACCTCATTAATTCAAATAATTCATCTTATCATTATGTCAGTTAACTCTCTGAGTTTTCCATGTCTGAGAATCTTCTCTCTTTTTGTTTCTTCAATCTATACACTTCTTCCTCTTTCAGTTTTGGTAAGCTTTCATTTTCTTATCTTTGTGATAATGTGATGATGATGTGCCTTCGTTTTGTTTTCATCCTAGAACTGAAATTTTCCACAAAAGGATGAAGTGCCAAGGAAATAAAGCCAAAGATAAACTTTATTATTTAGGATAGAGATTTACAGATGTAGAAATGGACATAAAACTCAAGTTGGAGTAAAAATTTAGAAAGTGTTTCCAAATGAATGAACTAGGGCAATTAGTGGTCCAAAAACCTCCTAAAAGTCCTCTTAAAGCATGCAAGCTATGAAACCATTGAGACTTGTGTTTATTTATTTTTTATCAACTTTATACAAACTATTATATTTACTTTTGTGAGGAGACTAGTCCTCATAATAAAAGACCCAAATATATGACTTTCTGTGAATGTTGCGATTATGGTCGCAATCCTGATAAAGAATACGACGAACATGATCGCAATCCTATAAAGATTCAAAAACTTGACATTTTTGTGAGGACTACGATCCACAGTCCTCAGAAAATAGTGCATTTTATGAGGACTGTGATCATGATCGCAATATTCAGAAATATGGCTGCGATCATTTCGTGAGAACTGCGATGATTGCCGCCGTCCTCAGAAATAAAATATTTTTTTAGCGAGCATTGCGATCATAGTCCCAATCATCTATACTGTGATCATTTTATGAGGACTGCGTTCATAGTTGCAATCCTAAAAAATATGACATTTTTGAAGCGGTCCGCTTTTTTTAGAGCAGTTATTTAGGGCATTTTCGTCTTTCGCCGCTGATAAGCGCTTCAGCGTTTGGCACCTGGGCGCACATCTTTATTTAAAAAAAAGTGTTTGAAATAAACAAAATTACGAAGCAAAGTTTTTTTTTTTTAAATTATGATTCAAAATAGAGAGTGTAACGAAATATTCCTAATTATAACTGAAACCGTCTTTATTTCTCGTCTTCCTTCCTGCATATCCAAATTCTTTTCACTTAGACACACCTTAAATTAAAATAAATAAGTTTCCCAATGTTCGTATTTATTTAATATGTGCTGATAAAAAAGAGCATGAAGAAAACCTTTTTTCTGTTCATTTCCGCTAGTTTTCCTTTGTGAACAAATTTATTATTATATTATTAAATTATTAAAAATATAAAAAAAGAGAGATTATTCATCAAGCTAATCCAGCTCATCTCACGCCGACGTCATATTTGTCACGTGCGCCGTCCGCCCACAATCCGCCCGTGATCACGTGACCGACAAGGCGAGCGGAATATTCCCTTCTGTGCGCGAGAATATTCCCTCTAGGCCTCTTCCTTTGTCCCTCTCTCCTTTGTCCCTCATTTTAATGCATGAAAGCCGGGCAGTAACTGAAAGCAAGGCTAAAGTCGGAACTAAACCCACGGAAACACTTTGCTTTCAATAGAAAGCAATCAAAACTCTTATTATCTTACAAAACCAAAATTCCAAAATAAGAACAAAAATACATCACGTGAGCACAGAGAGACAGCAGAGTCCTCCTCCTTCAACTGCTCTCCCCCTCTCTTCTCTCTCCCCCAACGAAACCCACCTACTTTAACCTTTTTCCAAAACAAGAAACAACCGTTAAAAGATCGAGAAGGGAAGAACAGTGTTGATGGGATTGAGATTGCGATTAGGCCATGTGGGCTGCTCACCCTCAAAGCTCAACCTCATGCGGTTTGTGTCTTGTTTGGGCAATGGCGCATAAACATATAAAGATTTGATGGTGACAAATCATCTTGCGATCCATTTTTGAAATGACCCATCTTAATTGCTAAATTTCGCAATGTGTAAAAAGAAGAACGGGTAACAAACTGTGCGTGTACTAAATCGAGCTGTTGCCCCAAAGAGATATTATGTAAATTTTACAGCAACAAGAACACATTCAATTAATAATTAATTGATCAAACAACACCAAGTTACACAAATGAGAGATCATGAGCAAATCCTAGCTAGCTAACTAATAATATTCAACAAAAGAATAACTATACATCAGTAATATATATTTCTAGCTTCACACACAATTTTTTTTTTTTTTTTTGGCCCCCCTTGTTCTTTCCATCCGTCCTCCTCTATAAAAATCTGTATATAAACTGAGAGACAAATCTTCACTCTATGTACAGCAAGAGTATATTCACCTAGAAACAGTACCAACCCCTTCGATCTACCTTCGACCCTTCCTTCTAATTTGAAGAATAAACAGGAGAAGAACAAAAATAAAACAAAGAGAACTATGCTGCATGCTACAAATCAAACTGATGCAAACTTGTCTTCAGCAATCAATCAATCAAATAACCAATTAGCACCTCCACATGTTGTCCAAATCCAGCGCCGGTCCGGTACTCGAAGGCACGTCGAGCCCGTCGTACGAGGACAAGACCGAAGATATCTCCGTGTTCCGGTCCGTGCTCAGCCCGGTGTCGTCGCTGACCATGGAATGGTTAGGGAATTGCTCCACCTTGCACTGTCTCTGGACCCCTCCTTCATCCTGGTGCAAGTAGCCCATGTCAATCGAGCCCGACTGCTGCACGAGGTGCAAATTCGGAGTCGGTATCTGCGCCATTTGGTTATAGTTGTAGAGACTGTTAGAGCCCGGAATCTGATTCATATTGGAGAAGGTCGCCGAGAACTCATCTAACCCCGCCGAGAAGTAAGGAGAGCTCATCGGTGCAGTGCTCGTCAGAAGCCCTTTGATGTCGAAGCTGTCGTCATTGTCGCCGTTGTTGTTGTTGAGGTAGCTTGAGCTGCCAGGCTTAGAAGTGAAGAAAGTAGCTGTGTCCATGAGAGGGGCAAACTGGGAGAGTCCAACAAATCTCCAAAAGAGTTCATTCTTGGGATGACCATTGGGCTCTTCTTTGCTCCACTGCTCTTGTGGAACACCCTACACACAACCCATTCATCCTGCAATCACCAATCAATCACAGAGTTCAGATTCTTCACACAACAGCTCAAAAACCATCTTCACAAGCAATCAAGGCAAAACATACATACATGATAGATGATGATGATGATGACAACAATGACGATGATAGAGAAAGAAAGCCACAAAAGAAACAAGATATTTTTATTTTTCTTTGATAATAATAGGTAAATATCCCAAATTGGAAACGTGTAGTACTCCATGTAAAACCTTTCAAACTTTATGCAAAAAAGAGGAACATTTTTCGGTCCAAAGTTGCAAAAGGAAAAAAAAAAAAAAAAAAAAAAATTACCTTTGCAGGCTTGGGGAGATTGAGATTGTTGAAAGGGGATTTGCCTTCCAGCCTGTACTCATGCATGACCCAGTTGCTCTTCTCCCCTTTGGGAGCTCTCCCTCTGTAGAAAACAAGAGTCTTCTTCATCCCAACAAGGATCCCTCTCCCTCGGAAAATCTCTTTGTCTTTCCCTGTCGCCTTCCAGTATCCAGACTCGGTCGCCCTGTTCGTCCTCATCCCCGTAGGATACTTCCTGTCCCTCTGGACAAAAAAGTACCACTCCTTCTCACCCATCTTCGCCTTACCTACAAAATTCACATAAATTTATTTTAGATCGTTGCAGACTCGTGGAAACAAAGAGAAAAAAAAAAAAGCCAAGAGACAAAAGCTAAGGATTTACTTGGAAGATCCCATGGTTCACACTTGTTCAGATCAGCCTCGCCCATGGCTCTGGCGCTGAAGCTCGGATTGATGACCCTTGGGCAGAGGTAGTGGGTGATGATCTCTTCGTCCGTGGGGTGAAATCTGAAGCCAGGAGGCAAGTCCATGCACTCATCCATGGCAAAAACCTAGAGCTTAATTAACTAGAAAGTGAAATGATTACAAGAGGGACACAATAATAAGGAAATTAGCAATCCCAAGGAGTACAAATTGGGGGAAAATGAATGAATAGTGGGAGAGACCCAAGAGAGAACAAGGAGGAATAAGCGAGAGAAGCAACAGGAATAGAGAATTAGAGAGAGAGAGGGGCTTAGACGTGGATTTAAGAAAGGAAAGATGAGAGAGGAAGGGTGCATTTAAATAGAGAGATTCCCCAAAGAAGCCTAAGATACGTGCTCATTAAGGCACTTCTTGGGAAAGCCTCTTTCTTCTTCTTCTTCTTATTTTTTTTCCCTTTTTTCTTTGTCAGAGAAAGAGAGGGAGGAGTCTTTTTTATTGTTACAGTTACTGGTGTAATGTGACGAAAATAATATTAATAATTTAGGAATAAAAAATGGCTAGTTTCATTTTGTCTTGGTATCATTCTCTCTTTTACTTCATCTTTTTCATCTCCTTTTTCTTCCACTTTTGGATTGGATTTGTTCAATGGTGTGGTTTCTAGGAATCTATTTGTTAATTGAGAAAAGTAGCTGCAGTTTTTTCTTCTTTTAATTTGTTGTGGAAAGGTGCTTTGGATGCAGTTTAGAGAGACCCATGTTTTGTGGCTTGGGGGCTGCTTGCTATAGGAAGGAATTAAGCACTGTGTTAATTGTTAATTAAATAGTTAGAGAGAATGATGGGGCTCATGCATTCAGCTGAACCTAACCTTTTTCTTTTAGGGGTTAAGTTTAATAATAATAACTATCTAGTCACAAGTCCTTGTTCAATGTGTGGAATTATCCACCCCATTGTGAGACTCCCCTTTTTTGTGACACATGCCTGAAATAGCTATCAAGAAGGATATGTGAAAACAACTTGGTCTACAGCCTGGCCAAGCTCTTGGTGTTGTGACTAGGCTTGGTTTGGCTTGAGATCTTGACTAATATCACAGCTTAAATGTAAAACTTATGTGCATAAAAATAAAATATCTAAAACCAGAAGAAGACTGGGCTCTGCACAAAGCCAGCTGGTAGTCATGGACTTAGAATTTAATGGTAATGGTAAAGTTAATATTTTCAGAAAAAAAATTATTTAAGCTCCTAGTGTTTTTTGTAGAACTCTTAAAATCTAACCCTTATACTAGATCTAAATTTTTGTGTAGGCTAGCTCCTTGTGTTGCCAAAACTAAATTGACATGATTATGCTTATATATATGTTTGTGTGTGTTTTTCTACGGTTTTCATGTTATTACTCGTGACTCGTCTAATTATTTTAAATCTAGATGTTTGCTAAGAAGACCCATTTCGAACACTCTGATTATAACCGATCTTAAAAACACGATTTTATTATCAAAAACAGGAGCTCTACCACCATTTCAATTTTTTTTTTCTTGATTACCCAGTTAGTATATTAGTCTAATGCTCTTGACTATATTACTTGGTCTTAATGTTGAATGAACAATTCTGTGAGCAAACAAATTAATAAGTTTAATAAAGCAAAGCTGAAGACTGAAGCTGGCCAATGAAGTTGGCAGGTGAGAGAGTTCAAACTCGCAAAGCGAGAGAGGGACAGAAACTTGCCAACTGTCCGATCGAGCCCGTCCAAAACTGGCAGTTGTCCAGCCCCCACACTAGTGGGCCCCACAGGGGGAGAATCTTCTACGTGTCACACTTGGCCAGAGAGCCGGTAGCGGCGCGGCGGAGGCGCCCGCTACGTGTCCAAGACTGGGCTGCCATCTCACTGTAACGTGTCCCGCCTTCGCTCTCTCTTCCGCCTCTCCACAATCCGTTTTAAGTTTTTGTCCTTAATCAAGTATTAGTGCCTTGCTTCCGGACATTAAGACAAAGACTAATTGGGGATTAAACTGATTAATTGGGGGCTAAGGCAAAAAGGAAAGCCGCGTGGGGCCCACGGAAGTGACCTAACCAACTCCTCCTTCCTCCCCTCTCACCGCGTGTTGACTTTTTACCTCTTTTGTCATTTTTTCCGTAATTTTAATTATTTTTTAATCTACCGACTCTCCTAGGATTGGAGACACTGATGCGGGATGACGTCAGTCTGTGGGACCCGTCCGACTTCACCGGCACGATACCGCCGACCGGCAAGTTGAGCCATGAATTTCCACGATTCCAGTCCGTCGGTCGGTCAGTCAGTCTGCACTAAAATCAAAGTCAAGTTTTTATCTACAACTTTTAAGCTTGTTTTTGGTTGGGGTTTTATGCAAATGTGCAATATCAAGGAGGGCTGAATTCATGTTCAATATCTTGTGTTTCACATTCTAATTACTTTAACAGCTGTTTTGGTTGTTGTAGTGTTTATTGTCTTGTTGTTTGTTTCACTGCAACTGTGCCTATATAATTACGACTGTAACTTTAGAGGAGGTCAGTTCCAGTTATTTGGTGCACCACAGCTATCAAATTTAACTGTGACTATAATTGTAAAAAGGATCCAGTTTGTGTAAAATGAACCGTTAGACTCATTAAAAATTTACATCTACACGCTTTCTTGCGCAAAACTAACACTAATTAGACATTTTTTAATTGTATTCAATTTTATTTTTTTTTTGAATAGCGAGAGCACACTAGTTTTAATCTTCTGTTGGAAAAGTGTGCAAATTATAGACTTGTAGGAAGCGTATTACTCAATTTTTTATATATGTCGATGCTTTTACGGGCATATTTATCACAAGGCGTACATTCATAGTCTTTTTGTGGCATTAATTTGAATAGATAAAGTACGTAAAATCGAATAATTTGATGGCGTTTCTGCAAAAAAATGATACCGAAGAGTGGGGCAACAGTTTTGTTTTTTGATACGCGGACAATCGTGAAGGACACAGTACAAGAAGTAGGGTAGAGGTCAGAGTGACGTCATCAGAGAGAGAGAGAGAGAGAGAGAGAGAGAGAGAGTGGCATGTGGCGGAACGCGGTTCCGGCGGTGAGCCTGTTTCTTGGTCCCCAGCACGCCGCCATTGCTCTCTGGTTTTTATGGGGGCAGCTGGCGGTGACCACACCGCACATGCCTAATAGGACGCGTCTACGTCTCTGAGGGGCCGTTTGTTTCGCGTAAAACTCCGTAACTCGTAAATGACTTACTACCCAGTTACAAACCAGGCGTTTGTTTGGACCGTAATTCGTAAAAGACTTACGTAACTCAACTATCACTCACTTGCAACCCAGTTACCACTCACTTACAGCCCAGTTACAGTTAATTTTGTGGTCATACAAATTTGTAATATTTTTTTATATTAATATTAAAAAAATTTAATATTTAACTTTTTTAATATTTATTTGCAGTATTAAAACTTATAAAATTACCAAATAGTTAATTTTGTGGTCAACTTTTTCACTTACGACTTATACATTACGACAACCAAACACTGTAAAGTACAATACACTTTCCCACTTTACAATTTTATATTACCAACCAAACACCGTAAAATTTACATACATGTAACTCATTTACAATTGTAAAACACTTTACCAATTACAACTACGAATTACGGCCAGTTACGACAACCAAACAGACCCTGAATTTATATATACAGAGAGAGAGAAATATATATCAGTCGACGGCTGAGAGACCCTCTCAGCCTGCGGTGACGTGGCACATTATTATTCACACTAGAAAGGAAGCCTATTGAAACAATTGAACTTACTAAATGCCCCTGCGGTAAAAGATAGTGGATCTGTATAGTTTATATTTTTTTATATTTCTGACGTTAGTCAATATTGTGACAATTATCTTTTATAACTGCGGCCAAACTGCGACCAACTAATTTAAATACTTCTTTATTAATTTTTTTGTTTACGCAGATATTATATATTTTAGGAATGCGCCTAAGCTCGTAGATGTTAATAAAATAATTTCTCAATAGTTTTAATTTTTTTTACGCAGATATTATATATTTTAGGTATGCGCCTAAGGTTGTAGTGGTCAATAAATTAATTTCTCAATAGTTTTAAAAGCGCTCTTTATCGCAGTCTACAATTATTTAATTTGTAGATTTTTTTATGATATGATCTGTAAGAATTTTACTGATTTTGAATATAGTCGCAGTTTACTTTTTTCGCAGGTAATGTATAAATTATTATTATTTTTTTTTTTACATATTGAATGCGGATAAGGACTGCGACTATGATCGCAGTGCTTAACGAGAGCATGTCGTCGACGTTTTTTTTACTAGGTTAAATGTAATAACGGTGACTAAGAACTGATACTATAATCGCAGTTTACGTATTATTTTATATATTGGTTCTTCACTGTGACTGTTGTCTCAGCCGCCTATAAACTATTAAATTTATTTTTACATGTTGCATGCGATCAAGGACTGCGACTATGGTCGCAGTACTCAGGACAGCATTTTTGTGGATGTTTTTTTTGCTAGGTTAAATGTAATAACGGTGACTAAGGACTGATTTTATAGTCGCAGTTTACGTATGATTTTTATATTTGCTCTTCACTGTAATTGTTGTCTCAGCCGCCTATAAACTACGATTTTTTTTTACTTTTTGCATGCGAAGTAGGACTGCGACTATGATCGCAGTGTTTAAGAACAGCAGTCGCAGTTTTCTAATTTGTGATATACAATGAAATATACAGTGAAATATAGTGATTTGAGAGGATTGCGATCATGTTCGCAGTATTATCTGTTTATATAATTTAATTTTGGACTACGACCATGGTAGCTGTTTTTAACTTGATTGAATGCAAAACGATCAAACTGTTTATGACTGGACAGCGACCGTGGTCGCAGTTTCATATGTAATTATTATATAAGTACTGCGACCATTATCACAGATAAGATACAGAAATAATAACTATACGGTATACTTTATATGTATTTTGAAAATATGAAAGATTATTTTTCAGATAGAAGTAAATTTTATTTATAACATAATATGGTCAGAAAGAAACCTTACAAAAAAAGAGCATTAAAAGCTATTAAAAGAAGATAAAATAACGTTGGATATCAGAAGATCAGAAAATCCTAATCCTCGTCGTCATCACCATCATAAGCGTCTTTATTCTCCTCATCTTCCTATTCATCACTTATTTCCTCATCATCTTCCTCTTTTTGAGGGTTTTTTGGTTCATCGATAAACTCCCAGAATGGATCGTCTCTATCAAGCTCTTCGTCCAATCCGTGTCGAGAAGAACCTGTTAAAGATATGCTCAAAGGAAGTGAGCCTCCAGCATCAGAGGATATGCTTTCATCAAGCATGTCTCTGTCAAGTGACAGAGGAATAATTTCCTCCTCACTAAGCCCCATGAAAACTTCATCATCCTCATGAAGAGGAGGATCAGATAAAATATTATTTGATGCAGTGAGATAGTCAAAAGGAGTGAAGTCCAGACTGGTATCAGATTCACTAGAATACCCTGAAGAAGGAGGACCGGTGGGTGAATGATTGAAGTTGAAATCTGAGTGTTCAGAGGAAGAAGATGGGGAAGACATGATTCAAGAATGAATTATTTTCTGGAAGTTTTGAAATCAAATGAAAAGGAAAAGAGCAAAAATATAATTTTTAGATATGAGATAATATATTAGTTACAAACACTATAAAAAGGTCAATAATGTGAATGAACATGAATAATAATAATAATTGTTATAGGTGACGGTTGAGTATTGGAAGAAGTGGTTAAAAAATTAAATATTTAATTGAAGAGTTATGGCGGGAGAATCCGAAGAGTTCCTTTTTTCAGAGGTTTATTACGTGAAGTACAAATTAACTTTTTATAGAATGTTTTGCGTATATCTTTAGATTACGTATGGTGTACATCTTTCCTTTATCGAGATTAATATTAGTGCATCTCTTTTTTCGAGACTGTTGTTATATCACGGTAGATAGAATATTAATTACTTCATTTAATCCAGAGTAATTAATATAGTATTTTATAAGATGTGATATACGCGGACTGATCTCAGGGTCGCATGGCTAATCTAATTTGTAAAATTACCAAAATCTGTTACATAGGGCATGTGAAAAAAGATAGCGACTGTGGTCGCAGTGCTGAACGAGGTCGCAGTGCTGAACGATAGCATGTTTCGTCTATTTTTTTATGCGAATAAGGTATGCGACTAGGGTCGCAGACGTGATATAAAATTGAAAGTTATATGATATTAAGTCTGTGACCATGTCGCAGTGATAAAAAGTTTTGTTATACTATGAATGCGACTAGTGTCGCAGTCGTCATATAAAATTGAAAGTTATATTATATTATGTCTGCGACCATGGTCGCAATATTCGAAAGTTTTATTATGATATGACTGGGACTATGATCGCAGACTTTGTAAAACGGTCAGAATGTGCTGAACGATATAATGTTTCGTCTGTTATGAATTAATTAACTTACGAAATTATTGTCACTGCTTCCATTGACTGCGACTCTTATTTCATAATACTCTTGTTTCATAAGAATGCGACCATGGTCGTAGTATTCTATTTAGATTATTTAATAAAAAATATTATGATCAAGGTCGCATTGTTATCAAATAAAACATTCTCAAAGAGACTGCTGTTACATAAGACTGCGACCGAAGTCGCAATCTTCTAATCATCTTAATTAATTAACTTACGAGATTATTGTCACTGCTTCAATTGACTGCGACTCTATTTTATAAGACTGCGATCACGGTGGGAGTATCCTATTTAGCTTAGCAAGATCGAAAAAATACTACGACCCTAATCGAAAAAATAAAAAAAAAGGCTGCAACATTGCGACCAAAGGTCGCAATGTAAAACAAAAATAAATCTAAAAAGTGAAAATGATATTAAAAAAATTTAAATCCAAAATTTTTCTTTTCAGAAACTGCGACTTCGATTACAGTTTCAGAAAACAAAAAATAAAATAAAATAAACTGCTTCAAGTCGCAGTAATAGATTTTTATTGTGATTAAAACATCTTTTAAAAAAATAACTTGAACATTAATGCGACCATGGTTGGATTCTTTTAAAATAATTTATTTTTCTAAAATTTAGTAATCAAGATCTGTAATTTTTTTGTTTGAAAAAACTCAAAATTTTCAAATCTGTAATTTTTTTAGTGGAGGAACAGTTGTAAACAGGTTAAAAGTGAAACTGAGGGTATTTCAGTCATTGGGTAACGAAAAGTGGTTGAGGGTCTCCTTTTACCGCCTAAATTTTTGACTTCTCTGTGGCTAATATGAAGCCACGTCATGCCGGCTGAGAAACTCTTCAGCTGGCGGCTGAGGTACAATAACCCCATATATATATATATATATATATATATATATATATATATATATAATATATATATATATATATATATATATATATATATATATAAAGAGAAATCTCGTGTCATTTCGAAAAGATTTGAACATGAATTTTTTTACTCAAATACAGCTTTACGGTATTCGAATATAAGAGTCATTCTGTTGAAATTAATTAAATTATTTCAACTAATTAAAATAAAAAAAATCATGTATTTTGAATATTATTTGCTCATTCATCATGTATGTGCAAAATAGATGACCGAAATTAACATATTGCTTCGATATACATCTTTAGACTTATAATTCTCGATCCGACCATTTCATCATGATTTAATCAATTAAAAACTCTCACACACCAATTTTTATTAGATTTCAAATATTTTACACTGTTAAAATAACAAACTCACTATATCAGCCATCTATTTTGTGCTTATTTGATGGGTGGGAAAAAAGTAATCAAAATATATAATTTTTGGTGTATAAATACTTGAAATAATGTAGATCAACAGAATTAATTTTACATTCGGATGTCGTAAGTTTGTATTTGAGAGGGAAGGATTCGGTATCCAATCCTTTTGGAGTGACACAAGTACGTATGTGTGTGTATATAGAGAGAGATAGACTTGTGTCATTCCGGAAAGATTCAAGCCCGAATCCTTTCCATTCAAGCAATACTCTACGACATTCGAATATAAGATTCATTCCGTTAAAGTTGATTTATATTATTTAAAGTATCTATAAACTAAAAATTAAGTATTTTAAATACTTTTTGTTCACGCATCAAGCAACGCAGAATGCACGACTGAAAATAGTGAGTTGGTTAGATCTATGTCTTTAAACATACAAATTCTCTATCTGGCCATTTGATCATAATCTAAACATATAAAAATCCTACAAACCAATTTTTGTTAGGTTTTAAATGTTTTACACCGTTAAACTAATCAACTCACTATTTAGGTAATCCGTTTTTTCCCTACTTGGTGCGTGAGCAAAAAAAATTTAAATAACTTAATTTTTGATTTATAGATACTTGAAATAATATAAATCAACTTCAATGGAATGGATCTTATATTCAAATGTCGTAGGGTTGTATTTAAGTGGGAAGGATTCGGGCTCTTCTAGAATGACACAAGAGAGAGACTTGTGTCATTCCAGGAGGATTCAAGGCAGTGTCCTTCCTACTCAAATACAACCCTACGGCATCTCAGTGCAAGATTCACTTCTTTGAAATTGATATACATTATCTCAAGTAACTAAAAATAAAATATTATGTATTTTGAATATTTTTTCCCATCCATCAAAGAGGCGCTAAATGGATGGCTGAAAATAGCATATTACTTAGATCTACGTCTTTAGATATATAAATTCTCGATCAGATAATTTCATTATGATCTAAACACTTAAAAACCCTCACACACCAATTTTTGTTAGATTTCAAATATTCTACACCATTAAACTAGCCAACTCGCTATTTCAGCTGTCCATTTTGCGCCTACTTGATGGATGGGCAAAAAATATTCAAAATACATGATTTTTGAGTCTTAATTATTTGAAATAATTTAGATCCACTTGAACAGAGTGGATCTTGAACACGGATGTCGTAGGATTTTATTTGAGTAGGAAAGATTCGGCCTCGAATCCTTCCAGAATGACACAAGTGTGTGTATAGAGAGAGACTTATGTCCTTCCAAAAGGATTTGAGGCCGAATCCTTCCCACTCAAATACCAACATCCGACGTTCGAACACAAGAACCACTCCATTGAAGTTGATCTATATTATTTCAAGTATTTATAAACTAAAAATCAAGTATTTTGAATATTTTTTGCACATGCATCAAGTAGGGGCAAAACGGACGGACTAAATAGTGAGTTGGTTAGTTTAACAATGTAAAACATTTGAAACCTAACAAAAATTGGTTTGTAGGGGTTTTTAAATGTTTAGATCACAATCAAATAGTCGGATCGAGAATTTGTATGTCTAAAGACATAGATTTAAACAACTAACTACTTCGGCCATCCATTTTGCACCTCTTGATGGATGGGCAAAAAGTATTCAAAACCCTTGATTTTTGATTTATAAATACTTAAAATAATATGGATCAACTTCAACGGAGTGGTTCTTATATTCGAGTGTCGGAGGGTTATATTTGAGTTGGAAGATTCGGGCTCAAATCCTTTTGAAAGGACACAAGTGTGTGTATATATATCCGCTCTTTTCTTTCCTTTTTTTTCATTATTATTTAAGTGGAAAGGTATAAATGATGCTTGAGATTAAGGTCAATAACCACTTTTTAAGACCTCTAAAATATTTTTTTATGACAAACTAAACTAATTCATAACTGAGCATATTAAAGAATGTGAGTTGGAATCTCTTAATTGATTTTAATTCAAAAGAACCATATATCAACGTAAGATGCAGAAAAGAAAAAAGACTAATTTGATTAGGCAACAGATTCACAGCCGAGTTCTTTCTCATAAGTTAATTCTTTATCATAGATTTCTCTTTTTTTCCTTAACAAAATACTTCCTTCTTCTTTTTCCCCCCTTAATTTTTCTTTTTTCTTGTAGTGTAATAGTTCCTTGAATTACAGGAGAGTTCGAGGTGATCTATCACTGTTTTTAACTCGAAGCACTTCAGTGGAATCAGACATAGGTCTTGTATGGTATGCGCTCTGTTGAATGACTTCAGATGTTATTTTAGAGCCAAAAAAGTTTCAAAAGACCTTTTCGGACATACAAAATTATATATTTGTTATTTTCAGAATATTTTGAAAGAATCCTGTTCAATTTTTTAAGCACCGACCAAACTTCCGATGGATCAACAAACACCTTAATTAAGTCCTGAAAAACTTACATTAGAGAGTGAAATATTTGGAAGACCCTGAAATACTGCAGAAGTTTGAATTAGTTTCTATCACTTCTACCGTTTGCTGTTGCCAATTCTCAACAAAATATCAATAAATATTAAAAACTGTTGTATTTATCTTACAAATGAATCAATTGCCTTGTGGAAGTGTAGTGAGCCTATTATATCATTAGGGGTTTGTTTGTTGCGAAAATCATATAATTAATGGTTATTTTATAAGCTTAGCAAGAAGAAGAGGGGAAGTGGTATTATAAACAATTCTTGTGTTTATTCTGTGAATAATATTTTATACAACTGGGGACTTGGTGTGATCAATCTCATGATGATTGAAAGATAGCATCTGTTGTGAGCTTGGTTACAATAAAATACATGTATATATTTATATGATATTTTAGTATGTCTAGTTTATCTGTACGGAATCTTGAAATCTTTGAGCGAGGATTTCGGAATGACACATGGGAACCCAGAACATGCGGAGTGCCAGCAAATAAGTGTCAATTATGTTTCATTAGGGTTTGCATGCAAGTCGGGCCTAAGGCTTCCTTCAAACACAATGAGCTGGCACCTGACTTAAGGCTCATGACATTGCCCTTAAGAATATAAAATTACAAAATTAAACATGTATGAGGTAATTAAATACCGGACCCTCCTTTTTTTTTTAATTCTTATTCATGACAGAATCATATGTACACTACCATCATATACGATTTAAGTCGTATAGTAGAGGTAAATTACTCGGGAGAATTTATCTATACTCAAACTATGAATAAGAATGTATATCATGCCCAAACACCATAGAATTATGTGAAAACTTCGAGGAGGAAAATATCACAGTAGAGAGAGAGATTCTACTAAATTAAAGAGATTACAAGGAGTTCTCTACACTTTACTATAAGTTTAATTCTCGAGAATTCGATCCCTTACAAAAGTAGAAGAGATCAGTTTTTATACTTGAGGGTTGAAGAGTTGGTCGTGATCTCCGAGATCTCTGCTTATAAATCAGCCCAGATCATAATTGTCTGTAACTCCCCAGCTGCAATTAGTAAGGTGGTGTGCGCGATCTTCGAGGATCTCGCAGGTTGGTGAGGATAACGGCTCAGATCCGCAATTATTACCCACCACATGCCTGTTGATGATCTATCACCGATCAAACAAAAGAGGAACACCAAGTCGAAGACTCGGCAAATGAAGCGGAAGCGTAAAAGATCTACCACTAGTAAGCAATCACCACACAACCAAGAAACACAAGATTTAATGTGGTTCGGCAATATGCCTACGTCCACGGGAAGGAGGGGAGAAATATTTATTGAAGAAAATATAAGAGTTACAATGACATATCTCTCAAAAACTCTCAATGGTAGAATTCTCGAATTTATCTTGAATTCTAGGTACACTTTCAAAAGCCACCCCTGAGGGGTTTATATAAGCACCTGAGCTGATCCTAATCCAACACGAACTCAAATCAGCACCTCCTTAGAGAAATAGAAAACCTGTATTCAAATCAAAATAGGAGACAAATCCGTATTAGAAAACTGCTAAAAAAACCTGAATTCTTCTCCAATGAATATGAGGCACTCCAAATACTAACAATCTCCACCTTAACTCATGTTCATTGAATTCCTCCGTAGAAATTGGCCTCTGCTTCATTCGCCTTCCTTTCTCCCTCCTTTTGTGACTTCACATGGCTCCCTCCCAAGAGCCCGTTTGCTACTTTACCTTTGAAGAACCTTGATGGAGTTCGGAGATGCTCTAAACTTCTCCATCGGCATGGTCTTTGTCATCATATCTGCTGGATTCTTCTTCGTGCTGATCTTTATCAAATCGATCACCTTATCATCCACGACCCACTGACGTATCTTGTAAAATTTCACATCAATGTGCTTTATCCGCTTGTGATACCTGTGATCTTTAGCAAGATGAATAGCACTCTGGCTGTCGCAATGAACCCGAACTGAATCCTGTATGATACTGAACGTCTCAACCAATCCTTTCAACCACAAAGCTTCCTTTGACGCCTCAACTAGCCATGTACTCCACTTCTGCTGTTGAAAGAGTAATTGTATCTTGCAACTCTGCCTTCCAACTAATGACGCACTAAGTTACTGTGAACACATAGCCCATTGTAAATCTTCGCTGATCAAGATCTCCTACATAATCTGCATCAACATAGACTTGTAGTAATTAGGCTTCCCCATTTTCAATTTTTGAAATACCAAGCCTAGTCTCGTAGTCCCTCGCAGATATCATAGTACCCACTTCACTATCCACCACTCTCTAATGTTGCTTTTCTGAATTTGACATGAACCGACTTATTGTACTAACTGTATAGACTAAGTCAGGTCGAGTGTAAACTATAGCATACATGAGTGATCCTACTGCATTAGCATATGATACTCGAGACATCTCTTCCTCCTCTACCAGTGATTGTGGACACTGTATGGAGGATAATTTGAAGTAACCTGTCAAAGGAGTGGTGACTGGTCTTACTTCTGTCATGTTGAATATCTCCAACACCTTGAGGACATAGGTTTCTTGGGATAGCCATAGTCTGCCTATGCTTCTGTCTGAGTGATCTCCATACCTAAGATCTTCTTGATTTTTTCCAAATCCTTCATGTCAAATTCCTTCTTGAGCTGAGCTTTAAGCTTCTGAATATGTGTCTTATTTCTCGCAACAATCAGCATATCATCCACATAAAACAACAAATATGTCAGATCATCACTCTGCTTGAAATAGACATAACTATCATACTCACATCAGTTGTATTTGGCTTGATCATGAAAGAGTCGAACCGTTTGTACCACTGCCTGGGAACTACTTAAGTCCATAGAGGGATTTCTTTAGAAGACACGCCTTGTTTTTTTATCTTCCTGAATATAACCTTCAGGTAGTTTCATGTATATCTTCTCCTCCAGCTCACCATGCAGAAACGCTATTTTCACATCCATATGCTCTAACTCTAGATCAAATTGAGCATATATCGCCAATAACATCTGAATAGATGTATGCTGACTACAAGAGAGAAAATCTCATTGTAGTCAATACCCTCCTTCTGAGCATATCCTTTGGCAACTAACCTTGCCTTGTATTGCTTATTATCCTTCTTGCGAAAGACCTATCTGCCTATTGCCTTGGAGTTCTTTAAAGATTGAGTAACTTTCATGTTTGATTTTATCCAAAGACTCTATCTCTTGCTCATGGCTGTAATCTACTTGTCGTGGTCATCTATCTCGATCGCTTCCCTTTAACTGCCAGGTTCTTATGTTTCTGTTACTAATACGAAAATGACATGATCTTCATCCCAGCTATATTTTGTTGGCGGCACCATAATTCTGACCTCAACGGTCTAGGTTGCTCTTGAGTAGCCTCCTGTTTGTCACCATCTGAATCTGAGGAGTCCTCTTCTGACCCTTCAGGCCTTTTAGGGCTATTTGAGAACTCGATTCCCTTTTCCTAAGTGTCTGTTGCCGAACTGTCTGAAGCTCCACCTTGCGCTTTATCCTCCGTTTTTGACTTTTCTCGCAACATTGAATCTTCGTCAAAAACCACATCTCTACTGGTAAAGGCACTCCTTTTCTCGGGATTCTAAAGTCTGAAACCCTTGACTCCTTTGGTGAACCCGATGAAAATACACTTCTTAGACTTGGACTCTAGTTTGTTCTTTTTCTGACTATCAACCAAGCTATATGTCGGGCAACAAAAATCTGTAAGGTTGAATAGTCCACAGATACTCCTTACCATATCTCTTCTGGGATCTGAAGATCAATAACTGTTGATGATGATATATTTACCAGATAACTCGCATGATTCACCGCCTCTGCCCAAAATCCTTCTGACATGTCAGCCTGTAATCTGATATTGCAGGCATACTCTATAAGTGTTCGATTCATGAGTTCTGCTACTCCGTTTTGTTCTAGTTACCCTAGAATACTTAGCTGGTGTTTGATGCCGTTACTTGCTAAGTAGTTTTTGAATTCTTTGGAGGTGTACTCGCCTCCATTATCAGACCACAAGATTTTCATCTTCCGCCCCGTCTGATTTTTCGCCAAAGTTTTTCACTCCTTGAGCTTCTAAAATACTTCCAATTTCTGCTTTAAGAAGTATACCCAAATTTTCCTTAAAAAATCATCTATGAAAGTAACATAGTACCAAACACCTCCAATGGATACTACTGGCGAAGGCCCTCACACATCTGTGTGTGTGATATCTAGCAAGCCTTTTATCTTGTGCTGAGATGTAGAGAAAGCTACTCTACGTTGCCTACCCATAATGTAAAATTTACAAAGATCAAATTTGCAATATTTGATACCTAATAGAGCACTCCTTTTGCGTAGGACTTGAAGACTTCGCTCGCTCTTATGTTCAAGACGCATGTGCCAAAGTCTTGTAGTATCATCCTTCTCTGTTGCTGCTGAAGCATCACCAATAATAATGTTTCCTGTCAACTTGTACAAGTTTGCTGTTCGTTCTCCTTTGAGAATCGTCATGGAGCCTTTAGTAACTTTAATTACTCCATCTGCACCGAAACTTGTATCCACAAGCTTCCAAAGCTCCCAACGAGAGAAGATTCTTCTTTAAATCCGGAATGTGTTGAACGTTCGTGAGGGTTCAAACCTGTCCATCAAACATTCTCATATAGATATTGCCGATGCCAACAATCTTACACACGGTCGTTTCCCATCAGGACAGAGCCTCCATCTTAAGGCTTGTAAGTACTGAATCACTCCCTTTTTGGGCACATGTGATATGTGCACCCCGAGTCAAGTAACTAAATATCTGAGTATTTATCTTTTCCTAACTCAGCTGTCAAGACACCACATTATTCCTAATTTGTTTCTTCGACAATCCCAGCTTGATCTAACTTTCCACTAGTACTAACCCATCAGAATCTTTGCCGCCTTTTCTCTTCTGTATCTCCTCGTATTTCATACAATTTTTCTTGATGTGCCCTAGTTTCTTGCAAAAGTAGTAAGAGAAACTGTTAGAAGCCTCTAGATCCCTTTTGGGTCCCCTACTCTTTGATCTTCTCCTCTGGCCCTTGACAAACAATCCTGAGGCCCTCCTCTGTAGAATATGTCTTCTTCATCAGTTCGTTGTTCTGGAGTATCTGCTTAACATCTTCTAACTCTAAGGTCTCCTCACTATACTGATGGTGGTCACCAAGTGGTCATAACTTAATAGAAGAGAAGAGAGGAACATAAGAGCTTTGTTTTCTTCTTCTACCTTAACCTCTAGAGCTAACAAGTTGCTTAAAATTCTATTAAAAGCATTGAGATGTTGTAGAATAGGCGTACTTTCCTTTATCCGAAGGCTGTATAACTGCTTCTTCATTAAAGCTTATTCGACAAACTTTTTATCATGTACAGGCTCTCCAGCCTTCAGCAAAAGCCAGCAGTTATCTCCTCGTTCGTCACGTTGTAGAGGACTTCATCTGATAGGCATAGTATGATCATCGCCTTTACGCGGAAGTCGATGTCATTCCACTCATTATCCTCCATCTTCGATGGCTTCTTCTCAATACCAAACAGGGCCTTGTGTGTGCCCTCCTTCACGAGCAACAATGTTACTCGCATCTTCCACAACATGAAGTTGGACTTCTCGTTGAATTTCTCCACCTCGAACTTGGTTGTCGTGATTGTCTTGCTAGCCATCGCTCTGATACCAATTGTTGATGATTTATCACCGATCAAACAATAGAGAAACATCAAGTCATAGACTCGGCAGTGGAAGCGGAAGCGTAGAAGATGTACCACTAGCAAGCAATCACCACATAATCAAGAAACACAAGATTTAATATGGTTCAGTAATGTGCCTATGTCCACGGGGAGGAGGGGAGAAATATTTATTGAAGAAAATACAAGAGTTATAATGAGATCTCTCTCACAACTCTCAATGGTGGAATTCTAGAATTTATTTTGGATTCTTAACACACCTTCAAAAAGCCGCCCCTAGGGTTTATATAGGCACATGGGATGATCATAATCCAACATGAACTCAAATAAGCACCTCCTTAGAGAAATAGGAAACCCTTATTCAAAGCAAAATAGGAGACAGATCCGTATTAGAAAACTGCGAAAAAACCCTGAATTCTTCTCCAATGAATATGAGGCACTCCAAATACTAACAGTGCCAAGTTGTTATATCATCCTATTAGCCAAGTGGTCGGGTAAGATCAGCTGGATGAGGTTGAATCTGGAACCTTCATGATCGGTGAGATTTGCAGGTGTCGCAATCTCGCAGAGGTCGTAATTTTTAACCACTACAGATGACCCCTCCATCTCTTCTTCTCAGAGTCTCTGACCGGGAAGGAGAGAATCGAATTAGTTTCAGAGTAGAACTCGCAGTTGCCACTACAAGACAAGACCGGGGAGTCACTGGAGAATCGATTAGTATTTATGTGCATTTAATGCTCTAGGCTAGTTGTCAGACTGCAAGTCCCATCGGCGTGCGTGATGTACAGGATGCCACCATTTGGGGGCCTTTGGACTCACGCAATGGCTTGAATTCAAGCGTGAAAGGCGACAAAGCAACCGCCTTTCTAGAGTCATCATTACACCGATGTCAGCACATGATTCAAATTCGGAGAAAAAGAGGGAGAAATTTCATAAATCTCAAATTTTCCAAATCTTCTTGAGTCCTGCATCTCTTCATCTTTTTGTTATGCCTTCGATCTCTGCTCCCAAATCAAATTCAAGTCCATCGTCCCTCTTCTGAAATGGCTGACACCGAAGGAAAGGGAAAATGGCCCAGTTCCCCACTAAGACAACCATTGATTTTGATCCCACACCGAAAATCCTCCGCAACTAGAAAGAGGCGGATGAATATCTAGCGAAGCATAGCGTCTGACTGTCATTGAACTCAAGATGGAGTGGTGCCCTACCAAGACCAACTATACAATGGCCCCTGAGTTTGAATCAATTCGATCACTTCTACCGTATGCTTTGCCAATTCTCAACAAAATATCAATAAATATTAAAAACTGTTGTATTTATCTTACAAATGAAGCAATTGCCTTGTGGATCCGTAGTGAGCCTATTATATCATTAGGGCTTTGTTTGTTTCGAAAATCATATAATTAATGGCTATTTTATAAGCATAGCAAGAAGAATAGAGGAAGTGGTATTATAAACAATTCTTGTGTTTGTTCTGTGGATAATATTTTATACAACTGGGGACTTGGTGTGATCAATCTCATGATGATTATATTAGATAGCATCTGTTGTGAGCTTGGTTACAGTAAAATACATGTATATATTTATATGATATTTTAGTATGTCTAGTTTATCTGTATGGAATCTTGAAATCTTTAGGTAATACATGTAAGGAATCTTGAAATCTTTCGGAATGACACATGGGAACCCAGAACATGCGGAGTGCCAGCAAACAAGTGTCAATTAAGTTTCATTAGGGTTTGTATACAAGTAGGGCCTAAAGCTTCCTTCAAAAACAATGAGCTGGCTCCTGACTTAAGGCTCATAGCATTGCCCTTAAAATATAAAATTACAGAATTAACATGTATGAGGTAATTAAATACCGGACCCTCCTTTTCTTTTCTTTTTTTAATTCTTATTCATGACAGAATTCATATCTACACTATCATCATGTACGATTTAAGTTGTACTGTAAAGGTAAATTCATTGGGGAATTGTGAATAACAATGTAAATCAGGTGTAAACACCAGAGAATTACATGAAAAATTCGAGAAGGGGAAAATCATGGAGCAAAGAGAGAAAAAGAGATTCTACTAAATCAAAGAGATTATAAGGAGTTCTCAACACTTTATTACAAGTTTAATTATCTAGGGTTCGATCCGTTGTAAAAGAGGAAGAGATCAACTTAGCTTAGAGTTGAAGAGTTGAGTCATGGACTCCGAGATCTCTACTTATGGATCAGCCATGATCAGAATCGCCCGTAACACCCCAGCTGTAATTGGTAGAGTGGTGCATGATTTTCAGGGATCACGCTACTTAGCGAGGATAACGGCTCAACTCCACAATTATTATCTACCACATGTCGAGTTGTTGTAACCATCCTGTTAGCTGATTAATCATCAATTCTATATTTATTATCGCATTTTTTGCCAGTTTATAAATAAAGTACTACTTCTTACCCGTGTTTTGGTCACTTGTGCAGATTACAAGTATATAGGGGTAAAGTTGCAATAAATGAACGGTCCCATATTTCATTATTTTAATCCTTCACAAATTCTCAATTTAAAAAAAATAATTATCTTTCTAATCATATAAAGTTCAAAATTTCGACTACATCTCCTTTGCATTTAGTCACTTACCTAAATGCAACATATAACAATATGAGCCAATATGACTTTTCTCAATCTAAATACATGATATATAAAGCTCCATAATCACCTACGCAACTTAATAATATTTTTACGCTTGACATCGCCTACTTATCTATATATAACATTTGAAAATCACAACATAATGAGCTCAAGAGTATACCTTTTGGCTTCCATAATTCAACATAGAAACTGTCTTTAACTTCAACTCAAAATAATGATCATCAAAATCTAACTTACTTCAATACAAATCCATTCCTCATTACAACACATGCTACAAGTACACATACTGACTAACTCATGAATATCTACATCAAGAAACTCTTACAAGTAATAACACATAGCCACATCTTCATTATTTTCATTATTAGTGAAATTCTCAATACAACGTCTATGATTTGAAGTTGGGCCTCCGCCTCGCTATGATCTGAAAAACATGTATTGGGAAGGAGTGAGCTCGACAGCTCAGTAAGGAGTAAAAAGAAAATTAAGGAATAATATACAGATCAAATAAGAAGCATGATTTTCTTCAAATAACAAAAGTAAGTATGAATGAGTAAGGAAACAGAAAATTATCATAATAGGCAGTCAACACAACTATCTTTATAGTCTGTGGTATGGTCTGATCCCTTTGATCATTGATTTTCTTTAACATTTTTTCAAGTTCTATTTCATATATTACAATGATATTAGATTCTCAGGCTTCCCCCTCCTACCGGCTCCCGCGCGCGCGCGCGCGCGTGTGTGTATAAAATTAACAATAACACCGTCTTCCCCTCCTATCGGCTCCCGACCGGCCCCTTCCTCCAGTATATAATATATAATTAACAATAACTCCCTCTTCCCCCCTCTTACCGTCTCCCGCCCCCCCCTTTCCTCCAATATATAAGATGACCACCGCCAGTTCCAGATCATGGGTTAGGCAATTTCTCTCATGGGGCTTCAGTTGTCTTGAGGTGAATGATATCACTCTGCCTCGTTGCATCAACATACAGCCCAGGCCCCGCTCAGAAGCATCACTATGTATCACCATCCTCCCATAGCCATCTAGAATTGCTAGAACTGGTGTTGTTGTCAATCGATCCTTCAGTTCCTCAAATGCTAACTAGCATTCCTCAGTCCACTGATACTTCACTTTATTTCTAGTGAGCTTGGTTAGAGGCTCGGCGATCCTGGAGAATTTTGGACAAACTGACGATAGTAACCAGCTAGTCTAAGAAAACTTTTCACTTTCACGAATGACTTTGGGATTAGCCAATCTCTGACAGCTTCTACTTTGACTGGATCCACCGAGATGCCATCCTTAGATATGATGTGCCCGAGAAATGAGAACATGGTCTAGCCAAAAAGAGCATTTACTAAGCTTTGCATATAACTTTCTCTTGTTTAGAGTTTGCAGGACAATCCTCAAGTGCTCAGTGTGCTCCTCTTTGGTCTTGGAATAGATCAGGATACCATCAATGAAGCCACGACAAATTGATCTAAGTATGGAGCAAAGACGAGATTCATCAAGTCCATGAATACCGCAAGAGCATTGGTGACTCCGAATGGCATAATAAGGAACTCGAAATGTCTATATCGCGTCCGAAAAGTAGTCTTAGATACATCTTCAGCTTTCACCCGCACTTGGTGATAACCAGAATGAAGATCTAGCTTAGAGAATACTGTGGCTCTCCCCAATCGATAGAAGAGATCGTCAATCCGGGGTAAGGGATACTTATTCTTGACTGTGACGTGGTTCATTTCTGGTAATCAATGCATAGTCGTTGGCTACCATCCTGAAAGTACACCTAGAGGGGGGGTGAATAGGTGTAAGTGCTAATCTAGGGCTAAATAAAAAAAAAAATCTAATGCTCTAAATGCGGAAGCTAATGCAAATGTTGCACAAACTTATACAATACAACAAGTGTAGCCGAATTCCCCTTGCGAGGCTCTGGACTAACTCCTCTTGATTCCCCTTGAAATGGGTTGAGGTGCTATGTGAAGCTCTTGTTGGATGAGTACAAATTAGGCACACACACACAAGCAATCCAAGCAAACAAGGGTATAGCAATAAAGGAATGCAAGGCACTAAATGCAAGCAAGTATGAATATGCTCAATCCCACGCAAGTATATGTATGATGCTATGAATGAATGAATGAATGCTTGCACAAATATAAGAGAGAGAGTTAGAGAAATTGGACAATCGCAAACACAAGGATATGATTCGAGGTTCGAGCCCCTAGCTCTACATCCCCGCCTACACCTCCGTGTAGGATTTCCCAATCCACTATAGGAGTACCAAACTCCTCTCTCAACCTTACAATGCCACCGAGGCAATACAACACACAATCACCTCTATCAAGAGGGATACGGCCCGTAGCCAACCACAACACACACCTCTACCTAAGAGGTATAAGGCCCGTAGCCAACAACAAACACTACCTCTACCGAAGAGGCTCACACACCAATACCACTCCGATCACCTCTACCTCTACGAAGAGGGATTCACAAATTAAGGAGGGTTTACACTCAAGAGGTGTACACCTACAACCTCAAACACTTCTCTTTTCTTTCTCTTTTCTTTTCTCTTTTCTTTTCCACAAAAACAAAAATCCTAATAGTTTAGGATAGAAGATAGCTCAAGTGTGGAAACTATGTGTTTTTGGAAAACAAGCAACAAAGAAAACACTTGGGAAATTCTTGTAAAAGATGGAGAATGAAAACCAATACAAATATCCCAAATTCCTATTTCTTTGATTTTTCCAAAAACCCAAAACAATAAAGATTAGAAGTTTAAAGCACAAAACTATTTTGAAAACTCTTTAAAAACACTTCAGAAACTGCAATTTTTCCCTTATAAAAACCTTGGCCAAAATCCCAAATGAATGGGGTTATATAGGCCAAAACAGAAAACTAGCCGTTAGGCTGATGTGGCATTTTTGACAGCCACCGGTCGACCGGCCCGGTCGACCGCCAACGGTCGAAATTATGACCGTTGGGAGATTCGGTCGACTGCCAGTCGACCGACCAACAGAAGGAAACACAGTTTCCTTCTATCGGTCGACCGACCCAGTCGACCGAAAAAATACAGAGAGCAGACTCTCTATATCGGTCGACTGGGTCCGTGTCCCGGTCGACCGACGGACATGCACAGCCTGTGCATGTCCCGAGCAGCAGCCGGTCGACTGCCGGTCGACCGGTCTGCCTGGAAAACTGTTTTTCTGGGCAGATTTTGAGATAGAAAATTTTGTAAAAAATATTTTAACACTTGTAAAAATTCCACAAAATATGTTTTATCATTTTACTTGATAACTAAACTTGTGATAAAAATTTCAAGACATATATCAAACATATCAATTCATTTTTGTGTCTTGCCAATTTTATCAAAAATAAAACTTATATTTTTATCAAACTAGATTTTTCCAAAACATGAATAGGAATGTCAAAATAAGTTTGTCTATAAGTTAAGCATGTATGTATAACTAGAAACATCTACTATACATATTAATCATGAAAACTTGATTTGATCAAACTATTCATGAAATCAATATCAAAAACCAAACCATGTGTATTTTGTGCACTTGAGCATATCAACTAAACTAAGCTTTAACAAATGGATCTAAAACTCAAAACTAAACCTATGGATACCTAAGTCTTCTTGACGATCTTCATCTTCAAGTAGACTAGCTCCCAAACGCGATCCACCGAGTGCAAAGGTATGATCTTTAAGCTTTGGCACGGGAATCACCATGATAAGCTTCCAAACATCTTGTTGAAGCTAATCACCAACACTAATAACCTGCTAATGATCTGAAACTTAGAAACACAAGATTATTAGTAAACATAACTACATGAGTGAGTCATCATCAAAACTAGAGTGGAAGGCCTTTGGGCCAACAATCTCCCCCTTTTTGATGATGACAAAACTCATGGAGTTATATATGCATGGATTAAAGTTAAGCTTCAAGGAAGCTCCCCCTTAACTCATGCATAAACAAAATAACCAATGAATATGCAATGAATGACAATGCATGAACAATATTAAACATGTTATAGCTCTAGATACCAAAGAAGTAAAACAAACTCTAAGCTCTAGATACCAATAACATAAACAACAATAATATAAACAACATTTTCTTACTAAAACAAATACATGCATATAACAAAATCATGCATATATAAAACCAAATTCTTCTCCAAAATACTTCTCCCCCTTTTTGTCAATCATCAACAAAAGGGGTAAATAGCAAATCAAACATTTTTTTGTAATTCTTAAAGCAAATACATGCATACAAAGACATGCATATAAGCTACAAAAATCTTCTCCCCCTTTTTGTCCTAATCAAGGAACCAATAAAGGGTAAAAAAAATATAAAAACAAATTTTCTCCCCCTTTTTGTCAAAACAAAAAAGATCAAGAAGGGGTAATCCAAAACAAATATGATACCAATTCAGATATGACAATAAGGTGCATATTGATACCAAATGAAATAAACAAAGATGAATAAATGTTATATGCTATATATATTCATGAAGAGGAAGACGCTAAGTTAGCTTCCCTACACATATGCATTACATGAAGGAGGAATGTGAAGCCCTAATTCACATAACACACATTATGTAATGAATAAGAGGAGATGTGAAGCTCCCCCTACACACGTGTACCATATAAAGAAAAGATGTTAAGCTTTTCAATACACAATACACTCAACATGAATTTATATACATATAGGCAATGTAAATCAAAAGTATATCTATTTTTCTTAAACAAAATCTTGAGATACCAATTAACAATACTCAACATAAACATCTTGATATCTTTAAGAGAAATATGTTCTTTTAACCATATGATACCAATTTGAAAGTAATTGAAAGTAATTTTAACATAAAGCAAGGGAGTGGGAATCAAATACCAATTGAAAGACAACATCAAATTTCTCCCCCTTTATGAAATACCAACTAAACATATGCATAAGCTTATTTTAAGATACAATTGAAAACAATCATCATTAGAAATTTTCAAGCTTAGCATTAAGATGTATATGTATGAAAGTAATAGATACCAATTGAAATTGATACCATAGGATAGAAAGCATACATACATACATAAAACATATATGAGTATACAAGAAGGATCAAAAATTGATACCATTGAAATATGTTCAAAGATACCAATTTAAAGAATAAGGTCAAGTGTATCTCATATTATCACAATAAGGAATACGAACAAGTTAAATGAAAAGTTTTGTTAACTAGTACGAAATCCTTCAAGCAAGGAATAAATACAAGTCATTTTTCATAAAAATGAAATCCACATGATAATCAACACTCTATTCAATTAAGTATGAAAAGGTCTCATGAAAACAAAGCATGACCAATTAATAGGTGTGAGTGTACAAGTAAAGTGTGGAGATCACAATCATGAAAAATTGTTCAATTAAGTTCAAGTATTCCTTAAAATAAGAAATCATCAAATATTTAATCTTCTAGATATATGTATGTCTAATACAAGCTAAAGTATACATACATATCCAAAATACAAACGAGTCCACAAGTATATATGCATGAAGGCACGTGGCTCAAAAGGATGTATATGTATAAGATTAGTTTGAACTAGGTAGACATATACATGAAGTCAAATATAACACATGAAAAACATGAAAATCTCAATTTTCATTTAAAATCAAATTCATTTCAAGGTATATGTATGATTTGTCAAACAATAAGTATACATACATATCCCTAAACACAATTGAGTCCATAATAGATATTTGCATGAGGGGCAAATGACTCAAGGGGTATACATGTATATCTTAATGTTTGGCAAGTTAAACATATACATGAAGTAAAAACTCATAATCATAAGATAAATACAAAAATTGAATACAAGTTTAAAAATGTACGAATCATCAAAACTAGACTATATTCCACATCTAATGGGAACAACCAAGCATTCAATCCAAAACATATATAGATTTGTTTGTAGCCCATTCTATGTGCAAGTATAAATCCTAGTCTTAATGAGAACTAACATCTAAACATGTAATCAAATCATTAAGTACAATACAAACACGAATATCATTTTGCTAAAACAAACACGTAAATTCATCAAAATTCTTTTATTTTGTGAACCAACTTCTAGGTATATGTATGATCCATCCAAATCTAACGATATACATACATATCCCAACTATAAACGAGTCTATTAAAAATATTTGCATTGAAGGCAAAAGACTCATGGGTATACATGTATATTTATTAGTTTTGAATTTAAAATACATATACATGAAGTAGAATCATAAAAATAGGTATGACAAGTATAAACTAAGAAATCATCAAAACTAGCCTATACTTGTGCACATAGTGGGTACAAATGAGCATGAAGAGCAAAACATATATAAGTCAATTTGTTCTCACTAAGTGTACATGTATACATGCAAGTTTTTGATAAGATCTACATTTAAACATGTATATACCACAAGAAGCACAAAACACATATAAAACATCATGATACAACTAAAACATGAATCAAACGTTCAAATGATCAATATGTATATGCATATGCATAAGATCTAGGATATACATATTAGATCAAAAATGAGATCACACAAATATAAATCTATATTGAGCATGGGTGTCTCTAAACAACTAAGCATGTATATCACTAATCAAATGAACATGATATAACATAGTGAACATTAAACAATGACATGCTATAACACAAATGATATGAACATGTAATCAATGAACAATTAAAACATGTTATAATCATAAATAGGGAGTTAGGAATTGTTACCAAAAGCCTAGAAGGCAACCTTCCTTGTCTCCTAACACATGGTGGTCCTTTCCACCAAATCATCCCCTTGAAAGTGATGCATCCAATTGATTTCCTTTAAGTACGGAACGCATCCACTCCAAGGTGCCATCACTCTCACGTCATGTGAGAGTCCACACCTACATCATAAATTGGAGGGGTGGTCTTTGGTACCCATTGTCTTTTGGGTCCATGGAGTTAGTCTCATCTCTAACCCAAACAATTTCTTTTTATTTGCTAAATATTGACATGTAATCTATCAAGCAAAATTTAGCAAGGTGGCCTTTTCGACCACAATGTGTACAAGTGTACACATGAGCATACGTGTGATGGTGTCCGTGAGGAGCATGTGTATGCCTTGGAGGGTGTGCATGCATAAAGATGGAACTTGTTTCTTTCGAAGCAAAGTTTCCAATCGTGTATGGTTCATGGCACATTGGCTCATAGTGGAGCCCAAACAATCTACCTTCTTCTTAAGCATACAAATATCATCATTAATCTTAGAAGAAGAGGTACATGCATTAGGTAGTCTAGATGATGAGGCTACACTAGCATGGCAAACATGAGAAGACATATCATTTTTCAAAGAATTATTTTTACTTAAACAAATTTCTAATTCTTTTGAAATGAACACAATTTCTCTTTTCCAAAGGAATCATTTTCTTTTAAAACAAATTCTACCTTTGAAGATAAAATATCATTATTTTTTAAAACCTCATTGCAATCATTTTTAGATTTTAAAAGGTTATTTTCTTTAAGTGCAAGTTCTAATTGAGATCTCAATGAATCCCTTTCATTATAGACCTCAACCTTCTCTTGCAAAACAATATCAAGTCAGTATGCAATCCTTATTTTCTTTTCAATTCCTAGACTTTTCTTTTTCAAAATTTTATAATTTTCTATCAATTTTTCACAAACTATAGAAAGTTCTTCATTCATTTAAGGCATGGGGATCAACAATATCATCACATGAAGAACAAGCATCATCACTATCTAGGTGGGATTCCGAATGTACCTCAAGGGAGTCATTCCCTTGGACCATGAAACATTGTGGTTCGGATTCTCCACTAGATTCCTCTTCTTGGATTTGTTCTTGAAGCTCGGAGGTGGTGGTTGTGGTTGTCAATTTGTTCCACACTACAAAGCGGAATCAATATTAGAAACATGTAAAAGATAATCTTTAGGCAATGTGCTTCTAATAGCCTCTAGGGCTTGTGCATTGGCCCTTATATGAATGAGGTTACCAAATATAGCATTTCTTGGTAGCCGCAAGGAAGTATGTAAACCTAGGGTTTGTAGGTAAATGGACATCCTAGTCTTCCAAACAAGAATGTTGGAAGGGTCATAGCTAGGAGGGGTCATGAAGTCCATGGTAAACTAAATGTATGCAAACAAATATTATGCAAACAAGATTAGCAAGCAAATGGATCACTCCTAGGATGTTAAGCCTAATATCAGGAGCACTAGCTCTGATACCAATTGAAAGTACACCTAGAGGGGGGGTGAATAGGTGTAAGTGCTAATCTAGGGCTAAATAAAAAAAAAATCTAATGCTCTAAATGCGGAAGCTAATGCAAATGTTGCACAAACTTATACAATACAACAAGTGTAGCCGAATTCCCCTTGCGAGGCTCTGGACTAACTCCTCTTGATTCCCCTTGAAATGGGTTGAGGTGCTATGTGAAGCTCTTGTTGGATGAGTACAAATTAGCACACACCACAAGCAATCCAAGCAAACAAGGGTATAGCAATAAAAGGAATGCAAGGCACTAAATGCAAGCAAGTATGAATATGCTCAATCCCACGCAAGTATATGTATGATGCTATGATGAATGAATGAATGCTTGCACAAATATAAGAGAGAGAGTTAGAGAAATTGGACAATCGCAAACACAAGGATATGATTCGAGGTTCGAGCCCCTAGCTCTACATCCCCGCCTACACCTCCGTGTAGGATTTCCCAATCCACTATAGGAGTACCAAACTCCTCTCTCACCTTACAATGCCACCGAGGCAATACAACACACATCCACCTCTATCAAGAGGGATACGGCCCGTAGCCAACCACAACACACACCTCTACCTAAGAGGTATAAGGCCCGTAGCCAACAACAAACACTACTCTACCGAAGAGGCTCACACACCAATACCACTCCGATCACCTCTACCGAAGAGGGATTCACAAATTAAGGAGGGTTTACAACTCAAGAGGTGTACACCTACAACCTCAAACACTTCTCTTTTCTTTCCTTTTTCTTTTCTCTTTTCTTTTCCACAAAAACAAAATCCTAATAGTTTAGGATAGAAGATAGCTCAAGTGTGGAAACTATGTGTTTTTTGGAAAACAAGCAACAAAGAAAACACTGGGAAATTCTTGTAAAAGATGGAGAATGAAAACCAATACAAATCCCAATTCCTATTTCTTTGATTTTTCCAAAAACCCAAAACAATAAAGATTAGAAGTTTAAAGCACAAAAACTATTTTGAAAACTCTTTAAAACACTTCAGAAACTGCAATTTTTTTTTTTTCCTATAAAACCTTGGCCAAAATCCAAATGATGGGGTTTATATAGGCCAAAACAGAAAACTAGCCGTTAGGCTGATGTGGCATTTTTGACAGCCACCGGTCGACCGGCCCGGTCGACCGCCAACGGTCGAAATTATGACCGTTGGGAGATTCGGTCGACTGCCAGTCGACCGACCAACAGAAGGAACACAGTTTCCTTCTATCGGTCGACCGACCCAGTCGACCGAAAAAATACAGAGAGCAGACTCTCTATATCGGTCGACTGGGTCCGTGTCCCGGTCGACCGACGGACATGCACAGCCTGTGCATGTCCCGGCAGAGCAGCCGGTCGACTGCCGGTCGACCGGTCTGCCTGGAAAACTGTTTTTCTGGGCAGATTTTGAGATAGAAAATTTTGTAAAAATATTTTAACACTTGTAAAAATTCCACAAAAATATGTTTTATCATTTTACTTGATAACTAAACTTGTGATAAAAATTTCAAGACATATATCAAACATATCAATTCATTTTTGTGTCTTGCCAATTTTATCAAAAATAAAACTTATATTTTTATCAAACTAGATTTTTCCAACATGAATAGGAATGTCAAAATAAGTTTGTCTATAAGTTAAGCGTGTATGTATAACTAGAAAACATCTACTATACATATTAATCATGAAAACTTGATTTGATCAAACTATTCATGAAATCAATATCAAAAACCAAACCATGTGTATTTGTGCACTTGAGCATATCAACTAAACTAGCTTTAACAAATGGATCTAAAACTCAAAACTAAACCTATGATACCTAAGTCTTCTTGACGATCTTCATCTTCAAGTAGACTAGCTCCCAAACGCGATCCACCGAGTGCAAAGGTATGATCTTTAAGCTTTGGCACCGGAATCACCATGATAATCTTCCAAACATCTTGTTGAAGCTAATCACCAACACTAA